>JBBBDQ010001950.1:762500-1362500 GCA_037127315.1 Ascarosepion bandense
AACACTGCTCTTAAATTTATAAAGTCTAGGTCACATAGAGAAAAGTTAATCAGAACAATTACCATGAAATTATTTATAGAAAAGGCACAGTGAAAATACATTACGGCGGTGGGAAAGTGATTGAAGCTAGAAGCGGCCTAGGTATGATAATAAACTATATTCAGGTCCTGGGTTTGACGATAAACTGCATCCGGCAGTAAGGCCTCTTATTGGGAAGTTTTGTTAAGCATGAAACCTGTTGTTCTCAGGTCCACCCTGACCCAGGGTGGTAGCACCTTTTAGGGTCTTAGCTAGGGGCAAATAGTTAACCTTCAAACTGGGGTTAAAACACTATGAAAGTATAAAAAAAGATTTTTTATCGTGCTAATTCCAGCAATACATTTATAAATAAAAATGTTAGCAGCAATATATTTTTGAAGAAAAAATATAGATACCAGTAATACATCTGACTCCAGACATAACTCTCTTTACAAAAATACGTCAAAGCAAACTGATCTGCAAACTAATTTATGATACAGAACACATATTCTGTTCATATAAATCTATTGTAAAAATCTTATCGGTATTAAATAACCCATTGATGCCAGGTCAGGAAAAATAACATTACAGATTCTTTTTTTGGATTTTTTATGCAAGATAGATTCTGGACTGATATGACACAGCGAACCATCTTTTCTAGCAGCAGACGTAGCAGTTGATTCGATGGGACACGTAATGAGGAAAGAGGGCCTAGAGATTCTCATACACACAGGACGGATAGAAGGAAAGAGAGACAAGGAAAAACAGCCCGAGACATATTTGATAGGTTTGAGCAAATGGATGGTAGAGCGAGGTTTGGGAAAGATATCAAGAGGAAAAATATTGAAAGCGCCAAGAGACAGGGCCAAGTAGAAATCTATGATCGTCTATGTCCTGAAGGGATACGGCTCATGAAGAAGAATCTTTTTACTTCATGCCAGCGGGAAAGAAGTCGCATTATTTACAGTGTATTTTTTTTTTTATCGCACTGTTCTGCAAAAACTGAATGCAAAATCATCAGCTAAAAGAAAAGCCCCAAATGTCAATTCCAGGTTGGGGACACTAAAATCAAGCAGGGATTTTAAATTAAGAAATTTAAATACCTGGGAAGCGTTTCAACAGAGGATGGAAAGTGTGACACTGAAATCCAAAGACATATTGGTATTTAGAAATCTTTTTTTTAATAAAAACTGCCACTGTTTTGCAGGGGGTTACATAGGAGGAAAGTTATGAGAAAGAGTGACAGGTTATAAGGGGTATCAGGAAGTAAGAGAAGAATTAATGGGGTCAGTTTATATATTGTCGTAATGTAGAATTGATCCCCCCACTTTGTATTCACATTATAATAGTATAGAATTGTTTTTTTTTTTGGTAATCATATCGCCCCAAGCAAGGCATTTTACTGCCACTGTTTTGCGGGGGGTTACATAGGAGGAAAGTTATGAGAAAGAGTGAGAGGTTATAGGGGGTGTCAGGAAGTGGGTAGGAGAAAGATGAGAATACTGATGAGAGAGAGAGGTTAGTGAGATAGGAGATGACTATTGATTTTACATTTAAGTTCTTGGAGATTGTAGCTGTCGGGGAAGCAAGTAAATGGAAGGAAATTCCACAGGCTGGAAGTGCGAGAAAAGATGATGGAGTAGAATTTGCGTTTACATTTTATTGGTTTCACAGTAAAAGGATGCGACTTAGTTGCTAATCTTGTGGCTCGAGTAAATTCATATATAGGGGGCACCAGTGAGCTAAGTTCATTGGAGCAGAAGCCGTGAAAATATTTGTAGAAGAGACACAGGAATGACACATTGCACCGGTGAGATAGTGACTGTATCTGAGCTGCCAAGTCGGGATCGATCACATTACAGATTCTCCGTTGAATTTTGTCAATGACGCCTAAGTGGATAGCAGGAGCACCTGACCAGATATGGCAGCAGTATTCAATGCACATGCAAGGACACATTCCAAAAGCCGAGTCGAGTATTTAGAGACAGGAAAATTTAACAAATAGAAGAGTACTAGATTGCTACATAACATCTGTCTTTCTATTTGGCAGAGAATGCTGGGCAACTACCTCAAAGATGAAGGAGAGACTCACAGGAACAGAAATGTGGTTCTACAGAAGAATGATGAGGATATAATGGACCGAACATGTGAGCAACAGCAAGGTTTTGAAGAAAATGGAAACGAAAAGGAAACTTATATATTTAACACCAGGAAGAGACAGCTGAAATTTCTGGGACATGTAATGAGAAAGGAGGGATTAGAGAATCTGATACTCACAGGGCAGATAGAAGGAAAAAGAGAGGGGGTAAACAGCACGTGATATACTTGGACTTAAACAAATGGATGGCAGAACAGGACTTGGGAGAAATAACGGGCCAGGAAGATGTGGAGGGGCCTGATCGCCTACGTCCTGAAGAGACACGGAACATAAAAATATATTCTAATAGTAGTAGAAATATAAGGCGTAATAGTTTAGATTTTTTAATTTCTAAATAATCAGTCACTTGTGGGCACCTCACCATTGAATAGTGTTCAGTGCACTGTTGCATACTTGTGGTTTTTATGTCAGACTAAGGCATGTGCGTTGTGGTACAATGGATATCGGCTCGGAACGAGAAGCCGGGGAGCCGAGTTCGAATTCTAGTTGAATCCATTGTATTCACTTACGCGCAAATATCCTTGGGAAAGGTATTAATCCGTCTCTTCCTCCCAGTTATGGGTTAAATAGCAGGACAGATTGGGTTCTATAGCCTTGGTCGGCAACCAGTCTACCGCAGAAAGCAATGGCAACCTACTGCGGGATAATCTTCTGCTCAGTCAGTCATGTCTCTTTCAAGCGTGTATCACGTATGGCACTTAACTGACTGACTGAAGGCATGTGCGTCGTGGTGCAGTGGATATCGGCTCGGAGCGATAACTCGGTAAGCCGAGTTCGAATTCCAGTTGAATTCCTTGCATTTATTTACGCGCAAATACCCTTGGGAAAGGTATTAATCCGTCTCTTCCCTTCATTTATGGGTTAAATAACAGGACAGATTGTGTTCTTTAGCATTGGCTGGCGACCAATCTACCGCAGAAAGTAATGGCAACCGACTGCGGGATAATCCAGTTTGTTATGTCTCTCTCGAGACATGATCGCCCAAGCGTGTATCATTGAAGGCAAGCTTAAGAAATGTCTAGCATCTTTCATGTTTTCAGAACAGGATTTATTATTCCTTTGATGAACTGTCGAATTAAAAAAAATCCGCGATACTCACGAGGTATATATATAGCCTCGTTATGATCACGTGTAATTTCTTTTTAAGTTCTTGTTTAAATAATAGCTTAAGAGAATACGATACCCCCACCAACCTTCCCCTCCCCTCTCCAGCCTGAAAGTTAGCTCTGCTCTTAGTGTTACCATATTCATCACAATGACTTCTTAAAACCGCCACCTCTTTTCTTTATTGAAATTGTTTTCAAGACTGAATTTTGATGTCGAGCTAATTACACCTCTTTATCGCATTCTTGATCATGTCCCCTGGGGCCAGGGAGATATCAACTCTCCGTAGACAACGAGCGAACGTACCAAGGCGACCTTGGTGCTGAGCCTGGTGACACCATTCGGATTTTTTTTTCTGATTATTTTGATTAGTTTATTTTTTTTCTTCTTTGTCTTATTAACGGGAAAATTTTCGTTATGCATGTTTTTATCCTTCAAGGTTTTTTTTTTCTACCTCTGTCCTTGCAAGAAAATGCAACACATATGCCCGCAAGCAGGAGACCAAAGAAAAGAGAAAAATATTAAATATGTGTCAAATTTCTCGTTAACTTACGCAGTAAAATATCTTTTAAATTCTTGAATTAATTCAAGCTAATTTTCTGCTCGAATTTTAGTTGATCAGAGCTATTACAACTTATACTGTGGAAGAATTAAAATAAAATAATCTAAACTTATTTATAAATGGAACTTTGTCTCTGTGTGTGTGTGTCCGTTACTTATAGACTCCGAAACGGCTGAACCGATTTTCTTGAAAATTTACAGAGTTGTACTATAAGCGTCTGCGAGTGTTCTTAGCTAGATTTTGTGTCGAGGTACCCCCCACCCCATAAATATCGAAAATCGATAATCGAAAACATCGGATTATAGAAGGAGTGGTCCGATTTTAATCAAATTTGTTACACTCATAGACAAAGATATAAGAAACAATATTCAGAAATTTCAAAGTTGCACTTCTTACAATAGTGCAGAAAATTGATTATATATATATATATATATATATATATAAGGCAAGATGTTTGTGTGTGTCTGTTTATCTGTCTGTATGTCCTTTATACAAATCCACAATTTTATCTCACCAAACTTCACAAATATTATTTAGTCTGTGTCTTAGTTTTAAAGTTTTCATTACACCCGAGCAACGCCGGGCTATACTGCTAGTAGATAAAAAATAAAGAATCACAGTTTCCCATAATGCAAAAAGAAATCAAAATGATTTTCCGGTTACATGTGAATTTTATGACCCCTTTTCCAGAAAGGAGATATTTCTCTTCTCACTTTCCAACCATTGAGTTCAAATGTGTTTGTTAGCTGTCCTAACGAAAGGGAGATTCGGCCACCCTCACTCAACATCAGGCTCTCTTAGCCCCCCTCAGTGAACATCAGTCTGTCTTAGCCACCCCCAGTGAACATCAGTCTGTCTTAGCCACCCCCAGTGAACATCAGTCTGTCTTAGCCACCCCCAGTGAACATCAGTCTGTCTTAGCCACCCCCAGTGAACATCAGGCTGTCTTAGCCACCCCCAGTGAACATCAGGCTGTCTTAGCCACCCTCACTCAACATCAGGCTGTCTTAGCCACCCTCACTCAACATCAGGCTGTCTTAGCCACCCTCACTCAACATCAGGCTGTCTTAGCCACCCTCACTCAACATCAGTCTGTCTTAGCCACCCTCACTCAACATCAGTCTGTCTTAGCCACCCTCACTCAACATCAGTCTGTCTTAGCCACCCTCACTCAACATCAGGCTGTCTTAGCCACCCTCACTCAACATCAGTCTGTCTTAGCCACCCTCACCCAACATCAGTCTGTCTTAGCCACCCTCACCCAACATCAGGCTGTCTTAGCCACCCTCACCCAACATCAGGCTGTCTTAGCCACCCTCACCCAACATCAGGCTGTCTTAGCCACCCTCACCCAACATCAGGCTGTCTTAGCCACCCTCACCCAACATCAGGCTGTCTTAGCCACCCTCACTCAACATCAGGTTGAATTGAGGTCGACCATTCTCTATATTTTCGCACCTTTCTACCCAAATGTGCCAATAAATATTGGCGATTCACTTTCTAATCAAGTCTTCGTTTTGTTTTGAATATTGCGGTTCACTGGCATTCAACTGCTGTTGGCGGCGCGAAGTCAAATACAACCCAACCGTCTACAATACTAAGTTAAAACTTAATAGTTTATAACGCAGTGAGATATTCTTACAAAGCTGGTCTTAGCTGGTCATTACTTGTCAAAGCTGGTCAAAAGCTGGTCTTACCTGGTCATTATTTGTCAAAGCTGGTCAAAAGCTGGTCTTAGCTGGTCATTGCTTGTCAAAGCTGGTCAAAAGCTGGTCTTAGTTGGTCATTGCTTGTCAAAGCTGGTCAAAAGCTGGTCTTAGTTGGTCATTGCTTGTCAAAGCTGGTCAAAAGCTGGTCTTAGTTGGTCATTGCTTGTCAAAGCTGGTCTTAGTTGGTCATTGCTTGTCAAAGCTGGTCTTAGTTGGTCATTGCTTGTCAAAGCTGGTCAAAAGCTGGTCTTAGTTGGTCATTGCTTGTCAAAGCTGGTCAAAAGCTGGTCTTAGCTGGTCGTTGTTTCCATGCCGGTGAGCAGGAAGTGAGTATCTGAGAACCGATACTACACTTTGATCCTATTCCCCAGCCTGGTTGGCTTTATACTTAAGTCAGTATGCAAATACTGGTCGAATTTATACTTGGGACGGTTCACTATCTTTGGTGGCTCTGTACGTAAGTCGGTAGGCGAATATTGGTTGGCTTTATATTTGGTTAGGTAGGCAGATATTGGTCGGCTTTATATTTGGTTAGGTAGGCAGATATTGGTCGGCTTTATATTTGGTTAGGTAGGCAGATATTGGTCGGCTTTATATTTGGTTAGGTAGGCAGATATTGGTCGGCTTTATATTTGGTTAGGTATGCAGATATTGGTCGGCTATATGCCTTCGTCAGTAAGAAAATATTGGTTGGCCTTATACTTGGGTCGGTAGGGAAAGATGGGTCATTTTCATACTTGCGTTGGTAAGCAAACATTAGCCGGCTTATACTTGGGTGGGTATGCAAACATTAGTTGGCATTATACTTTAAAAAAATTTTTTTTTTTAATCATATCACCCCGAGCAAGGCGGTAACGCCACTGATGTGCAGGGGGCTATGTAGGAGGGGAAAGATTGGAAAAGAGAAAGCCGGAAACCACATCCTAAACAGGGAACAAGGGATAAACATCTTCACCTGTTCAATAGACGTGGGTGGAGTGTGAACCGGGCGTCGGTAGGGAAAGTTAGGTCATTATCATACTTGCGTTGGTAAGCAAACATTAGCCCGCTTATACTTGGGTGGGTATGCAAACATTAATTGGCATTATGCATAGGTGGGGAGGCAAATATTGGTCGGCTTTAAAACTTGAATAGGTAGGCAAACGACTTTGTACACAGGTCGGCAGATAAACAGAGGTCAACTTTATACTTGGGCAAGTAGGCAAACATTAGTCGACTTTATATTCAGGTCGGTAGTCAAACATTGATCGATTATATACTTGGGTAGGCAGGCAGATATTGGTTTACTTAATGGTAAAGGGTGCGTATTGTTTTCAATCGTCGGGAGTCACCACTGTAGCTATTGGGGGATGGTTAATATTTCTATTGATTCGGCCTTGTGTCATACTTAATTGAACTCCCTACAGCTTACAAGTTTTATCAAGAATTATCATCATCAGAATTATCAGAAGGTTGGTTGTCGGCAGGTTGGAATGTGTATATTAGTTGAATAGTGTAAGAATAAAAATATACATTTTTGTATGTTAAAAAAGAAAATTATCAAAGGAAATGAATAACAAGAATTCGTGGAAATTAATGTTCAATTAGAAGGTTAAAGGTATCAAGATTTGTAGAAATGTTCGTAGTAGTAATTGTTGGAAGAGTATATGCGTACGTACGTATGTGTTTATTTGGTAGGAATGTCTTTGGATGGAGAAGTAGCAGTAAAGAAAGTCAGCACGCGGGAGGACGAATGTCTGAGTTGACCTAAAGCTTCTTTCGTTACATTTTAGCAGTGTCTCTCTCTCTGCTCCCATCTGAGTCTGTGATTGATGCTGACCGGGGCCTTTTATAGTATTCAGATTTTTGCACTTGCTCGCGAAATCCTCAAGTCTTGCAAGTTGCTCCCATTGGTCAAAAATCAATTTAACACCTACTTGCGAAATCTGGTTTCGACTTTTTCTTTAACCACACGGTCAATCATTTGGGAAAAACCAGGATTTCACACGTCGTTGTGAATTTTTGTAAAAGTGAAGAAGAGAGTTGATTTTAGTTCTTAATTTCTTATCCACTACAATACTTGAGTCGGTAGACAAATATTGGTCGGCTTTCTACTTAGGTCGGTAAGTAAACATTGGTCGGCTTTATACACAGGACGGTAAATAAATATTACCGGCTTTATACTTGTTAGGTAAACATTGGTGGGCATTATGCTTAGATAAGGATTGCTCGGTTAATACTTGGTTAGGTAGGCAAACATTAGTCTGCTTTATACGCGAGCCGGATGGCAGACATTAGTTAATTTTATGCTTAGGTCAGTAGTAAACACTGGACGTCTTTATGGGTCGGTAGCAAATATTTCTCGGCTTTATACTTGCGTAGGTAGGCAAACGACTGTTGGCTTCATACTTGGGTTTGTAAGCAAACATTGGTAGGCTTCATAATTACGCCATTAGGCAAATATTGTCGGATTTATACTTGCGTAGGTAGGCAAACGAGTGTTGGCTTCATACTTGGGTTTGTAAGCAAACATTGGTAGGCTTCATAATTACGCCATTAGGCAAATATTGTCGGATTTATACTTGACTTAGTCAAACGTGTTGGCTTTGTGCTTAACTCGATAAACAAACTGGTTGCCTTTATATTCAGGTCAGCAGATGAACATTGGTCGGATTTATACTTGGGTCGGTAAGCAAATATTGATCGGCTTTATACTAAGGTCGGTAGAAAAACTTTGCTTGGCTTTTTTACGTAGGTCAGTAGAGAAACATTTGTCGGCTTTACACGTAGGTCAGTAGAGAAACATTTGTCGGCTTTACACGTAGGTCAGTAGAGAAACATTTGTCGGCTTTACACGTAGGTCAGTAGAGAAACATTTGTCGGCTTTACACGTAGGTCAGTAGAGAAACATTTGTCGGCTTTACACGTAGGTCAGTAGAGAAACATTTGTCGGCTTTACACGTAGGTCAGTAGAGAAACATTTGTCGGCTTTACACGTAGGTCAGTAGAGAAACATTTGTCGGCTTTACACGTAGGTCAGTAGAGAAACATTTGTCGGCTTTACACGTAGGTCAGTAGAGAAACATTTGTCGGCTTTACACGTAGGTCAGTAGAGAAACATTTGTCGGCTTTACACGTAGGTCAGTAGAGAAACATTTGTCGGCTTTACACGTAGGTCAGTAGAGAAACATTTGTCGGCTTTACACGTAGGTCAGTAGAGAAACATTTGTCGGCTTTCATTTACAGTAGGTCAGTAGAGAAACATTTGTCGGCTTTACACGTAGGTCAGTAGAGAAACATTTGTCGGCTTTACACGTAGGTCAGTAGAGAAACATTTGTCGGCTTTACACGTAGGTCAGTAGAGAAACATTTGTCGGCTTTATGCTTGGGTCGGTATAACGACTTTGTTCAGCTTTTTATTTGAATCTATAGGCAAATATTGGTCGACTGTATACTTGGATCGGTAGTTAAACTTTGAAAGACTTTATATCTAGGCTGGTAGAAAAAAAAATTTATGTCATGGGTTTTGTTCCACTTTGGTTCAGCTGCGAATATGTGGTTTATGGTATATGTTGGATCGAAAGATGATGGACGAGTTCTTGTGGTGAATGAACAAATTGTAATGAGTACTTGGGTCGTGAAGGTGATTAACTAGGTTTAAAATAGACAGTGTAAACCAACCTCAACCCAATCCCCCTTCGGCCATGTGCCACATTTATTACACACACACACACACACACACTATATATATATATATATATAATTTTCATGTTTCAGAACAAAACTTTTCCTCTTCAGGTGATATGTTAAAATAAACGATGAAAATTATTTATTTTGTAAATATAAGATGAATTCATAGTTATTTAGAAAATTAGGGAGTGCTAGCTGGAGAAAATGCATTAGGTGTGTCAATATTGTTCACACCTAATGCATTGCATTTCCTCCAACTTGCAAATTGCTCCTATTGGTCAGAAAACCACTTTAACATCTACTCGCGAAATCTGGTTTCGACTTTTTCTTTAAGCACATAATCAATTCTTTTACTATTTAGCAAAACCAGGATTTCATACGTCATTGTGAATTTTTGTAAAAGTGAAGAGGAAAGTTGATTTTAATTCTTCATTAACAATCGTCAATCACTTATCTCTACAACGGAGCGAAAGTTTCGTCTAAGAGTTGTTTGTCTTCCTAACATAATATCAAGCTTTTGGTTGGTAATGTCTGTTCACTCCAAACGGAGTTTTCAAGCTTGTGACGATTCAAAATGTTTTATTCGAACTTTTCACCGAAGCTTTACGGAAACTGCCCAAACCGTCACTCTCTTGTTGTTACATCTCGACTGCAGCTCCATCCAACTCATTTTGGTCCTCCGGGGCTCTATATTTATGCCTGTCCCAAATTCTCTTGGGGGAGGCATGATGAACGCAGGGTGTCCATGCAAATCAAATCTTTAGTCAATGAAATCACTCTCGGTTTCGCATTTTGAGGCGAAGGTACTTCTTTCCCTTGGTTTAACCAATGAAGCAGCAATATTTCTGGTGATATCACTTCTTTCCGTCTCCTTTTGATTCAACTGATTGCATCATTTATTTTTCGGGTTTTAAATCTATTCACAGGAAAATTGAGAATTTTAGGATTTAACCCTTTGGTCTCACAAAGATTTGTGACAATCCCGAAACAATGTTTTGGCTACAGCTTACTTTCCACTTTTACCAGTAAGGCTCAGTGCTTTTAATGGTACGTTGTTTCCGCTTTGTCAAACAATGGCTGGCCGATGCGATGACCTCGTATGACCTGCTGCCTACACCTGCAATGTTTTTAATTCACTCTATCCTCAGCTAGTTTTCAATATTTCATTTTGCAATATTTTAGCTGCGTTCATATTGCAACCGAATAAACAATTTTATGATCTATTAGGCTTATTTTTATCTCTGCTCATATTGGAACAATTAATCTGCATAATTAATAATACAACTAATAATAGTTTCTTTTGCTCTGTCGTGCTAAAATAGTGTTATATTTTTCCGCGTGCAAAAATAGTGTGACATGGTAGGTAAACTTTGTTCGGTTTTATACTTGGTTTGGTTGGCAGATATTAATCAGCTTTATGCTGGAGTCGGTAGGAAAAGTTTTATACGTTGTTAAGTAGGCAAATATTGATCGGCTTTAAGCTTGGATCGGTAGGTAAACATTGGTCGATGCTACACGTAGATCGGTAGGAAAATATTAGTCGGCTTTATTCTTAGGTCGTTACGCTAACATTCGTCGACTTTATACTTGGGTAGGTAGACAATCATTGGTTGACAATATACTCAGGTAGGGAGGTAAACTTTGGTTGCGTTATTTTGTGTAAATATGTAACATTTTCTCGACTTTGTACATGGCTAGGTACTCTAACACTGGTCGACTTTAGATTTGGGTGTACAAGTATTTACCTAGAAAGTGGTCCGGTTTTCGTCTTCGGTGGCGATAAGCTGATTCTTTTCTTGGACTGCACTTGGTGTATTCTAGGCTTACCGACAAGGCATTTCGTGACCCATGAAAATGTTTTTATGTACTAAGGGTTCTGTGATTGAGAACGATTGATTTATGACGTGCCATCAATAATACCCACTTGTTTTTTCATTTATTAAATCTGTAAAATGAGACAATATCTATGCATTTGTAGCATGATTAGCAAACAAACAAATATATCAATGCGCATTATGAAATCTTTTATGAAATAACTACGTGAAAAATAAGTCTTTGTTCTGGAATGAAAATTTCACATAAAGATCTCTTAGCGACATTTTTGAACGTGTGCCAAATTTGATTGTATATAATTAGCTTCTCTGCAATGACGGAGACGGAAAATGACTGCAATGTGCAAGTAAATTTTCTGTTTGGCTGCATTTATAACATAAAAATATTATCTTTAATATTTCATGTTTAATACTTCCTGAATATTGAATTGAACAAATAACGTTCTGTCCGCCATTAAATAATTATCGAACTTTTTTTGATAGAATTTTGAGTATTAAATTTGTTTTCTGCTGCGTTAACAGAAGCTTAGGATGGACAATTCACTCCTATCGATGTCTTAGACTAGGGGTCGGCAACCTTTTACTAACTATGTGCCGACTTAGGATTTTAAAATCATTCAGTGTGCCAAAAGCATACGTATTTTTATACATGGCCTCCTTTTGTCTGTTCTATAAATACTTTCATGGCTTCTGCTCCAACGAACTTGAGTCACTGGTGCCTCTTCAACAGGTGTTTACTCGTGCAACCAGACTGGCAACTGGGTCCCATCCATTCACAGTCAGGTTAGCCAAATGCAGACAATTCTACTCCTTTTTCTCGCACTTCCCGCCTGTGGAACTCGCTCCCGTATTCTTGCTTTCCTGACGGCTACAACCTCCAGAAATTTAAATGCAAAGTCAATACTCATCTACTAACCACTGGATTCTAGCTCTCTCCCCACCCCCGTATAACCTCCCCTTTCTCTCCATTTATGTATCTGTCATCGCACCTGCTTTCTCAGCTTTCTATTGTTCCTGTCTAACTAATTTGTACTCCTCACTCATTTTTAATTAATCTTTTTACATTCATGTAGCCCCCTGCACATCAGTGACATTTCCGCCTTGCTCGGGGTGAAATGATTAAAAAAAAAAAAGTCAAGATCAATATACCTGTTTTACAATATAGTTTATTACGGAAATTAACGAACATTAATGCAACTGGTGATAAACAACCGACAATTTGAAATGATTTGTTATTTTGTTGTTTATAACCAGTTTCGCTAATGTTCGTTAATTTCCGTAATATGTTTACATTTGTTGACATTACCATACATTTCAGAGCAAAGATGGTTATTACGATGAATTCGAAAATTGTGTTATAGGCTTGATTTGACTTCATTTAGATTGATCGTCATTCGTGGTCGAGAGGTCTAAGATGCGTCAGATCACATGGTGGCTTCCCCTATGCGGATAGGGGTCGCAGGTTCGAATCCTGCGGAATAACACACATTTTCGTAACAAAAAATTATCGTAAATAATCCAGCCGGTAGAAATAAATATATAATACTGTTTGATTATAAACAGAATATCTACTTAAATACGAGTATCGATCAAAATAATATTCAAACAAATCATTTCAATATACTTTATATAGTAATATAAACACTAACTAGCAGTATAGCCCGGCGTTGCTCAGGTGTAATGAAAGCTTTAAAACTAATCCCTGGTCCTTGAAATCGGACTCAGCCTAAAGAATATTTGTGTGAAGTTTGGTGAGAATCGGATAATAATTTGGGATTTGTATAAAGGACATACAGGCAGATAAACAGACACATACACAAACATCTTGCCATATATATATATATATATATATATATATATATATATATATATATAATCGATTTTCTGCACTATTGTAAGAACTGCAACCTTGAAACTTCTGAATATCGTTTCTTATGTCTTTGTCAATGGGTGTATCAAATTTGATTAAAATCGGACCACTGCTTCTATAACCCGATTTTTTCGATTATCGATTTTCGTTATTTATCGGGGGGTACCTCAACACAAAACCTAGCTAAGAACACTTGCAGACACTTATAGTACAACTGTGTAAATTTTCAAGAAAATCGGTTCAGCCGTTTCGGAATCTGTAGGTAACGAACCCCCCCCCCCACACACACACACAGACAAAGTTCCATTTATAAATAAGTTTAGATTTAGATGTGTAAACCACATTAATAGAAATAAACTGTTTTCAAAAGATTTTTTTTAAGTTCTTATTAATGGGAGCCTTGCCCTTGCATGGTCTTAGCGAATTGCTCAATATCAGCAACATGTTTTGTTTCTTTGACATGTCATGTCTCTTTCGTGTCCAGTCAGTCATGTCTCTTTCGTGTCCAGTCAGTCATGTCTTTTTCGTGTCCAGTCAGTCATGTCTCTTTCGTGTCCAGTCAGTCATGTCTCTTTCGTGTCCAGTCAGTCATGTCTCTTTCGTGTCCAGTCAGTCATGTCTCTTTCGTGCCCAGTCAGTCATGTCTCTTTCGAGATATGATTTCCTAAAGCATGTATCATGTATGGCACTTAACTGACTGACGAAATATATGAGTTGGAATAATGATTACGGCTTCTACTGGCCATAAAGTGGGGGATCGGTTTTCTATTGTTATGAAGTAATAAACTGATCCCCCACTAATTGCTACATAATAGTATAATACATCTCTTCTCCCCCTAGTTATGAGTCAAATAACAGGACAGATTGGGTTCCCTAGCCTTGGTCGGCAACCAGTCTATTTCCAAAGCGTTTGACAGAGTCTGGCATGCTGGCCTTCTATACAAGCTGCAGGGCTATGATATAGCTGGACAATTGTTTGACCTAATCTAGTCATTTCTTTCAAATCGCACAAGGAAGGTAGTATTGAACGGACATGCCTCCCAATACCATCACACGAACGCAGGTGCCCCTCAATGCTCTATTCTAGGTCCTACGCTTTTCCTTATCTGCATTAACGACCTCCCCGATGTAATAAGATCCAAAGTAGGCATATACGCTAACGACACCAGTTTACTTTCGCCTCGATCAAAAATCTGTCGAGGCTGACAAAGCAAACCTCGCTGCCGAGCTCGAAAAGGACCTCCAATCCATGGTGGACTGGAGTAAGAAATGATTCGCGAATTTTAATGCTTCCAAAACAAAGCTGCTATCTATTAACCATCACAGACAATCGCTCCCACTCCCCATTAGAATGGACCAGGTTAGTCTCCCTGAAAGTAAAACATTGTGCCTCCTCGGGTTAACTCTTACAACAGGCCTCAAGTGGAATGACTATATAGAATCCATCGCTAAATCCACTGCTAAGAAGATCGGTTCTGTGTGTGGGTCAATCCTGCACATATACAAATCTACCATCCGCTAGTGCATTGAATACTGCTGCCATATTTGGTAGGGTGCTCATGCTATCCACTTAGGTGTCTCCAACGGAGAATCTGTAATGTGATCGATTCCGGCTTTCTCACCGGCGCAATGTGGCTTCCCTGTGTCTCTTCTACAAATACTTCCACGGTTTCTGCTCCGATGAACTTAGCTCACTGGTACCCCCATATATGAATTTACTCGAGCCACATGATTGGCAACTAGGTCCCATCCTTTTACTGTGAAACCAATAAATTATAAACGCAAATTCTACTCCAGTAGCTTCTTTTCTCGCACTTCCCGCCTGTGGAATTCCCTTCCGTTTACTTGTTTCCCCGACAGCTACAATCTCTAAGAATTTAAATGTAAAGTCAGTAGTCATCTCTTATCTCACTAACCTTCATCCTCTCTCTCTCATGCTCCTCTCTCCGTCCACTCCACTCTCATCAGTATTCTCATTCTTCTCTTACCCACTTCTTGACACCCCCTATAATAACCTGTCACTCGTTCTCATAACTTTCCTCCTATGTAACCCCCTGCACAACAATGGCAGTAAAATGCCTTGCCTGGTGTGACATGATTATAAAAAACATGCATAAAGCAATTTAATTAATGCGGACATAAGGCAGTATAAGAATCAGTCAGTTAAGTGCCATACGTGAAACACGCTTGGGCGATCATGTCTCGAAAGAGACATGACTGACTTGGCAGAAGATTATCCCGCAGTAGGTTGCCATTGCTTTCTACGGTAGACTGGTTGCCAGCCAAAGCTATAGAACCCAATCTGTCCTGTTATTTAACCCATAACTGGAAGGAAGAGACGGATTAATACCTTTCCCAAGGGTATTTGCGCGTAAGTGAATGCAATGAATTCAACTGGAATTCGAACTCGGCTTCTCGATTTCTCGTTCCGAGCCGATAGCCACTGCACCACAACGCACAGTGTAAGAATACCATTCACAAAACAATAACTGCATAGTCAATATAAAGTATACAGAAAGCACTATAATAATACCATGTAAAGAAATGTGGGAAATGTTCACAAAGTTTACGGGTATTATTAGAAGCGCATAGGTCACTGCATTTTAGTTTTAAACGTTTGTCTATTAAGGGATTGTCTTATGTTCGTTGTGGTACATTGAATATCGGCTCGGAACGAGAAATCGGGGAGTCGAGTTCGAATTCCAGCTGAATTCATTGCATTCACTTACGCGCAAATACCCTTGGGAAAGGTATTAATCCGTCTATTCCTTCCAGTTATGGGTTAAACAACAGGACAGATTGGGTTCTATAGCCTTGGTCGGCAACCAGTCTACCGTAGAAAGCAATGGCAACCTACTGCGGGATAATATTCTGCCCAGTCAGTCATGTCTCGAGAGAGAGATGATCGCCCAAGCGTGTATCACAATTATGGCACTTAACTGACTGACTCATGTAAGAAAATATATTTTGCTAAGACTGTTCCGTGTAGGCTCAATTGTGTACAACCGACTTATTGTTGCCTACTGGAAAAAAAGTCTGTCCTTTTAGAGAAAGAAAGAGGTTGACAGCTGTGATTATAATTCAGTAGCTAGGCAACACGCTGACACCAAATCTTATGTGCGTTGATGTGGGTAAGGGAATTTGGTGACTTTTGTAACAGAATACTAACGTGATAGATTCTAAGAAAAAGTTCTTGAAGCAAAGCCAGTTTTTTTTTTTTTTTTTAAAGAAGAATGATTAATTAATTTTGACTGAGATTATAAAGTATATATTTGTTACAAAAGCAGACCAAAAACGTGCTGATAAGAGATATCGCTATCAGTTACTAAAAAGACTGGATGTAATAACAGACTCTACAAAAGATGATAAGCAGAAAAATCCCTAATTAATCTAGAAACTGATTATCAAAGAGTTTCAAAATATTTTGTATAATTTATGTTTTGGATTTAATTCAAAATTTCTTCTCTGTTTAATTTTCTCTCTGAAGCCCATGGATCCCCATAGAGCAGTGGATCCCAAACTTTGTTTCTGTCATTTCCCCCTACACCCAGTTCAACCATCCAGATTTCCCCCTTCATGTGTATGAGAGAAAGAGCAATTAAAACACACTGAGACTATTTACTAATTTATTTTTCAAATATCCAAAGATACTGATAAACTAAATTAGTTATAGAGTAAAGTAGATAGAGAGCGGTTAGTAACAAATAAAAGGACTTTTGTTTGCTCTTCTGCTTCAGAATTAAATGAGTGAGAAGGGCGATGCTGCTGCTTGTGCAGTAATGTATCAATATCAGAGTTAGTTTTGGCAAGTGCGCAACGTATGCCACATTCCACCTCCAGTCGGCTTCGTGCTTTGGGCTTGATTATGAGTAAAGTATAAAATCCTGACTCACAAAGGTAGGTTGTAGAAAAAAGAATGAGCATTTTCAATGCGTACCTCTCGCTCTCCCTTCAGAGCTCATGTTTGGACGTGAATCGACTGGTAAGTACGGCGCCGCCCATTTACAACAGGCTCTCTCTCTCTCTCTCTCTCTCTCTCTCTCTCTCTCAGACATGAGAAAATCCATCTGAGATTTTTTTTTTTAGTAGGTAGTGTAATTATTCCCCCAACCCCCGGTAGCTTCAAATTTCTCCACAAGGGGAAATTTTCCCCAGTTTGGGAATCGCTGCCATAGAGCATAGGTCATTGAAGACCCCCTCCATTCCAGTGCAGTCGGTTGTGGGGTGGCTTGTTAATGCTTTTGTAACTTGTGTTTTATTCACTTAGGAGTGTTGACCTCATTCGAAACCCTTTATCCTTCAGGCGAGGTGGTCCACTTCCAAGCTGGTTTTGAATGCAGTTTTTCCTTCTCATAGACTGGTTGCCCCCCTAAGGCTATAGAACCCAGTTCGTTCTGATATTTACCCATAACTGGGGGTAGAAGGGATGATTCATACCTTTGCTTCAGGGTATCAGCACATAAGTGAATGTAATGAACTTGACTGGAATTTGAACTTTGCTCTCTCATCCTTCTCTTACCCACTTCCCGACGCCCCCTGTAACCTGTCACTCCTTCTCATAACTTTCCAGAAGATGAAGAAAATATTTATTTTGCTATGATACAGTAATAGCTATTGCCGATATACAAAGTTTTAATGATTAAAATCAGTTTACATCAACAAGGACGCAAAATTAATTAAGAGGATAATTTCAGAAGTTAACAAATTCTTTAGTCAGGAACTTGTTAGTAATGTCCAGTAATTAGTTATCAACTGTACAGAATGTTAGAAAGTGGCTTACAATTATTTACTTATTTCAATAAATGCAAATGTGGAAAGAAAGAACAAAAACTTCTCTTCCATAAAATAACGCTAATGCACAAAAATCATTTTATTCGCAGTAAAGTAAACATTTTTAGATGATATTGTAAAAATAAAGAATGTATTTGTTTATGCAAACTGATTACAGAGAATATAATTGTATAATACAATCAGAAAGCAATTTCAACATTTTACAAGATTGTGTATCAACAAAGTCTGAAAATACTTTGCAAAAAATGTGAATATCAGAACAATAATAATTTTTATAATCTTTACAAAATTTATTGTAATTATTAAAACGTGTACAATTTTTTTCTCAGAAGATGAAGAAAATAATTATTTTGCTATGATACAGTAATAGCAATTGCCAATATATAAAGTTTTAATAAATAAAACTTAATAAAATAAATTAACAAGGACACAAAATTAATTAACAGGGTAATTTCAGAAGTTAACAAATCTGAAGCGATATTGAAAATAAAATAAAAAATCTGGTAAATATTTCTCTGAATGTGTAGCCAGTCAGTTAAGTGCCATACATGATACACGTTTGGGCAGTCATGTTTCAAAAGAGATATGACAGACTAGACAGAAATTTTCCTGCAGTAGATTGCCATTACTTTCTTTGGTAGAGTGGTTGCCAACCAAGGCTATAGAACCCAATCTGTTCTGCTATTTAGCCCATAACTGGAGGAAGAAGGGTATTTGTGTGTAAGTGAATGCAACGAATTTAACTGGAATTCGAATCCGGCTTTCTGTATTTTTCAAGTAGTAAAAATATGTACATACTTATGTACATACTGAATGACTAAGTATGGACATATTTTTACTAATTGAAAAAAATACTGATTGTGTAGTCTTAAAGAGAATTGTATAAACATTTTTATCTTAAAATTTTACAAGATAATTTCAAAACTTTTAGCACTGGTTCTTGAGTTGTTTTAGGTAAACGAAACAATAATTTTTGAAAAATAAAATTATTAAAATCCTGTGTTCACATTTCATATTGAAATGATACATATCAGAACTGACACACAGATTTTTTTATCAAAGAATTTCTGCAAGAAATTTAACGACACCAAATGTTATAAAACAAAAACAAACGCCCACTGAACTGTGGGATTTTAAAATTAGCATAATTTATTTCTTAAAAAAAAAAATCTCTATTATTATAAGATATATACCTCCAGAACTTTGTCTTAATTTTCAAAATTCAGCTTCCAAACAGTTCGTGGTGAATTCACCAAGTATAACAAAATTAAACCCACTGTTTAGCAAATATCTGTGAAAAATTAATTAAGCCATTGAATGTTATGTCCAGTGGTTAAAATTTCATCTCTTGTTAATAATCTTCTTTTTCCTTGTTTCTTCCATTTTTTTTTGTCATTTTCCCAAAATTTTAAAGAAATAACAGATGTTCATCATTTAAATTTGATGTCACTTTTTTCAGTCAATCATTTTTCTTAATGTTAGCATAGATTTCTTTGATACGATTTCCCAAAATTTTAGGATTTTTTCAATGAAATTAACTGTTTCTGTAATATTTTCCCCATTTAATAATGGGGTGTTTTAATGGCAGCAACAGTTTTATCACAAAAAACTTGTAAACAATATGAAACATTGTGTTGGTCAACAGGTTTTGGGTAAACTGCTCTGTTGGCTTAAAAAATTAGTTTTTTTCATACTCAAAAAGACCCTTTACAATTTCATAATTTGTTTTGATTTATTTTTGCCTTCAGAATAAAAGTAATTTAGAAGTAGGTTTACAAATCCAGTTATTCCGAATATTTTCAAAAAGATCGACATAATCAAAAAGTAAGTACAAGCCATTTTTTATTATCCAAAGATTATTAAAAAATAGTGTCGAAGTTTTTGAACGAAGATCAATGGGTCCCGTTGTTGCCTTATGGAGTTGTAATTATTTGACTATTTAATTGTTTGATTGCATGAACAATATATAAAACATTTTCATATAAAAGATCAGCACTTAATTTTGCAACTGGAGTCATTTTTAGTAAAAGAAATTTGGTCCACCATTTAAACATTTTATCATGCTATCCAAAACTGTTTTTGCTAATCCCTCACAATTATTTCAAATTAACCCTCTAGGGCCATTCGTATCATATTTGATACAGTATTTCCCTATAAGGAAACATTTGGTATTTCCCTATAAGGAAACATTTGGCATTCATTGACTGAGCAGTCAGTACTGCTTTCATTTGAAATTTATAAAATATTTCTCTTAAAACATTTTTCAGGAAAATATTTCTTTCAAGGCTTGTTTTCATACTGTATCAAATATGATACGAATGGCCCTAGAGGGTTAATAATATATGATTAAGGCTTCTACTTGTCATAAAGTGGGGGATCAGTTCTATATTGTTATGAAGTAATAAACAGATCCCCCACTAATTACTACATAACCCTCTAGGGCCATTCGTATCATACTTGATACAGTATTTCCCTATAAGGAAACATTTGGTATTTCCCTATAAGGAAACATTTGGCATTCATTGACTGAGCAGTCAGTACTGCTTTCATTTGAAATTTATAAAATATTTCTCTTAAAACATTTTTCAGGAAAATATTTCTTTCAAGGCTTGTTTTCATACTGTATCAAATATGATACGAATGGCTCTAGAGGGTTAATAAATAAATTTTGCCAATGAGAAACTTCGATATACACTTCATCAACTAAAAGAATACACATTTTTTTGGTTTTCAGAGATTTCACTGAAGTATCATGAAGAAAATTAGTCATCTAATTTCGAGACTTGATATCAAAGCTAATAATGTTCTCAAACAGGGTAACTTGACATCATCCTGAAGTCCGTCATATAATGAATGAGATGTGACAAAGTATCCAAATAGCCTAATAAGAATATCAGAATCATGTTTTGTTTCAATCCTTTATAGGGACATAACATTAATATGCTCTTTTAAACGTTTTCTTATGAATTCTGAAGTTACTAAGACAGTGAATTGATTTGTAACCGGTCCTCAAACATTGATATTTAAAATAAATATTAAATAATAAATACATACATATATATAATATATATATATACACGAGCATGATATATTAAAACATTAAATTTATTTTCGAATTTAATTTTTGACATTAACTTTATACGATAAATTGTTTAATGAGCGTCATTTTTCATTAATGTTTTTATTAAAAACATTACATTTTTATTTATTAATGTCTTCTATTAACGAAGGACAAAAAATCCATCTTATTAAAAAAAATACTTACGTTAAAAAAAGCATAAATTATTCCAAAAAAATTTTGATACTTAATAAGGTCATTGCTGAAGAAAATTAGAGAAAAATATTAAATTAACTTTGTGATAAAATTCTTAATGGCACGTGGTGAATTTTGCACCAAAACAGTTTGTTTAAAGATAAAATATGCAAAATTCAAATAAAATTATCATTCGTACTTTAGTATCTTAAATAATAAACTTAAGTTAATCCAAAGTTAAAACGTAAAAAATTAAAAGAAAAAAAAAATCTTCATCTAATTCTAGCAATGACTTTCGTGTGTTAATTGTTCGTCCCGACTCAATTACTGGCTGAAACTCTGTGTAGACGCCTGAGCTAAGGATCACCTTGGTGGTAGGACATTAGGGTATAGTAAAAGGCCAAAAGATAAGCAAAAGACAGGAAGATGTGGGGGGCTATGATCACCTTAACGGTTTGAATGAATAAATTGTAGGACAAGATAGGATGGTAAAGGGTCAAAAGTTATTTAGATAAGCAAATGACCGGAAAAATGTGGAGATTGATGATTACTTGTTTGTCGTATTTGAGTGAATAATGAGTGATGGTAAAGGACCAACGGTCTAGAACAATTTTCCCCAGTGAATGAAATAAATGGTTCAATTCGAACTTTGTCACCTGAAGAAGGTCAGAGTGCACAACGACCGAAATGTTGGGAATATGGCAACAAAGCTGAAGACAACAGTCGACGACAGTGGTCGGTAACCCTCGGCCCTCAGGCCACATCCGGCCCTCGAGTGAATCTTGTCCGGTCCGCTACCTCACTTAGGACACAATATAAATATAGGTAAACCAAACCAAAGTGACAGTTGATAATCTGAATATATTGCGTCGAAATTTTAAAAATTATTTCTTTTTACCTGGAGAATGTGTTTTATTTTTATTTTTTATTTGTAGGGATCACCAAAATTAGCGTACGACCTCACTTTCACATTTTCTGTGAAATTGCTTTCGTGAGTGGGCACTTTTAAAGGAATATAAAATAATTTTTTCAACTGATTTTAATGGAACTTTTTTTTTCCAGTACTGATTTATGGAACATTTTAAGATGTAATATTTTTTTAACAAAATTTCCGTTAGATATTAAATTAGATTGAATCCTTGCTTTCTTCTACACTTAGAAAATTTATTCATATATTCAATAACATGGTTATTCTCCATGATACTGGAGCCATAGCTGTTTGGCCCTCCTCCCTGACTCGACATAGCTTTTTGGCCCTCACTCTCCGAAAGGTTGCCTACCCCTGGTATAAACACTGTAAATAGTGTAAGTAATGAATTTAAATAATAGGAAGATATGGAGAACTATGATCACTTGCTTAATGTGTTTGAGTGAATGAGTGGTAGGACATTGAGGAATGATAAAATACCAAAAGTTATTCCGATAAGTAAATGACAGGAAGATGTGGAGAGCCTTGATCACATGCTTAACGAGTTTCAGTAAATAGGTAGTAGGGCAAGGAGGGATGGTAAATGGTCAGAAGTTATTTAGATAAGCAACAGATAAGAATTAGATTGGTGGCATTGAAAAAATGCTTTTCAATTTTTAGGTGAATAGATTCAAAACTTCAACACATATTGCGTCATTCAGTGTTGAACATTTATTTTAACTTTAACTAAATAACAAATAATTAAGTTAATGTTAGCTAATTTGTTCAATGTTTTATACAAATATTTATTACTACTAAATGTCTTATCAAATTCTTATATTTTAGAGTGTAAGCCAAGTTCCATTTTCGAATAGGTCTTTTATGATACACTCGCTATAAAATCGCAATTTTGTGAAAGCGAAGATCGTGACACTTGATCAAGAAGTGCTTCACCACATATCGTGCCTTGTACGTTTTGTGTTTCGCCCATTCCTCCTGGCTGAGTATAAAAGAATATGTGATGTTTGTATGGCCGATGTTGTCATGTCCATAAGAAAGTAATTAATTATAGTGTCAAAACAAAATTAATAAAATAATTAAAACAATTATAATTATCATTAATTCACTCATTCTAAACCAATGAGAATCGCCCCCACTTTTCTTCTTTCCACACACAAACACGTGACATTCTCACTATCGGGCAAGCAGTTCACACGAACAGGTCAACACGTGCGTCAACAAACCATTAACCTCGTTTTCTATTTTCAGGTCATAATAATAACATTTATCCCTTAGCAAAAGGGACAAGTCACTGGATCTAACCAATGCTTTTATCCACTGGGCCATGTGTCTTCAAGGAAAGAGTTGATGAATTAGAGGTGAACGAAAACTTAAAGGGAGATAACTGATACTGAGACATCCGGAAGAGACATGACTCATGGAACTAGAACAATCTATCCCAGTGAATGAAATAAATGGTTCAGTTTGAACTTTGTCACCTGAAGAAGGTCAGAGTGCACAACGGCCGAAATGTTGAGAATACGGCAACAAAGCTAAAGACACCAATATAAATAGTTTAAGTAATGAAGTTAATTTTTGTTTTTTAGGATTCACTTTGATCTCTGATTTGGGCTATATCGGATACAGTGATGGTCTAGCTACTATTGACTGTAACTGTTACTATTTATCACTGTAAACAAACTATATCGGCAGTGGCTGGCTGGTCAGGATGTCAGCTTGCCTGATGACAAGTAGGCCTTTATATAAAACTAGCAGTATAGCCCGGCGTTGCTCGGGTGTAATGAAAGCTTTAAAACTAATCCATGGTCCTGGAGCTCAGACTCAGCCTAAAGAATATTTGTGTGAAGTTTGGTGAGGATCGGATAAAAATTGTGAATTTGTATAAAGGACATACAGACAGATAAACAGACACACACACAAACATCTTGCCTTTATATATATATATATATATAATTATCGATTTTCTGCACTATTGTAAGAACTGCAACCATGAAACTTCTGAATACCGTTTCTTATGTCTTTGTATATGAGTGTATCAAATTTGATTAAAATCGGACCACGCCTTCTGTAACCCGATTTTTTCGATTATTGATTTTCGGTATTTATCGGGAGTACCTCAACACAAAACCTAACTAAGAACACTCGTAGATGCTTATAGTACAACTGTAAATTTTCAAGAAAATCGGTTCAGCCGTTTCGGAGTCTATAGGTAACGGACACACACACACACAGAGTTCCATTTATAAATAAGTTTAGATGTAGCGGAAACAAAGGACCACTATGAAAGAGCACGCGGTGCATGAGTCCTGAACTACGCTTCTCCAGAATCACTGAATCTACATATTATCTGGACTATTCCTTTTTGTTTCTCCTTACACTCTGCTCGCTGTGTACATATGATATATTGTTCTCCAAGTGAGACCTGTGTATATATGTATACATAGTTTTGTATATGTCTTAGTAGTATAAAAGTCTCTCTGACATCCCTTTTCCTTTCAGTCATTCTATTCTATCTGTGAATTATGGTGTTACGTCATGGATATATTAGGTTATCCCAAAAGTTAAAAAAACACTTGCAAAAAATTGAAATTTTACTCGTCAAGTAATCTAAGGTTACCAGAATACACTTAATTGAAATTTTACTCGCAAAAACAACAAAAATTGTTGCTCAAAATAAAGACCATCATTTTCCAAGACTTTCTGCCATCGATCTGCAAGCTTTCGGATCTGTTTAAAGTACCATTCAGCCAGCTTCGAATCAAAGAATTCCTCGACTTCATCAAACGAGTCGATGGAGCACAGTCAGGACTGTTGGCTGGATGTGGCAGAACCTCAATGCCGTCCAGCTCTTCAAACTTGTCTTTGGTCTTCCTGGCGGTGTGTGGCTTGGCATTGTCCTGCTGCATCAAAGCGCGCTTACGGTTGATCAGAGTCGGGTGCTTTTGCTTCAACTTTTCGTAGACCCGCTCAAGTTGTTGACAGTAAAGTTCGGCACTGATGGCACGACCATTCGGAATCAACTCATAATGCACGATTCCTTCAAAGTTTCACCAAACGCACAACATAACTTTCTTGCCGAATCGATTTTGTTTTGGAACCGACGGTTTCTCTTGTTTTTTCTGAACCCATCGCTTGTCTCGATTGTGCTGGATCAGATAGACCCATTTTGCAAGTGTTTACGAACTTTTGGGAGAACCTAATATTAATGTCAACAGCGGGAGAAATAATTGGGAGAATAAAACTGTCAATGTATAAATTGTGCGATAAACCGTTTTAAAATTTAATACTTAATTCTAAAAAAGTAAATATATAATTATAACACTTTCCTGAGATTTTATTTGAGGAAGACTCGATAGTTTAAACTTTAATTAATCTGATTTGAAACAGATATTACTTTTGTGTAAAAAAAATTGCAGACATGCATTTTTTTAACACGAAGGTGGGTATTTTTATGAGGTATTGATAGCTATCTCGATAGAATTATATTTGGATTTTTTTTTTTTACGAGAGACATACTGGTAAATTTTGTAAAACATAACGCCCTGAAATGTAAAATAAAAAAAAAATGCAGTAAAAATAAGATATTATCTAATTAGAAAAGCAGCAAACCTGAAGGAGACTACCCCTACCATTAAATTTGTTGTTTTACATATTTTTTTTAACTTTCTTTCAGCCCAGTCTTATCGGTTATTACATAAAGTTTTCGATTATCAAAAACAATTTGAAAGAATTTCAATATTTAAACAATTTTAGTGAGGGCTCACTTTCTCATACAACGCTTTGTTTTTTTTTTTGTTTTATTTTGGGACGAGTTGTTGCTCCTGTTTTTGTCTTTTTCAAGTTTTCTTTAGTTTTTATGATGGCATCTTCCTCGGAAACTCCAAGAATGGCTATATTCAAAAATTTCGCAAAGGATTCAGTTATTGAATATGCGCAAGCAAAAAAGTTAATTGCACAGGATCGATTTACTTAAATTTACTATAAGGTTGTATGAAAAACTGAGCCCCCCCCACTAAAATTGTTTAAATGTTGAAAATTTTACAATTTTTTTTGTCAATCGGAAAGTTTTAGAGTTTAATCGATAAGATTGCACTGAAAAAAGAAAAAAAATGATATTCAACCAATTTATTTGGTTTATTATCATTTTTTTTTTCTTTTTTCAGTGCAATCTTATCAATTTCAATATTTCAACAATTTTAGGTTGGGGAGTTCCGTTTTTCATACTACGTTATAGTAAACCGATCCTCCATTTTGGTGGTAATGTCGTACCAGCGAGTGATTCCAAAATGGAGGATCGATTTACTATAATGTTGTATGAAAAACAGAGCTCCCCCCTAAAATTGTTGAAATATTGAAATCTTTCCAAATTTTTTTTGTCAATCGGAAAGTTTAGGGTCTAATCGATAAGATTGCACTAAAAAAGTAAAAAAATTGATAGACAACAAATTTACAGGTGGTGGTAGTCTCCTTCAGGTCCGCCAGAAAATCTTTTAATTGCTTATATGAATAAGATATCTTATGGACACTACTGTTTCAAGGAAAAAACATCGATGAATAAGGAATTTTTACAAGAATTGTTTTTAGTTTTAATTAAAATAATTTACAAAGTTTTAAATGTTAAAATTCTGTATTAATTTGTAGTGGTTAGATAAAATTATTATTAATTATTTCTAACGAGATCTGGAAGTCACACGAGTTAAGGAGTTGCAGTTTATGTGGAGAAGATAACGGTTAACCCTCGAAATCTTTTTTTAGAAAATGTTGGTAAAATATTATTTTACAGCTGTTATCGTCCCCACTTATTTAATTTTTTGAAATTTCGAGAAATTTATTTTTGTAGGGCTTAATGTTTTAAGCAGAACTTCATTTAAAAATTTAAATAATCAATTTTATTTTGTAAAATTAGAACACCTGTTATAGAAAATCTGCCCTGAATCGTAAAATAAAAATCGTAATAAAAACTTTTTGTTTGCACTCAATAATAAATTTTTACAATAATTGTTTTCTTTTTATTCAATTTTAATTAGAATATTTTAACCCAGCAATTATATATTATAAAGATTAATATATTTTATTATATATTTTATATATATAAGATTATATATTTTATAAAGTTTTAAATCTTTGTTACTCACCGCTTCTAACATTGAGTCTCATATGTGCGTTGTGGTGCAATGGATATCGGCTCAGAATGAGAAATCGGAGAGCTGAGTTCGAATTTAAGTTGAATTTGTTGCATTCATTTACGCGCTAATAACATTGGGAAAGGTATTAATCCATCTCTTCTCCCTCCAGCTATGGGTTAAATAATAAGACAGATGGGGTTCTATAGCCTTGACTGGCAGCCATTCTACCGTAGAAAGCATTAACTGCCTTTTCACGCCAAGACGGTTACACTCTTTTTTTTTTTTTTTTTTTTCTCAATTAAGATTTGTTTAGACAATTCTGCCCTACCCCTCTTTTACTTTCCACTCAAATGGCAACCCTATTGTGGAAAAATCTTCTGGATCAAAAGAAACATGATTGCCCGAGTGTGTATCAAGTATGATACTTAACTGACTGATATCTGAGCGATATTTTCTCGTAGCTTAAGTTCTCAGTCTAGTATGATATTTCGAATTCAAGGAGTTCTGTTGCCTTGATCTTTGGGTAGACGAAACATGTACCTTTAGGCTATCATCCCTGTATCCTCTTTCTTAGATTATCTATCCCTTCATTAAACATTTTATGGGACTTGGCGTTATCCATTATTGTACTGACATTTTGTGAATGGGTTCTGTGTTGTGCACTAGTCTCCAGTGGGTTCTCCAAATCACGTAATGAAAGGTACTCTTATGGCTGTATTTCTGGACAATTCAATCCTGGTTATTGACGTATGCATCTGCTGTGACTATGACTATCTCACTACCTAGTCTTCTACTAAACACTCCTCTATCTACAACTATCTTCTTTTTATGTGACGTGTCCCTTCAGAACGTAGGTGTTTATGGTCTTCCACTTGCGCCTATCCCTTGTCGCTTTTAAAACTTTTCCTCTTGTTGCCTTTTCCAAACCCTGTTATATCGGAGTGAGAGGTAATGAAAGAGCAGACTCAGCAGCCAAATCACCCCTTAAACCTGAGTTTTGATAATATCAACATCCCTTATACCGACCTGAAACACAAAATCAACAAATGATTTTACGCAAAATGGCACTGGAATAATAACACGAACAACAAACTCTTCCAAATCAAGCCCACTTTGGGAGAGTGGAGACCAGTTATTAAAAAGTCAAAGAAAGAACAAGTTGTTATATCCAGATTTTGTATCGGCCACACAAACCGCACTCATTCCTTTTATACTCAAACAAGAGCAGCCGCCACAATGTTTGACATGCCAGACAACTTGCACAGTCAAAAATATTCTTGAGGAATGTAGAGCACTTGCTAGTGTTAGAAAGCGATACTTAAAAACCAACAATATGAGAAATATGTTTGAGAAAACTCGCATGGACGACGAGAGAGACTTAAAAATATAATACCAGGTCACAATTCTAAAAAATCCAACCAATGGAAAAGTTTAAACTTGAAAAAAAAAAAAGGTTTTCAGCATTAAATGACCCAAAGAAGGTCGATATGCTGGTTAAACAAATCAACCAACCAACTAACCAAACCATTCACCGCCATCTATTTGGTAACCAGAGAAATACTTGCTGGACTTGAGATTTTTCTGATCCAACTAGTATATCTCTCGTTACTTTCCCCTGTGTTTATTTCCTCTTTATCTGTCCTGTAAGTATTAGAATCTCCAAGTCCTTCTTCTTCTTCTTCTATGTGCCTTGTTCCTTTAGGACGTAGACTATCATGGCTTTCCACGTCTCCCTATCCCTGGTGGCTCTTAGCACGCCTTCTCCTGTTACACCACGCAACCCTCGTTCCACCTGATTAGGTCCTTAAAATATGTTATCCTCTGCTTTCCCCTGTCTCTTTTTCCCTCTATCTAGCCTGTTAGTATCAGATTCTCCAAGCCCTCCTTCCCCATTGCATGTCCCAGGAACTTCAGCTGTCTCTTCCTGATGCTCAGTATTAATTTCCTTTTCGTTTCCATCATTTCAAAGACCTCATCATTGCTCACATGCTCGATCCATGATATTCGCAGCATCCTTCCGTAGAACCACATTTCAGTTGCTTCAAGTTTTTCCTTCATCTTTGATGATATTGTTCAGCATTCACTGCCATATTGAAGAACTGACATCACACAGCGTTCCAGTACTCTCTTCTTTGTCTCTAGTTAAATTGTCCTGTTTTTTATTACTTTACTCAACTTCTAGAATGCTTCCTTCGCCATGCCAATTCGCCTTCGGATCTCTGTGTCGCACTTTCCGTCTTTTGTTATAACACTTCCCAGGTATTTAAATTTTTGTACCTGCTTGATTTTCGTATCCCTGACCTGTATTTGGCATATTGGGCTGCTCTTTTTACTGATGACCATACGTGTCCCAGAAATTTCAGTTGGTTCTTCCTGATGTTAAGTATAAGTTTCCTTTACGTTTGTATCCTCTTCAAAACCTTGTCGTTGCTCACATGTTTGGTCCATGGTATCCTCAGCATCCTTCTGTAGAACCACATTTCTATTGCTTCAGATGTTTCCTTCATCTTTGAGGAGATTGTCCAGCATTCGCTGCATTATAGAAGGACAGATATCCAATAACAGTTCAGCACTCCTTTCTTTGTTTCTAACGAAATTTTCCTATTTCTCAATTATCTGCTAAGGATTTGGAATGCGTCTCTTGGCCATGCCAATACGCCTTCGGATCTCAATGTCGCACTTTCCATCCTCTGAAGACTTCGCAGATATTTAAATTTCTGTACATGCTTGATTTTAGTGTCCCCGACTTGTAGTTGGCATTTTGATCTTCTCTTTTTGCTGATGACCATGGATTCATTATTTAAAGTTTATATTTAGTCCTTTCTTCTCGCTTTCCCTTGCTACCTTCTGTAGAAAATCCTGCTTTTTCTAAATGATTTGTGTAAAAATATGCTCCGATCATTTATGAGTATCATGATATCAAACCACCTCGCCCGGAGAATAGAGTAACCACTCGTACTTGTAAAATGACAAGCATCGTCAACGAACCAGCCCAGAACAGAGTGCGATGGCGAGAGGTTGGCCAATGTCACACTGGGAGTGAACCCCGGAGCAGCAGGTTACGAAGAAAGAAACGATATATGGGTGTACCTCCAAAATTAGATCAGAGATTGTCAGCTGATTGATATCTCATCTGGTCTTGCTGTAATATTTCAGTGGAGCTGGGGGGGGGGCGGGGGGCGACTGGTTAGTTACATTCTATTACCGCCGATCAAACCCTGAACTACCAGCAATGACGATAAACCATTAGTTTTTCAGGAAGGTCCTGTGCTTTGAGCGCTTAATGAGACAAACTCCACCCAGACATCAAGTAAAACCCTTACATACGATTCATTGCAAAAGATGCTGGAAAATGATCTGCACCGCTCCAGTAAGTACCTGACTCCTTTCCTTATCCTATATCTTTATAAGAGCCAGATCACGCCAAAAAATAGAGTACTATTACCATATATGAGCTGCACAGTCTTCCATTTCCTGTTTCGATAGTTAGATTAACCAAATGCAGACGACAATTCTACTCCTGCGGCTTCTTCTCTCGCACTTCCCGCCTGTGGAACTCGCTTCCATATTCTTGCTTTCCTGACGGCTACAACCTCCAGGAATTTAAATGCAATGTCAATACTCATCTCTTAACCACTTGACTCTAGTTCTTTCACCACCCCGTATATCCTTTCCTTTCTCTCCACCTTTGCAATTGTCATCACACCTGTATTCCCATCCTTCTCTTGCTCCTTTCTAACTGGTTCGTCTTCTTCTTCACTCTCTTCTACTTAATCTTTTTACTTTTATGTAGTCCCCTGCACATCAGTGGCATTACCGCCTTGCTCGGGGTGATACGATAAAAAAACAAAACAAAAAAAAAAACGCGTCCTTGCAGGTTACAAATTATTTTCCGCCATCCAATCCCTTTCACACAGACAAAATGTAAGTCTTATCGCTATTTCCATGGAAAATGTTCAGACGAACTATATTCCTTTAACACCAGTTCTAACCTTTATAGCTAACACTCGTCATGCCATACTAATTGTAGCAAACCACCATCTTGCTTTTCGTATTCCATTGGTGGGATGTAAGCTTCACATGGACTCGATCCTGACTTACGGCCCGACTCCAGTCTCTCTCTCTAGCTGACGCGATGTGACTTCCCGCTGTCTCTTCTACAAATACTTTCACGGATTCAGCTCCAACAAGCTTAGCTCCTTGGTGCCCCACCCACGCCAATTTAGGTTCCACCCTTTTACTGTGAAAACAATCAAGTGTAACCAAAACTTCTACTCCCTCAGTTTCTTTTCTCGCACTTCCCGCCTGTGGAACTTCCTTCTGTATTCTTGTTTCTTTGATAATTACAACCTCTAAGAGTTTAAATACATCATCAACTGTCACCTCTTATTTTCTTCTCCTTTTTCTCTAACGCAACTCTCTTTACACCAATGTACCCGTTCTTCTCTTATCCATTCTCCGACACCTACTGTGACCTGTTCTCCTCTCTCTTCACTCTCCAATTATGTAACCCCCTGCGCAACAGTGGCAGTACTACCTTGCTTGGGGTGAGACAATTATATATATAAAAAAAATCTTTCTTTCGATTGCTTCCCTGACTGCTACAATCTTCAAAAATTAAAATGCAACGTCAGTCGCCATTTTCTCTCTTCTTGAATCCTGTTCATTTTTTTGTCCTTTCCTCAATCCTTCTCAAACTCAGTCGTTTCTCTCAATTTCACTCTCTGTAACATCCTGCGTACTAGTAGTATATGGATGTTATGGCTATTACTGCTGGGTTGGTTCTTTCATCTAAACATCCAAAACTTGTTGAATAGCTTTCGTCGCTGAAATAAATAGGCAAAGAGAAAAGGAAAGATACAGAGACACTAGAGGGACAGTTTGGACACTGATTTTATTTTATTTTTTTTTTATTCCAACGACCTCTTGTTGGGGAAATTCCTTCCCGAACAGTCGGCACGTCTTTGCCAGTCAAAGTCCAACAGAAAAACCGTTTCACCCCAAGCAAAGTCGGACGACTACTGATGCGCAGGGGCTCACAGCGAGGAAAAAAAGTTACAATGGGTGTAGAGGAAAGGATAAGAGATGGGTGTGATTCAAGAAGATAGAAGATGGCAATTGACATTGCATTTAAACTTTTGGGAATTGTCGCTGTCAGTAAACGGAAAGAAGTTCCACAGACGGGAAGTGAGAAAAAAGAAACTATTCGAGTAGAAGAGGAGGTTACATTTCACTATTTCAAAGATGAAAGGGTAGGACCTTGATGTCAATCTAGTATAACATGTAAATTCATGTGGTCAGGGCAGCAGGGAAAGAAGTCCTTCAGAGCGGCTTCCATGCCATGAAAACATCTGTAGAAAAGACAGAGGGAAGCCACATTCTGCCGGTGAAGAAGTGACTGAAGTCAGGCTTCCAAGTCAGTATCGATTACATTGCAAATCCTTCTTTGGTTTTTGTCGAGAACCTCAAGGCAAATAGCAGGAGCACCCGAAAAGATATGGCAACAGTATTCAATGCAGAGTCGAGTGATAGATTTATAAATTCTAGTCCGGGAAGGTGAAATGAGTCACTCTCTTGAAAACCTCTTTCTTTCTGCCTCTTGTGTTAACCCCCTGGAGAGTGACTTATTGCTCCTTCTCCAACTAACGTTTTCCGCTGACATGGACTGGAAAGATTATATTGAATCAATTACAAGATCTGCTGATAGGAAAGTTGAGTCATTCGTCGTTACTTTGAATATTTCTGTCACGTGTGATCTGGTGCTACTGTTATATATTTAAAGGTTCTTGATGAAATCCGACGGAGAATCTGCGAAGTTATTGGTCTTCACCTGGCATCTCGATTTCAATCACTTCCCCACCGCCGTAAAGTTGCCTCTCTGTGCCTTTTCTATAAATACTTTCATGGTAATTGTTCAGATGAACTTTCCCTTATGATATCTAGATTTAGGAATTCAATGCTAGATTGGCAAAATCACATCATTTTATAGTTGAAATGGCTAGATGTAACCATGAGTTCAAGGCTTACATTTGTGTGGTCATGTGTCTTGGCTTAGGGTAGTAATAATTTTTTCAGGAAAGAAGATATTGGGATGTAGATTTATATTTTGATAATATCCGATAGCGGCACTTTCGAGAATTGACCTTCTAAGTAAGTTACTTTCGTTTTTAATATGAGTGGCATTCACTAGGTTAAAGTTGTGGTTGAATTAATTTCTGTGTATGCATTTGATAAATTGTTGCGTATAAGATGTCTGTTCATAGATATGTTTTTCTAAATTTCTGCAAGTTTCCCCGCTATATTGTGCAGAACAGTTCAGACAATTTATTTTGTAGATAACTGCTTTAGAATTATTATTGTTGGGGATATTTTTCGTACTGATTATAGTTTTGGATGTGGTGGTAATTATTTTAATGTTGTTCAGATAGGATTTTTTTTTGTTTTTAGTCATTTTGTTTTTAGTCATTTTTTTTTTTTCCATATATACTTTATCTAAAACTTTTACACATGTGGCACTACAGGGTGATCGTTAATTTTTCTTTGATTCGGCCTTGTGTCATAGTTAACCAAACTCCCTACAGCTTTATCGCTATTATCAGGTTTTCATCAGAAGGTTGGTTGAAGGTTGGAATGTGTGTAATAGTGTAAGAATAAAATATACATTTTTCATTTTAAAATATAAATTTATTAAAAAGAAATATTAACAAGAATTCATAGGAAATTATGCTCCATTAGAAAGTTAAGGGCATCAAGAGTTGTAGAAAATGTTCATAGTAGTAATTGTTGAAAAAGTATATGTGTACGTATGTATGTAAGCGTTTGCTTGGGAGGAATGTCTTTGGATGGAGAAGAAGTAAAGGAAATCAGCACACGAGAAGGAAAGAGAAAGAGGACGAATGTCCTGGACAGCTTGAAGCTTCTCCCGTTACATTTTCTTTGACTTTTTAGCAGTGTAAATATATATTTACATTTCTTAAAAAACAAAAAATTTGTAATGAAACACGTATATATATATGATTTATAATGATTATTATAATAGCATACTGCAACTCAATAGCTATAAAGTTTCGGTGTTCAATACACCATCATCATATAGAACATCGAAACTTTATAGCTATTAAGTTAGTATGCTATTATTATGACAGCAATAACTATATATCTATACTCTATTTCTGTATTGAGCACTTTTTAAAAGTAAATATCTAACTGTGGAATATACTTTCATTAGTTTAAAACACTTAAATTATATATATATATATATATATATATATATATATATATATATATATATATATATAAGTTGAAACCACTGAAGTTATATATATTAGTTTAAACCACTGAAGTTATATATAAATTTAAAAAGAAGAGCAAAGCCCAAACATGATAGATGGGTCTTCTCGCTTTGAATGTCTATTTGAACTAAAGCTCTCCTCAGACCTAAAGTGGAACTCATATATATATTGCTAAATATGCTGGGGGAAAACGGTTAGTTCATTGTCCCGCTCTAGTAAGTATCTCACTCCCCCTGTTATACTCTACAAGAGCCTGATCAGACAAAATATTGATTGTTTTTGCCATATCTAGCCAGTCCTCACTTGCATGTCTTAATAGAGTTCAAAAGCTTCTTCTATTATTTTCCACACTACAACCACTTTCCTCAAGCATGGCGAGCCGCTTGCTGCTCTATCGCTATTTCCATAGCGTGTGTTCTGACGAGCTAAATACTCTTCGCCAGCTCTGATCTTTGTTCAGCACTTAGTTGGGTGTCCGCGTGAAAATACGAGGTATTGTAAGCTTGGATATACAGGTGATGTAGTGGAGAACGACCCAGAATTATTAAACTGAGTGTTGAGTTCCAGATCCAGTTGGGTTCATTATATGCACTTACGCGCAAATAACCTTATTGAAAGGTATGAATCTACCGCTTCTCCCCAGCTATGTATTAATTAGTATGACTTTTATCATTAAATCATTAATATCCCCCCAAAAGATTTTTACATTTTAAAAATGTTTTTTGGCTTTAAATAATTTGCAAAAGATTATTTAAAATTCTAAACCGTAAATAGCAAAATCAATCAAATACAAAACAAACTGTTATACACTACAAGAACCAGATCAGATCATAAATAGAGTATTTCTGCGTCTGTTCGGTGATGAATTATTTTCCACCCTACAACCCCTTTCCCCACAGACGAAACAATGCGAGCCTCTCGCTACTCTATCACTATTTCTATGATTCTGATGAGCTAAATTCTTTTGTCTTAGCAGCTTTGGTCATTACAACTAGGACCTACCATGCCACGTACACAGGGGTGAATCATCTCCATTTCCCTCGTATTTCAATAGTAAGAAGTAAGTTTCACCCGGACAGCTACTTTTCAAGAAATACTGCTTTGTGGAACAGTCACCCGGAAGGATGTTTTCCAATCTTGACCTCTTCAAGTCTAGGGTTAACCGTAATCTTTCTTGCATGACCCCTTGAATTTCGCTTTTTGACTTTTCTTATGTTCGTGCAACACCACGCAGTACTCCTCTACCTTGAGTGACTTTTGAGCCTTGTATTGTGTAAACATAAGTATAAAAACATAATAAATTCTAGCGAACCAATTATGAAAATATTCAAAACATTTTACGTTAATGAAAGGCCCCGAATCAATTTGAAAAAAAAAAAAACAGTCTTTCTTAGGTTGACAGAAGTGAAATGAAATAGTGTTCCTTATGTTTCGACAAAAATTGAATGTCACTCAGCGTAATTACCTGGCAAGAACAGTCACAACTTCTTTGGTTAAATACAAGGTTTGCTTTATATACCTCCTGAACTATTTATTTTATTTCATTCATTTATTCTTCTTGAATTCGTGAGATGTGCAATAAAATTGGACAGCAATCTCCAGGTGCGTCAACAACAACACGTACAGCAACGAATGGAAAAAAAGTATTCCCTTTAAAAGTGGGTATCTCAAATAAATCGCTGAAAAAACAGCATAGCATGAATAAGAGGGGCCCCAAACTTAATAGGAGCGAATTTTTTCCATTTTTTTTTTTCAATTGGAGTAGATAGACTAAACTATCGCCCGGTTCACACTCCACCCACATCTATTGAACAGGTGAAGAGGCTCATCCCTTGTTTCCTGTTTAGGATGCGGTTTCCAGTTTTCTCTTTTCCAATTTTTTCACTGTTTTCCTTATTTTTTATTTTTTTTTTCAATTGGAGTAGATAGACTAAACTATCGCCCGGTTCACACTCCACCCACATCTATTGAACAGGTGAAGAGGCTCATCCCTTGTTTCCTGTTTAGGATGCGGTTTCCGGTTTTCTCTTTTCCAATCTTTTCACTCTTTTCCTTTATTATTCTTTTTTTTTCAATTGGAGTAGATAGACTAAACTATCGCCCGGTTCACACTCCACCCACATCTATTGAACAGGTGAAGAGGCTCATCCCTTGTTTCCTGTTTAGGATGTGGTTTCCGGCTTTCTCTTTTCCATTCTTTTTACCCTTACGTAACCCCCTGCGCATCAGTGGCGTTACCGCCTTGCTCGGGGTGATATGATTAAAAAAAAAAAAAAAATATATAACTTCAGTGGTTTCAACTATATATATATATATATATATATATATATATATATATATATATATATTTGTCGAAAAGACAGGGAAGCCACGTCACGTCGCTGAGAAAGGAATTTGAATTTTGTCGAGAACTTCGAGATGAATAGCAGGAGCAGCCGACCGGATCTAGCAACAGTAAACTATATAAATAATATATTATTTATATAGTTAAATAATTAGCACTTCTTAGACTTGTCCTCCCGTAGTTAAAAAAAAAAAAAGAAAAAAGAAAAAAAGATAAGCAAATTAAAATATTTAAAAACAAATGCAGCTAAGCATTGCTTAAAACTGAATTTGTAGATTATCATTCATTCGGACGTCTTCAAGTCACAACACATAACAGAATCGAAAACTATTTTTTATCGAGTTAGAAGGTGCATACTTAATATCGATTTGGTGTAAAGTCGATCCCTAACTTTTCATAGTTATTGGACTTGGGTTTTATTTACAAAAGTCAAGTTGCTTGCATCACTTATGTCTGCATATATAACTTTTTATTTTCTTAATTTTTTAAACTTTCTTTAGAAAAATAAATAAGAAAATGTGTTTTTGTGTTTGTTCATTATTTAAAATACTTTCTAAGTGTTTTTTATACGAAAAGAACTAAGTCCTATAAATACGTAAAAAAATAAGTGATCAATTTTATGCTGTATTGATGAACAGAACTCCCGTGCTAAAATAATTTAAAAAAATCAATATTTTTCTATTTAGATAAGTGCTTCCTAAAAAAGATCTAAAATATTGTTTTTTTTTTATCATTTCACCCCAAGCAAGGCGTTAACGCCACTAGTATGCAGGGGGTTACAGCGTATGAAATAGAAGATTTTGAATAAAAGAAAGAACATATACAAAAGGTTCAACAAGTCAGAAGATGGCGGTTGACATTGCATTTCAGGAAAACAAGGAAACAGAATGTAGTTCCATAAGTGGAAAGTGCAAGAAATTGAACTGTTGGAGTAAAAGTGGCGATTGCATTTAGTTATTTCAACAATAAAGTAGTGGGACCTAGGTGCCAATTTAGTAGCATGCTTAAATTCCTGTAGTCGTGGGTGAAAAAAGGAAAAAAAAACAAAACAACAACTCGACAGAGCAGTTGCCATGAAAATATTTGTAGAAAAGACAGAGGGAAACCACATCACGTCGGTGAGAAAGAGACTGAAGTCAGGATCGATTTTATTGGTGTTTCTTCACGAATTCTTTTTTTGTTTACTTCATGGCATACTTGTAGCTTAACTAAAACTCAAGGGTGCACTTTAAATTCTAATAAGGAACTTAGTAACTATAACATAATTGGGAAGGATACTGGAATAATGCAGAACATATACTGGGAACAAACAGCCTGTATCCGGGTAGAAAATGAATTCAGTAGATATACAAAAATAGAAAGGGGCTTAAGACAAAAATATAGAACTTACTTCTCGCCAGTTCAACTGTAAACCTTGTTGCTAATGTAGTCAGTCAAGTGCCATACGTGATATACACTTGGGCGATCATGTCTCGAAGAGATATGACTGATTGGGTAAAAGATTGCTATTACTTTCTGCGGTAGACTAGTTGCCAGTCAAGGCTAAAGAACCCAATCTGTCCTGCTATTTATCCTATAACTGAAGGGAGAATTGACAGATTCATATCTTTCCCCAAGGGTATTTGGTCGTCAGTTAATGCAACGAAATCAACTGGAATTCGAACTCGGCTCTCAAATTTCTTGTTCTGAGCCGATATCCACTACACCACAACGCAGTAGTGTAGGCAGTCAGTTAAGTGCCATACGTGATACACGCTTGGGCGATCATATATCGAAACAGACATGACTGACTGGGCAGAAGATTATCCCGCAGTAGGTTGCCATTGCTTTCTGCGGTAGATTGGTTGCAAGACAAGGCTATAGAACCCAATCTGTCCTTTTATTTAACCCATAACTGGAAGGGAAGAGACGGATTTAACTGGAATTCGAACTTGGCTCCCCGATTTGTCGTTCGAAATCGATATCCACAATGCACATGCTTAGATTCATAAAGTTTACATACCATAGCAGAGAATTCATTCGAACAATTACCATGAAAGTAGGTACCTTCACTCATTCACTGAAAAAACAGCATAGCATGATGTTAAAAGGGTCCAAACTTAATAAAATCAAAGTTTTATCGTCAAAATGTTTGTGATTAATTTAAAGAGGAAAGATCAAAGTTGCTTTTCATTATTTAAAAAAAAATTAAAGCTTTCTAACACGTTCGACATTTTGATTAAAAGTTCTTTTCTTTTTTTCGTTAGCTATTCACCCGATGTTTACTGAATGCTACTACTATCTTCTTTTTCTTCTATGTGCCTTGTTCCTTCAGGACGTAGGCGATCATGGCTTTTCACTATTCCCTATTCCTGGTGGCTCTGAGCACACTTTCTCTTGCAACACCACGCAACCCCCCGTTCTATCATCCACCCGCTCAGGCCTTTCAAATATGTTATTCACTGCTTCCCTCTATCTCTTTTTCTCTCTATCTGGCCTGATAGTATCAGGATCTCCAAACCCTCCTTCCTCATTGCATGTCCCAGGAACTTTAGCTGTCTCTTCCTGATGCTCAATGTTAATTTCCTTTTTGTTTTCATCCTTTCCAAAACCTCATCATTGCTCACATGCTCGGTCCACGATATCCGCAGCATCTTTCTGTAGAACTACATTTCAGCTGCTTAAAGTTTTTTCTTCATCTTCCCCATCGAGCTATGAGTCAAATAACAGGACAGATTGGGTTCTATAGCCTTGGTTGGCAACCAATCTAGCGCAGAAAGCAATGGCAACCTACTGCGGGATAATCTTCTGCCCAGTCAGTCATGTCTCTTTTGAGACATGATCGCCCAAGCGTGTATCACGTATGGGACTTAACTGACTGACTGAATATAATAGTTGGAAAGATGATTAAGGCTTCTACTGGTCATAAAGTGGGGTATCAGTTTTATATTATTTTGAAGTAATAAACTGATCCCCCATTTATTACTACTTATTAATAAAATACATCTCTTCCCCATCGAGCTGTGAGTCAAATAACAGGACAGATTGGGTTCTATAGCCTTGCTCGGCAACCAGTCTACCGCAGAAAACAATGGCAACCTACTGCGGGATAATCTTCTGCCCAGTCAGTCATGTCTCTTTTGAGACATGATCGCCCAAGCGTGTATCACGTATGGCACTTAACTGACTCCCAAGATATCTTGTTAGATAACACAATCTACTTATCCTTCTTTTGCCCTTAATTCCTACAACTCAGTTTTATACACCTGAGGATGGCTGGAGGGCACAATGGCTGAAACGTGATAGCAACAACAAAGATGACGATAATATTCCACATGTAAATAGTGTAACCCCAACTTAAATAATGATCGACAAGTAATTTTTTTTCAATTTCATTCATTGTATTGGAAGTAGTTCTGATATTTCAATCGTTAAAAGAAAGTATCTAATGAAAAGTAGCATCGAACTGTGATGAGGTTAATTTTCTGTCTGTATTTCTAGTTGTATTTAATTTTGCAATTTTGATTTTCTGTGGGAGTCATACGTGACATGATTATCATTTACACAATAATCAGGCATCTATGTTGATGACACCACCATTTACTGTCAACTCAATAAGAAATTTGCCAAGGCTGACAAATCAAACCTTGAAAAGAACCTCCATTCTGTAGGTTCTGGGCATGATGGTAAACTGCATCCAGCAGCAAGGCCTCTGATTTGGAGGTTGTGAGGAGCATGGAGCCACCTATTAAATGCTGTTGTTCCCAGGTCCACCTTGAACCGAAGTGGTAGCATCTGTTAGGGTCCTAGCTATGGGCAAATAGTTAACCCCCAAACTGGGGTTAAAACACTATTAAAATACAGTTTTATAGAAATATATACATAAAAGTAGACTTTTATAGAAAAATATACATTTTTGAAGAAAAAATTATAACCATAACACATTTTTGGAAGAAAAAAAATTATTCTCAGCAAAACATTTTTGAATACAAAACTAGAAGACATTTTCAGCTTTTTAAGATAAAAAAAAGAATAAAAACAAAAAATTTAATTAAAATCTGTCTAAATCAACCTTCTCACTACAACTGAACATTAAAAAAGAAAATATCTTAAAATCCTACTTTTTTTTATTTTGGCATTAAATAACCCACATAGGACATAGGCAATCATGGCTTTCCACGTCTCCTTATCCCCAGTGGCTCTTAGCATGCTTTCTTCTGTTACACTACGCAACCCCCATTCTGTCATCCACCTGCTCAGGCCCTTCAAATATGTTATCTGCTGCTTTCTCCTGTCTCTTTTTCCCCTCTATCTGGTTTGTTAGTTCTCCCAGCCCTCCTTCCTCATTGCATATCCCAGGAACTTCAGCTGTCTCTTCCTGATGCTCAGTATTAATTTCCTTTTTGTTTCTATCCTTTTCAAAACCTCATCATTGCTCACATGCTTAATCCATGATATTTGCAGCATCCTTCTGTAGAACCACATTTCAGTTGCTTCAAGTTTTTCCTTCATCTTTGATGATATTGTCCAGCATTCACTGCCGTATTGAAGAACTGACATCACATAGCAATCTAGTACTCCCTTCTTTGTTTCTAGGAAAAGTTTCTTGTCTCTTAATACTTTACTCAGCTTCTGGAACGCGTCCTTCGCCATGCCAATTCGCCTTCGGATCTCTGTGTTGCATTTTCCGTTTTCTGGTATTTAAATTTTTGTGCCTGCTTGATTTTAATATCTCCCAACTGTATTTGGCATTTTGGGCTGCTCTTTTTGCTGATGACCATGCATTCGGTTTTCTTGCAGTTTATTTGTAGTCTTTTTTTTGTTATCCTCTTCAGCTGTCTTCTATAGGAGGTATTGTAGTTTCCTTTCCGTGTCTGCAATCAACATTGTATAGTCTGCGTACCGTATGTTATTCAAATTTTGGCCTCTGATTACACATTCTGGCATAACATCTAGGGTCCTCAAAATATTCTCGCTGTACAAGTTAAATAGATCCGGTGAAAAGACACACCCTTGTCTTACGCCCCTTTCTATCTTTGTGTATCTACTGATAGCAAACGTAAATATTAAGCAACTCATTGTTTTGGCATGAAGAGACATAAATTTTGAAATTCATGCAAAAATCCAATTGTCTGAATTTAATTAAACTTCCAGGACTTATTCACAAATGAATGAAGTCATTTATGCAATTATTATTTTTAGAAAATTTTGAGAAAATGTTTTTACATTTGCTACCCAACTCTAATTAATTAAATGAAATTTCAATGTTGATAACAAAATTTTGTTTTATTAGTTAAATGCAGGACTCCTTGGGAAAAGTAAATATTGTATTTTTTTTCAGAAAGCAACCACTTTTCCGAAAATCTCCGGCGAATAGTCAAATAAAAATGCATTAGAACTACGCCATTTTAAATTTAGATATACTTTTAATTGGTTTTACAAATGATATATATGAAAGATATCATATTCGAAAAGAAATATTCGATGAATAATTAATTTTTATAAGAACTGTTTTAATTTTTTCTTTGCTTATTAAATGTATAGTTTCAAACATCTTTTAAATTTCTTCCAATCACTCGGTGTCTTCGATTATTAATTTATTAAGTAAAGACTATATTTACAAATCGAAAATTGAAAAGCTTAATGCAAATCATTTAGCATTAAGATTTTAAAAGTAATTTTTATTTTTTTTTGTTTTGTTAAATGGCACATTTTTTAAACTGTGGAAAGTTATCAGAGATTTATCATTAAAAAGTCGTGTGTTTGAAGGGTTGTTCCTCTTACGAAACGTTCACTTAGGTTTCATAAATTTATGTCAGTTCTGGTCAACCATACTTTGCCAGATATTTGAAATGACTGATGACAGGCTGCCATCACCTACTTCAAAGGTCAAAAGGATTAGACCTCCATGATTAAAAAATACTTTTATTCTAAATTTCATGCTATAAACAAGTAATATTTTGTCACAGATTCATATTTTATTTTTGTAAGGTTTTTATAATCAAGAATCGAATTTTGTTTACAAATGTGTCGATCGTTCAAAAATGTCCGAAAAATTGAAAAAATTTTAACATTTCAAAATTATAGATTCCAATGAATATAATTTCTGTTTAAAATACCAGAGTATTTTGCTCACTGGAAATAGTAAATCAATTAAGCAAAAATTAAATCTTCAAGAAAACATTTTTTATTTTGAAAAATTAAATTTAAAAGTTAGGTGTCGAAAATGAGTGGAAGTAGCAACTTCAAAGTATTTAAAGCAAAGACGTAGAGAAGCAAATTTAGAGTAGGATTAATAATAGTAATGCTGATTCTTCATTTTTTTTTAAAAGAATCTTTAAATATCAGGAATGAAAAGAGCTTGACTTAATTTGAACTCGGCTCTCCGATTCCTCAATCCATCGTGCTTTGAAAATGCTCATTGACAGAATGTTAAGCTACAACAAATATTTTACCTCCAATTTTTTCAAATTGTTTACTAGTGTCCAGTCTATTTAAGTCTTTTTTTTTTTTTTAAATCATTTAACCCCAAGCAAGGCATTCCACTGCCACTATAGCGCGGGGGTTACATAGAGCGATTGGGTGTAGGAAATGTCAGAAGGAGGGTGATAGACGAGTTAGGAGGTACATAGGAAGAGTGCTGGAGAGAATGGGTGCGAGTTAGTGTGTTAGGAGGTGTCTATTGACCTTACATTTAAACTCCTGGAGGTTGTAGCCGTCGGGGAAGCAATCATGTGGATGGGAATTCCACAGGCGGGAAGTGCGAGAAAAGAAGCTATTGGAGTAGAAATTGCGGTTACATTTCATCGGTTTCACTGTAAAAGGGTGGGATCTAGTTGCTAATCTAGTATCTCGTGCAAATTCACACCTGGGGGCACCAGTGATTTAAGTTCATCAGAGCTTGCCAAAAAATTTACATACTGCTTAACATAATAATATTCTGTTTATATAAAGTGACATGTTCGTGTATGGTACTGTTCATATCGTGTCAAATCATGTTCGTTTCGCGTGGTTCGTCGGCACTAAAGAAAAGTCGTGATTCTTCCAAATGACAATGGGAATAATTTCAAATAAAAGCTTGTTCTTTTCACTGTACTGGGAGTTTTATATGATTGTGTGAATTGACAGTAATGGAGACAATATTTATTTACGAGATGCAACAAACAGGAATTTTCTGTCGACAAACTAATTAGTTGCAAGCTAATAAAAATGCCATGAGGATATTTATAAAGAGGAGAGAGAGAAAGAGAGAAATGAGAAAGAGAGGGGGAGGAAGAGAAACAGGCGTGAGAAAGAGAAGGGAGAAAAGATAAACAGATGTGAGAAGAGGAGGGGGAAAGAAAAACAGGTGAGAGAAAGAGGAGGAAAGAAACAGATATGAGAGAAGCAGAGAGAGAGGAGAGACAAACAGATGAGAGAGAGAGAGAAGCAGAGAGAAACAGAAACAGAAACAGAAGGTAGAAGGAAACAAAAAAGAACGAGAGAGAGAGCTAGAGGAGAGAGAGACAGGGAATGGGGATTAAAAAGAGAAAAGAGTGAAAACAGGGTGAAGAAATAATAAAATGCTACGAAATCACCCTGTGCAAAACTCAAGAGCCACTCAAGGTAGAGAGTTACAGAGTAAGAGACAGTTTATGCTGATATGTGGTGGGGAAGATAACGGTTGACCTGAGACTTGAATAGACCAAGACTGTAGTAATCGAGGAAGCACCCTCTTGGGAGTCGCTTCCACAAAGCACCGGTTCAGAGCAAAGCACTGGTTCTCTCTTTCATATCTTTTTCTTTCCCCCTCTCTTTCTCACAACTGTTTCTCTTTCCCCACTCTCTTTATCACACCTGTTTCTCTTTCCCCCTCTCTTTCTCATTCCTCTCTTTCTTTCTCTCTTCTTTATAAATATCCTCATGGCGTTTTTATTAGATTGCAACTAATTAGTTTGTCGACAGTAAATTCCTGTTTGTTGCATCTCGTAAATAAATAATAGGAAAATAATTAATCGCCCGGAAGGACGCAGTGTCGTTTTGGACTGTATCAGGACTCGAAATTGAAGACTAGGAAGCTCCTGCCCTTGTATGTCAGCAATATCCCATTTTCGGTTTGATGTGGCCCTTGAAAAGGTAGAGAATAACCCTTTGAAAGCTAAGAATAGATATTGACAACGAGACCCGCAGGAGATATCGTTAGGCGGGAAAGTCAGTTTTTTTTCTTTGTTCTCGGACAGTCAAACTAGAAAGACGTACATATTCCGGCTCGTGTCAGTGAACAAAAAGTAAGTACCAAATTTTATATTTTACTAGCAGTATAGCCCTGCGTTGCTCGGGTGTAATGAAAGCTTTAAAACTAATCCATAGTCCTGGAGCTCAGACTCTTTGGACGTTGGTATTTCTTGGTATTGATATCAAATTTTCTGCACTATTGTAAGAACTGCAACCTTGAAACTTCTGAATATCGTTTCTTATGTCTGTGTCTATGGGTGTATCAAATTTGATTAAAATCGGACCACTCCTACTATAACTCGATTTTTTCGATTATCGATTTTCGATATTTATCGGGGGTACCTCGACACAAAACCTAGCTAAGAACACTCGCAGACGCTTATAGTACAATTGAGTAAATTTTTAAGAAAATCGGTTCAGCCGTTTCGGAGTCTATAGATAAAGGACACACACAGACAGACAAAGTTCCATTTATAAATAAGTTTAGTTTTCAGATACCAAGTCTCTTGTGACCATTTTAGATGTAAAAACACACACACACACACACACACACACAAGTATTTTTATATATAGACTTTTGTGGTTCATTGAATTTTTTTAGATGTTTATGTTGTGATTTATTCGTATTGTGAATAAAACCAATAATACATGTATATTCGTGCATAACATATTTTGATGACCTCGACGAATAAAAAAAATAGGCAGAAAGGAACTCGAGTACCATGAGACGACTGTCTACTAAAATTAATGCAAACCAACATTACCAGTTGGTATTCAATCATTGAGTTCAAATTTTATTTAAGAAATATAGCATTCACACTCCACCCACGTTTATTGAATAGGTGAAGAGGCTCATCCCTTGTTCCCTGTTTAGGATGTGGTTTCCGGCTTTCTCTTTTCCAATCTTTTTACTCTTGCGTAGCCCCCTGTGCATCAGTGGCGTTACCGCCTTGCTCGGGGTGATATGATAAAAAAATATCACATCCTGGAATTAAAACTTCGTGTAAAATTATGAAAACAAGATATTTGGGCTTTTGTGGACAAAACAATAAAAGACATGTGTAATAAAAGTCAAACTTGAGTATTTGTCTATATTTCTGAGATGAGGCAGTATTTATACTATTTAGATTATTCGGACTATTGTCCTCATCTATGTGGCCATTTGTACAACGTTTCGGCCGTTGTACGATCCGACCTTCTTCCGGTGCTAGGAATTTCGAACAATCACTGGGGTATATCATTGTCATTCCTTGCGAGAAGTCTCTTTTGGTAGTCATGAGTTATCTCCCTCTAACCGGACTCTCTAAGATACTTGTTCACCACTGCTGAGTTCAACATGATTTGTATGCTTGGTCGATTTAGAAGATTTTAGTGGTCAAGCATATGCGCTAATTCCTTAAGTTTACGTATTTTCCTATGGTGTTCTCTATCAATTATTTCAATTTCATCCCAGAGGAGTCGGTGATCCCCTTTCTTTTTTTTTTCTTTTTTAAATAAGGCATCAACTGCAAGGTCTGCTGTTAGGAAAATTGGTTCAATGAGTTTTGCTAGACAATTTTTCTTGCCAGAATTTAAGTCTACCATTTGTTCATGCATGGAATAATGTTGCCAAATTTAGTCTGCTGCTTCTGTTATGTATTTAGAGCTTTATCATACAAATGAAAGAAGAATCTGCAATGTTATTAGTCCTGACCTGGCGTCTCAGTTCCAGTCACTTTCTTACTGCCGTAACGTAGCTTTTCTATGTCTTTTCTATAAATACATTCAAAGTAATTCTTCTAATGAACTTTCCTCTAAGTTATTCACTGGGATTTTATTTTTAAATGTTATTATTTTTATCCCCCCACAACTCCGCAAAAGACAAATTGTGTATATGAAAATTAGTTAGGGGTCCATATAAACTCTGAAGTATTGTAATGGCTTTAGTAAGTAATATGTTGTTTTGGTGCGGGGGAATATTTTTGTTTACGTCAGTGTTTGTGGATAGCTAAATGTAAAATAAGACAGATTGAAAACCAGCCTTCTCTTACCCATCCCCATTTGGGCCTTGTGTCATATTTGGTTTTACTCAAAATAAATATTACTTTATTTTAAAGTACCTAAACTTTATGAATTTAAGCGCAGGATTAGATTGGCGGCAAAGTCTCATCATCTTACAGTTGAAATATCTCGATTTAACCGTAAGTTCTATGTTAACAGTTTCCTCTCTCACACTTCTCGTTTGTGGAACTCTGTTCCGGTTTCTTACTTTCCGGTCAACTTTGATCTTCAAAAATTTAAATGCTACGTTAATCGTTATCTTTCGTTTTCTCAATTCCTGTTCTTTTATCAGGCTCTCTGCTTAATAATATTTTTCTCATATTCTCTATAACTCAGTGACATCTTACATCTTTATTTATTTATTTTTTAATCATATCACCCCGAGCAAACCACATGCTAGACAGGAAACAAGGGATGAGCCTCTTCACCTGTTCAATAGACGTGGGTGGAGTGTGAACCGGGCGATAGTTTAGTCTATCTACTCCAATTGAAAAAAAAAGAAAAAAGAAAAAGGAGTGAAAAGATTGGAAAAGCGAGCCGGAAACCACATCCTAAACAGGGAACAAGGGATGAGCCTCTTCACCTGTTCAATAGACGTGGGTGGAGTGTGAACCGGGCGATAGTTTAGTCTATCTACTCCAATTGAAAAAAAAGAAAAAGGAGTGAAAAAATTGGAAAAGCGAGCCGGAAACCACATCCTAAACAGGGAACAAGGTATGAGCCTCTTCACCTGTTCAATAGACGTGGGTGGAGTGTGAACCGGGCGATTGCCTTGCTTGGCGTGAAAAAAAAAGTATGACTTGAAAGTATCATACCGGGGACGGATTTCAGGTCTCTAGACCCTATTTTTAAATTTCTTTGTCAGTTAAGTGCCATACGTGATACACACTTTGAGCGATCATGTCTCGAAAGAGACACATAACTGACTGGGCAGAGGATTATCCCGCAGTAATGTTGCCATTGCTTTCTGCGGGAGACTGGTCGCCAGCCAAGGCTATAGAACCAAATCTGTCATGTTATTTAACCCATAACTGGAGGGAAGAGACGGATTAATACCTTTCCCAAGGGTATTTGTGCGTAAGTGAATGCAAGGAATTTAACTGGAATTCGAACTCGGTTCCCCGATTTCTCGTTCCGAGCCGATATCCATTGCACCACAACGCACATCCAAATATTCGAAGTGGAGAATCCGAAGATTTCCTCACCTGATAATAAAAAAAAAAAAATGAAGTAAAGACAAACGGAACTATTTTTAAACACAAATTTTAAAATGTTTCCTAAAAAAAGTGTCCCATAAATATTGCAATTTAAAACACGCAACGATTTCAAAGCATCAAAACTATATCAAGTTGATTGAAGAGTTCAGTTGAAAACTAAAATTACAAAAAAAGAAATACTAAGAAAAAATGAATGGCTTGTAATGATAAATTATTCAAAATGGCTACCAGCAAATGAAACCTGCAGGTTTTAACAAGAACCATTCTTCTCTGAAAGTCGTGAACTGTTGCTACAAAATCACGAGAAAAAAATGTATAAAATTAGGTACCTGTACTCATTTTCGATATCTAAATTTTAAATTGAATTTTTAAAAATACGAAACTTTTCTTGAAACCTTTATTTTAGTTTTAATTGAAAGCTTCATGATTAAATTTACTATTTCCAGCAAGCAGAATACTCTGATGTATTTCAAACAGAAATTATATTGATTGGAATCTAAAATTTTTCAATTTGTTTTTTAATCTTTCAATGTTTCGGCCATTTTTAATCGGTTGACACATTTGTGAACCAAAGTTAATTCTTGGTTTTAAAAATCTTGCAAAAATAAAACGTGCATAGTATTTGTCTATATTTCTGAGATGAGGTATTTACAGTATTTACATTATTCGGACTATTGTCCTCATCTTTGTTGCCATTTGTACGACGTTTCGACCGTTGTACGCTCCGGCCTTCTTTAAGTGCGATACAGATGTGACACAGTGTTTTTGGAAAGTTAGCTAATTTAATGTGAAATTAATCTGATTTACATAAGCATTACTTATTTATAGTGTGAAATTTAGAATAAAACTATTTCTGAATCACAAAGTTGAACTTTTTGACTTGTCCACCATATTTCAAATGTACTGTCAGATGCTAGATAACTGTATGACGATCACAAGTGACATAATTATAAAAACTTTTTTCCTTGTAAACACATGACCTTTTAATTTACACATAGATATTACTATACAAAAAAAAAACTTCAAATACAGGAAAACATAAAAAAGTAAAAATTATTTTAAAAATAAGGCAAGACGATTCGATTTGTATTAAACGTTTTAATTTTCGATTAGTAAATATAATCTTCGCATAATAAGTTTTTAAACTAACCCCAATAAATCTTTGAAGTATTTTAAAAATATTTTTGAAACTTTATATATTATTATAATTAAAAAAAATGAAAACAATTCTTTTAAAATGTTATTAATCGAAAATGTTTTTCTTTAGATTATAATGTACTTAATTGGTATCATTTATTCAATCAATTAAAAGCTTATCAAATTAAATAATGTCATAGTTATATTACATTTTTTATTTTATTATTAGAAACAGATTTTCGGAAATAACAGCAAAATAAAAAAATATTTATATTCCCTAATGAATCCTGCGTTTAACTAATAAAATAAATTTTCCCAACAAAATTTAATTCTTTAAAATTCAACGAATATACGTGGAGAGGGGTAACAGATAAAAAAAATTACCAAGTTTTTAAAAAATAATAATTTTAAAAATAATTTCATTCATTTGTGAATAAGTTCTGAAAATTTCATTAAAATCCGAAAATTATTTGATTTTTGCAAGAATTTCTAAATTAATGTTTGTAACCGGGGGAGGGGACTTAGTTTTGTAATATTACGTTTTCCATTGTAAACTCTCGTAACGATTTGGTTACCCGCTAACTAAATTAAAAAAAAAAAATTAACCAAAATTTTTAACGTGTTAGAAGGGATTAAAAAGAAATTTTTATCTTTCCTCTTAATAATGATATAAACATTTTGATGGAAAAAATTCGATTTTAATTAAGTTTGGGGCCTTTTTTATTTGTAGTATGCTGTTTGTTTTTTCAGTGATTTAGTAGAGGCACCTGTCTACGATTTTAATCAAATTTGATACACTCATAGACAAAGACATAAGAAACGATATTCAGAAGTTTCAAGGTTGTAGTTCTTACAATAGTGCAGAAAATTTGATATCGATACCAGGAAATTAAAATTTGACTGACATTCATTTTTCTTTCAGTCTACGGTTTTGCCTTAACTGGAAACAACTATTGCTTTTTAGTCTTTCGTGCCAACGTCCAAAGAGTCTGAGCTCCAGGACCATGGATTAGTTTTAAAGCTGTCATTACACCCGAGCAACGCCGGGCTATACTGCTAGTTTAAAATAACAGAAACCACATCACTTCAGGAGTAGATATCGTCTGGTTCACACTCCTCTCCAGTGTTTTGAGCAGGAGTAGAGGTTTATCGCTTGTTTAAGATTGGGTTTCCGGTTCCTTCTAAACTCTAACGTCTCTGTCACCCTGTTGGCGGGGCTTCAGAATACGTCTACTGCACTTCTACAGGGAGTAACAGTCCTCCACCCTCATGGGGCCACCTTTTTGCTGTGGGTGGTGACCCGTAATGCTTGAAAACGAGATCTTGGTGGTCGAAGAAGCTTGGAGTTGATACCTCCTTACGTGTGAGTATACCAGTTATGTAGCCATGGAGAAATAAAGCGACTGAGATTTCCGCTCATCATCTCCCCATATGGGGTTCCGACGTGGGTGATGAGCATGGCTGATAAATAATAATAACTAAAATATGAGCACATAAATCCACAAGTGTTTCCATATTGACATAATCACTGAAAATTTATCCAAAGAGAAATCTTCGGAATTAATAGTAATAAAATCAATAGAAAACAAACTAATAGCGAAGTTGTCACCTTTTTGTCATAAAAAACTCCAAAGCAGTTTTAAAAAGTAAAAAAAAAAAAAAATTCGTTACTGATAAAAGTCAAAGGTAAAACATGACGCTGAAACTTTAATAAGGATTATTTAAAATGTTTTAAAACATTCCTGACTAAAAAATCCAGTTTCAGCATTAAATGAAACACAAGGGTGTTGATATTCTGGTAAAACAATCATTCAATGAATCAATTTAACGTCTCCAGCTATCTTTCTTTCCTTATGCTAATATACAATTCCACACAGTAAACCTCGACCTTAAGTGGCCCTTGGGCATTGTATTAGGTGATAATCAGTAAAAAAAACAAAAAACAAACATTACAAAACAAAGAAAATCAGGGACTTTTAACAGTAGCAACCACTAAAATGGATAGCACATGTAACTAGACGAGAAAATAATGATATGTTAAAGATGTTGACTTTTTTTAAAGTGCACATGATCTGTATGGTGACCGTGTGTGTGTGTATATATATATATATATATATATATATATACACACATACACGGTCACCATACTGGTATATATATATATATATATATATATATATATATATATATACCAGTAGTGGTCTTGCCTTGCTTGAGCTGAAATGATATATATATATATATATATATATATATATATATTATTTCACCTTAAGCAAGACAGGACCACTGCTGATATATAAGAGGGTTACAGAGAGAGGGAAAAAACAAGGTACGGAGGGGTGTCGAAGAAAGGATAAGAGATGGATGGGATTCAAAGAGATAAAAGATGGCATTTCACGTTGCATTTAAACTTTTAGAGATTGTGGCTATTAGGGAAGCAAGTAAACTGAAGGGAGTTCCATAGGCGGGAAGTGCGAGAAAAGAAACTATAGAGTAGAAGAGGCGGTTACATTTAACTATTTCAACGGTAAAATGGTAGGACCAAGATGCCAATCTATGAGTCTGCGTAAATTCATGTGGTAGGGGCACCATGGAAAGAAGATTATCAGAGTAGTTGCCATAAAAATATTCGTAGAAAAGACAGAGGGAAGCCACATCACGTCGGTAAGAAAGTGACTAAAAGCGGCCTGTCAAGTCAGGATCGATTACATTGCAGATCTTCTTTTGGGTTTTGTCGAGAACCTCGAGATGAATAGCAGGAGCACCCCACTAGATATGGAAACAATATTCAATACATGGACAGATAGTTGATTTATAAATGGGCGAGATGGTTTCTGACGAGAAAAAACATTCTGGCTCGACACTGCGACCCAACTTTCCTGGTAGTAGACGCAGCTATAGATTCGATGTAGTCGTTCGACTTCAGGTCGGTTGAGAGAGTGAGGCCAAGGAGGTAGGTGAGAAAGTTGGTCTGTGGTGGTTAAAAGAGAGCAGTGGTTTTTTTTTTTTTGCATTAAAATTTTCTGTACAGATTTGAGGTCCTCCTCAAGAGCAGCAGCCTTGGCAAAAGATGTCGTCATCCGCATAGACGCCTGCTTGGGAACTTATTAAACAAGGAAGATTTTTTTAATAATCCAGAATTTTTTCTGGAAGCAAACGACCTGAATACGGACAGAAAATGAATGTCAACACAAAAATAGAAAATAGCGTGAGACAAGGATATGTTTTCTCGTCAGATATATTCAACCTCTACAGCGAAGCCCTCTTCACGGAACGGTATATCCCAAAGGGTTTTATTATCGGTGGGCGAAATCTTAACAGTATGATATATGCAGACGACACTGTGTTGATGGCTGATGAGGAAAGGAAACTACAGTAGATATAGGCATTGGTTACTTCCAGTGACTTGACCCAAAGAGTTGTGAGTTCAATACCTGACTACAGCAGTGGTGAACGAATAACTTAGAGAGTTGAGTTAAAGGGAACTAACTACATGGCATCCGAAGTAGCATCACACATGGAATGAGAATGATATACCCCAGTCATCGAAATAAAGGGTTCGGTTCGAAATTCCAAGAACCTGAAGACGGTCGGAGTGTACAGCAACAAGGCAATAAAGATGAGGACAACAGTACGGACATTGTAAATAATATACATTATCTGGTTCTACCAGTTCAGACTTTCACAGCTAGGATCCGCCATGCGATGTACATTGAGTCGACTTAACTTCATTCCCTTCATATTCCATTAGAGAAGAGGAAGTTTCACTTTAAACTTTTTTCCCCATAACGTTTGCATTGGGGAACACTTTCAAGGGATACTTTATTGATCACTAGATTTGAGTTTGAGTTTTGTTTAACGGCATATCGACACCTCTGTGGGTTATTTAATGCCAAAAAGGTGGGAGTTTAAGGTATTTTTGTAATGTACAGTTATAGGGAGAAGGTTAATTTAATCAGATTTTGATTATTCTTTTTTGTTTTTATCCTTTTTTTTATTTTAGAAAACAGAAAATGTCTTCTAGTTTTGTATTCAAAAATGTTTTACTGAGAATAATTTTTTCTTCAAAATGTATTGTTGGTTATATTTTCCATCAAGAATGCATATTTTTTCTATAAAAGTCTATTTTTATGTATATATTTATATAAAAGTGTATTTCTATATTTTAATAGTGTTTTTGAACCAGTTTAGGGGTTAACTATTTGCCCATAGCTGGGACCCTAACAGGTGTTACCACTCCGGGTCAGAAAGCGGAGTTTGAATTCCACTTGAATTCGTTGCATTCACTTGCACGCAATATTCTTAGGAGGGTATTAATCCGCCCCTTCCCTCCAGTTATGGGTTAAATAGCTGGACAAATTGAGTTCTATGAGCTTGGTTGGCAACCAGTCTACCTCAGAAAGTAATGGCAACCTACTACGGGATAATCTTCTGACCAGTCAGTCATGTCTCATTCAAGACATGATCGCCCAAACGTGTGTCACGTATGGCACTTAAGTGACTGACATGTATTTATGTTCAACTATTATAATAATATACTAGAACAAAATTAAAAAGTTTTTTAAAAACTTTAATTCTTTTCAGAACAACCTGAGGATCGGAGATTTTTTAAAAAAATTTTACCATCGAGCAACTTACAAATGTAAAAATACTAGCAGTATAGCCCGGCGTTTCTCGGGTGTAATGAAAGCTTTAAAACTAATCCATGGTTCTGGAGCTCAGACTCTTTGGACGTTGGCACGAAAGACTAAAAAGTTTCCAGTTAAAGCGAAACCGTAGACTGAAAGAAAAATGAATGGATGTAAGTCAAATTTTGATTTCCTGGTATCGATTTATATATATATTATCAATTTTCTGCACTATTGTAAGAACTGCAAACTTGAAACTTCTGAATGTCGTTTCTTATGTCTTTGTCTATGAGTGTATCAAATTTTATTAAAATTGGATCACTCCTTCTATAACCCGATTTTTTCGATAATCGATTTTCGATATTTATCGGGGGTACTTCGACACAAAACCTAGCTAAGAACACTCACAGACGCTTATAGTACAACTGTGTAAATTTTCAAGAAAATCGGTTCAGCCGTTTCGGAGTATATAGGTAACAGATACACACACACACACACACCACACAAAGTTCCATTTATAAATAAGTTTAGATATCTCATTACTTCTGAGACGAGGTAGTAGTTACATTATTTAAATTGTTTCGGCTGTTTTCCTCATCTTTATTGCCATGTTTACGCCGTTTCGGTTGTTGTACACTCCGGCCTTCTTCAGGTCCTAGTTATTTCGAACCGAAGCTTTTATTTCGATCACTGGGGTATATCATTCTCATTCCATGAGGGATGCTACTTCTGTCAGCTATATAGTTATCTCCCTTTAACTTAACTCTCGAAGTTATTTGTTCACCACTGCTCTAGCCAGGTATTGAACTCACAACTATTTGGGTCAAGTCACTGGAACTAAACACCGCTTATATCCACTAGGTCATGTGTCCTTGGGTTCGGTTCGAAATTTCTAGCACCTGATGAAGGATGGAGCGTACAACGGCTGAAACATGGCAATAAAGATGAGGTCAACAGTCCGAATAATCATTGAAATATTCAATAAAAGAGTAATTAATGAAAATTTAGGTTAAATCCACAACACAAAACTTTCTCTCTTGACTGTTTCCTTGAAATCCTTTCCTATCTGAAGCCCCCCCCCCATCTTTAATAAGATTAAAATTCATCTAAATTATGACCTACACGACAACATTTTATTAATGGTTAGTTCTTTTTATTACACTTGCTTTTTTTGTTTATTACAAATGGACAAAGCGGAGATTTAATTGTTATCTTCAACAACTTTTAATTTAGTTAATATTCAGGAAGTATTGAACTGGATGTTCCTTTAGCTTAATGGTTAGTGGCTCCGAATAAAAAAAAATGGTGTTTTAGTTTGAATTCCAGTTGAATTAGTGACTTTCTTGCAAATACCGCTAAGAAATGTATGATTCCATATTTTCTAAACTCTCGAGTTATAGGTTACGTTCTTCAAGCTTGAATATACTTTGGATAACTTTGAGGCTTAATTATGCATGAGTTTAGTAGAAAAAAAAATGAAACCTGTCCGTTGTGGTGCAGTGGATATCGGCATGGAACGAAAAATCGGGGCACCGAGTTCGAATTCCAGTTGAATTCCTTGCATTCACTTACGCGCAAACACCCTTGGGAAAGGTTTTAATCCATCTCTTCCCTCCAGTTATGGGTTAAATAATAGGACAGGTTGGGTTGTATAGCCTTGGCTGGCAACCAGTCTACCGCAGAAAGTAATGGCAACCTACTGCGGGATAATCTTCTGCCCTGTCAGATTTTTTCTTTCGAGATATGATCGCCCAAGCGTGTATCACGTATGGCACTTAACTAAATGACTGAATATAATAGTTGCAATCATGATTAAGGCTTCTGCTAGACATAAACTGGGGGATCAGTTTTATATTGTTATATAGTGATAAACTGATCCCCCACTAATTACTACTTAATAATATGCTATATCTCTTACCTTTCTAGCTATGAGTCAAATGACAGGACAGATTGAGTTCTATAGCCTTGGCTGGCAACCAGTCTACCGCAGTAAGTAATGGCAACCTACTTCTGCCCGGTCAGATTTTTTTCTTTCAAGACATGATCGCCCAGACGTGTATAACGTATGGAACTGAACTGACTGACTTACTTGATATGGAAAGCAGTAAAAAAAAAAAAACTTTTGCAACAAAAAACCGTAGAAACCGACTTGTTATTGAAAACTGTACAGCATCCATTGACATATAAGAGGATGGATAACGCATACCAATCCAGCTCCCTTTTCATTATTTTTAACGAAATTATTCTGTTTCTCATAACCTTATAGTGGGTTATCCGTTTTAGTGAAGAGTGGTTGTGTATTGAAGCAGATTAACTGAATTTGGCCTCGTTAGGAGATAGCCCACTTTAAGTTATAATAGGGGTTAAAACAAGAAAATCAAATTGAGTATAGAAACATTTTATATATACACATATATCAATTAAAGTTTTTATAAATAAAATAATGTCTTTAGGATGGATCCAACGGAGGTTAAAATGTTTATAGCAGTAAATGCTGAAAAGAGAGTTTGTGCGTATGTATATGTGGGAGCGTTTGTCTGTTAGGAATGTCTTTGATGTATCCGCTCCTTTGGTCGGTAAGTAGCTCAGTAACAGCGAAGGAGAAAATGAGAGGGAAAAGAGGCGAGCATAGTGAATCGCTTGACGAGGTCAAGGGATGTGCTAATTATGCTCGTACTTTCTCAACTCTGGTGATGCTGTCTGTGTCGGCTTTTTATTTCGTCTTTGTGGATCCCAGCAGGTCATTTAGGAATTCACACCCTTATTTAATTCTGGGCTTCCCATTGGATCATAAATAATTGATATTTATTAATTTTTGGTTTTCTGCCGGAACATATGTGTGGAGCCGAGTGCTACCTCATCTAAGTATAGACAAATACCAGAGAATATAGTTCGTGTGAACATTTACCATGAAATATCGGTAGAGTAGCGAGGGAAAGGTGTTGTTGGTCTCTTAATATCTTTGCTGATATGCCCTTTTAAGAGAGTAGGAATTTGAAACCGCTTCAGTTTAAGCGCTGTTTGCGATGTCACATAACAAAGAAAAGTATTTTTCTAACACTTCATTTATTTTTATTAAAATGCTTAAGGTTGTCAAATTTGTCAAAACACGTGATAAAAGAGATCCTGTTCAGATTTCAATTTAAATAACTTCTTATAGTTATTGCATATCATTATTTACAGTCGGACACCTCTTTGCTCTTCGTATCGCAACATTGCGGCCGACATGCTCTACTGCTTTCTTCAGGTGTCTGTCGATCAGTGTAACCTCCAGGGAATTTCGACTGGAGCTTTTATTTAGGTTCCTAAACATATTTTTCTGGGCTAGATTTTCAGAATTAGAATTTGATTGCAATTTACCAAGTTCTATGCGATTTTCGAAGCGCTCCTTAGATGTGGCACGCGGCCAAAAGTAAGACAAGGATGCATCTTATCGCCGGATCTATTCAACCTATACAGCGAGGCAATTCTGAGAGAACTGGAACCATTACACCACCTCGAAGTGCCCCTCACCAAATTCTATGTGATAAAATAAAAAGCAGAGCAGAGCTCAAGGGAGATAACCGCAGATTGGAAGTCAGAATTTTTATTTTAATCGTTTCACCCCAAGCAAGGCGGTACCGCCACTGATGCGCAGGGAGCTACATAAGAGTAAAAGTTTAGACAAGAGAAGAGTGAAGAGAAAGACGAACCAGTTACAGGGGGTGTCAGAGAAAGGACAAGAGAAGGATGGGAGCACAGGTGTAAAGACAGTTGAGAAGGTAGAGAGAAAGGAAAAGAAAATATACAGGGTGATGTAGAAAGAAATGGAGTCAAGTAAATAAGAGATGGGTATTGACATTGCATTTAAATTCCTGGAGGTTGTAGCCGTCAGGAAAGTAAGTATATGGAAGGAAGTTCCACAGACGGGAATTGCAAGGAAAGAAGCTGATGGAGTAAAATTGCGGGATGCGTTTGATTGATCTAACTGTTAATGAGTGGGATTATAATTGATAACTCTCTCTTCCAATTTGCAGAGCCTAGTTAATATGTTCTTATGACTTGATATAATGCAAAAATATCACATTGATGAAATCAGTCAAGAATTATAACTATTTATATTGGGACTCATACATGCAATTATGAGTAATCTATAATATTTTAAATTTTCATGTCGTATTTATGACAGAGTAGATTGTGCGTTGTGGTCCAGTGGATATCGACTCGGAACGAGAAATCGGAGAGCCGAGTTCGAATTCCAGTTGAATTCGTTGCAATCACTTCTTATAGTTATTGCATATCATTATTTACACAAATGCCCTTGGGAAAGGTATTAATCCGTCTCTTCCCTCCAGCTACGGGTCAACTAACAGGACGGATTGGGTTCTATAGCCTTGGTTGGCAACCAGTCTACCGCAGAAAGCAATGGCAACCTAGTACGGGATAATCTTCTGCCCAGTCAGTTATGTCTCTTTCGAGACATGATCGCCCAAGCGTGTATCATGTATGGCACTTAACTGACTGACTGAGATTGTTCTAGTTCAATTGTTTGATCTATCTTGTTAATTTTTTTTTTTATCTCTAAGCTTGATTGAACTCGTAATTAGTTTGCTATTAAATTCATGAAGCAACAGTTTTAATCCCGTGGGACAAAGATTAGAGCCTTAAACCCGATATTCTGATTACCCCCTTGCGTCTGTAGCTTCCCCGTCATGCTTGACCTCCCCTGTCGCTGCTTCTCTTCTTTATTCTTAATACTACTGAAGCTTTGGATAGGCGAAAATTCTTCTTTTATGTGCCTTCAGGACGTAGGCGATCATGGCCCTCCACATCCTCCCTATACCTTGTAGCTCTTACCACCTTTTCTCTTGATTTTTTTCTTCCAAACCCTGCTCTGCCATACAATTATTCAAGCTCAACAAGTGTTTCATGCGGGGCTTTTCCCGCTCTTTCTGTCCCTCTTTCCGCCCTGTGGGTATCATTCTCCAAGCCCCCTTCCTCATTACGTGTCCCAGAAACTTTAGCTGTCTCTTCCTGAATTGTATAAGTATGTTTTCTTTTCGTTTCTATCCTCTCCAAAAAAACCTCATCGTTGCTCACACATTCGGTCCATGGTATCCTCAACATCTTTCTGTAGAACCACAAGTTGTTGCTTGAAATATTTCCTTCATCTTTAAGGAGAGTTTTCAGCATTCACTGTCATATAAGAAGATATATATCACATAACAGTCCAGTACTCTTTTCTTTGTTTCCAACGAAATTTTTCTGTCTCTCACTACTGTGCATAGCTTTTGGAATGCGTCCTTGGTCATCATAATACGCCTTCAAATCTCCGTGTCGCACTTTCCATCCTCTGTTAAAACACTTTCCAGATATTTAAATTTCTGCAACTGTTTGATTTTACTCTCCCTGACCTGTAGTTGACATTTTGGGTTCCCCTTTTCACTGGTGACCATTCATACAGTTTTCTTGTACTTTATGTTTAGTCCTTTCTTCTTGCTTTCCGTTGCTACCTTCTGTAGGAGGTCTCTTGTAGTTTCATTTCCGTGTCTGCTATTAGCATTGTGTCATTTGTGTACCTTACATTGTTAAGATTCTGGTCGCCAATGACCAATCCGTGCAGAACTTCCAGTTCTCTTAGAATTCTGGTAGCCAATGACCAATCCGTGTAGAACTTCCAGTTCTCTTAGAATTCTGGTAGCCAATGACCAATCCGTGAAGAACTTCCAGTTCTCTTAGAATTCTGGTCGCCAATGACCAATCCGTGCAGAACTTGCCTCGCTGTATAGGGTTGAATGTCTACGGCTATATCGTGTTGAATGCACCGGTTCCCGTCCGATCACCGAAGTTAAGCAACATCGAGCCTGGTCAGTACTTAAATGGGTGCCCATTTGGGAATACCACGGTGCTGTAAACGTAAGGACCAAGAATGGTCTACCGGTCCTCCAAGTTTGGGGGTTGGGTGCAGGGATAACAACCCTGCCCCGTAATAAAACAGTTATGTTACAGAAACAGCAACAAAAAGTTGCTGCTCTATGCACCATTGGGTGTGATGGATAAATGTTGATGATGATGATGATAGGTTGAATAGATCCAGCGATAAGACACATCCTTGTCTTACACCTCTTTCTTTTTTGTATATCTTTTGAACTTATTTTCTGTATGCAGGTGGTTTACCGCCAATATAGGTTCTTGATTATTTTAATGTCTTTTTCCAGTATTTTATCTGGTTCAGGGATAGGTAAATACTGTTTGTTATTATTTTCCCTTTTTTATGTTACCCCTCAAAAGGGGATTCAATCAATATAATCAAGGCTCCATTGAGAGAGTAGACGACGCCAGAAAATATGTGGAAGGAAATTGAAGAAGGCGATAATGAAGAAAGGAAGGAAGGATCGCCCGGTTCACACTCCACCCACGTCTATTGAACAGGTGAAGAGGCTCATCCCTTGTTCCCTGTTTAGGATGTGGTTTCCGGCATTCTCTTTTCCAATCTTTTCACTCTTACGTAGCCCCCTGCGCATCAGTGGCGTTACCGCCTTGCTCGGGGTGATATGATTAAAATAAATAAATAAATTACTAAGAATAGAAAAGAAAAAAAGAAAGTTAATGAATGGAACGAAAGAAAGAAAGGGTTAATAAAAGACGAAAGACAAAAATGAAGTATTACTAAGAGTCAGTTAAGTGCCATACGTGATACACGCTTTGGGCGATCATGTCTCGAAAGAGACATGACTGACTGGACAGAAGATAATCACGCAGTAGGTTGCCATTATTTTTCTGAGGTAGACTGGTTGCCAGCCAAGGCTATAGAATCCAATCTGTCCTATTATTTAACTCATAACTGGAAGGAAGAGACGGATCAATACCTTTCCCAAGGGTATTTGCGCGTAAGTGAATGCAATGAATTCAACTGGAATTCGAACTCGGCTCCCCGTTTTCTCGTTCGATATCCACTGCACCACAACGCTCATCCTCCCATAGAGAAATATGATGCTTATTAAGAAAAAGAAAAGTACAATTTGGGAAGAAGTGAAGGACGGATGACAAAAGACAAGAAAATAAAGATAACGACATGAAATAAAAAAAATCCATTAAATCATTAATAATAAAGCCTCCTATCAAATTATTTAAAAACCATCTAAATAGCTCATTAAATTAACTGACGACTTCTCTCCCTGCCACCTCGAGAAATCTTGTTCACTACACGAAGAAAGCCTCAAACTATAAGAAGCTCCACCAGTTTCATTCATTCAAACGTATCTTAGTCACGTGATAGTTTTGCTCTCTACTTTTTCTTTTCTTTTTGAAAGAGAGACAAGGAGAGATTAGATAGATATATAGAGGGAACATCATGTAAAAAAAAAAAAAAGTCAGATTCATGTTCTGTGCCTCGTTCCGTTTTCTTTTTCTTTTCTTTTTTTTTCCAGGGTTTATTTTCTTTGCTGCCTTAGCAGTGAGGAGGCACAGAAGGAGATCTTTAGCCGAGGTGACGACGGTAAGCCAGCGTCGTCGGCCCTATTTTACCAATAGTGGTCCAAGTGTTGTCAGCTGACTCGCTTCAACTAAAAGCACACAGGCTCACGTTGAACTGGTTATTACATTTGCAGAAGCGAACGGACAAAAATAATTAAGTCTAAAAAAAAAAAAAATTTGAAGGAAAAAAAAAATCTCTTTTTGAGATTCCCTTTGTGTAAGGCAAAAAGATCCTTACAAATGCTGAAGTGGACAGTGTCCAAGGTAGCAAGCTACCTGCTAGTCCTCGGCCTTTTTGCATTTTACCTGTGTGTTACTTGTACAGAAAACGAACGTTCAAGAAAGAAAAGGCAGATATCCAGTGAATTGTAAGTATTTTTTTTTCCAATTTGCTTTGTTTCCTTTAAATGCCATGCATTCTTTTAGTTATGTTTTAACATCCACAGATACGCCCCCAGTTTTACTTGGAAAGAAAAAGAAGTAATTTTTGACATCTAGGTAATTATTAGTCCGAGGTTTTTGCAACAATTGTTTATTGATAGTATGTTTAAAAAAAAAAAATCCAGTAAAAATGCAATTTTGAAACGGAATATGACTCCTGTCTGGTTTCGAAAATTAAAACCTTAGAAACGGTTTTCAGGTAAAAATTTCTTGTTCGGCGGTAGTTATAGCATTGATTAAAACGAAGGTGGCAGATGCGTTTTTGATTTATTTAAGACTTTTAAAAAACATTTTGAACAAAATTCAGTCAGTTAAGTGCCATACGTGAAACACGCTTGGGCGATCATGTCTCGAAAGAGACATGACTGACTGGGCAGAAGATTATCCCGCAGTAGATTGCTATTGCTTTCTGCGGTAGACTGGTTGCCAAGGCTATAGAACCCAACCAGTCGTGTTATTTAACTCATAACTGGAGGGAAGAGATGGGTTAAAACCTTTACCAAGGGTATTTACGCGTAAGTGAATGCAATGAATTCAGCTGGAATTCGAACTCGGCTCCTCGGTTTCTCGTTCCGAGACGATATCCACTGCACCACAACGCACATCCGCAACAAAATTACGAAACTAATAATACAGTGTGTTCCATAATGGTGGGACACATTTTAAATGCAAGTACAGTGTAACCCTGATATAAGAGAGTTGTCAGGACTGGATAAAAGTTCTCTTATATCAGGGTTTGGTCTATTTTATATACATTACCACAGGCTCTAATTTGGAACCAGTGAAAATCTCTCTTATATGCGGGTTATACTGTATCTTCGATTATAAAAACGACAGACAACCAAATATATTTATTACATAACTGATATACAAGTGTTCAGCAAATTTATCTCGTATTTGACTATCAGATCCCTGAGATGGTCACCACCAAGAAGGGAACATGCACTAGCCCGCTCTCTCTCTCTCATTTCAAACGCAAACATTATGAGGGTCTACCGTCAGCAAGAAATATCAGATACCTTCAGGAAATATTCAAATCTTAGATATGTTGAACTCTTGTATATCACTTATGTAACAAATATATTTGGTACTCTCCATCAGCTTTATAATCCAAGATACTTGCAGTTGAAATATGTCCCATCATTATAGGATACCCTGTGTGTCTATATCGGTGTGTGTAAATAAAATGTATATTTTCCTTCAAACGTTACTTTTAATGTCTATCCGTTTTTGAAATATACGCCTACTATTTTTTCTTTTTTTATTAATTTATTTTTATTTTTAAACGTCTGTCTACCTCTGCACTCTCCGAAAAAACTAAAGAAAATGTGCTTTCTAGTAGATCTCGAACTTGCGCCCCACTCCGATGCTGGCTGTGTTCCATCATTATGGGACACTCTGTTCATGCCGGAGGGTGGGATTAAGAAGTCCTGAACCGCTTCTCCCCACCATTTTCTTTGAAAGAGCTTATTGGTTTGTCAAAGAACTCGTCACACCCCCTTTTAGTTTTGTGCACTGTTAAGATATGTGTAAAAGAAACAGGTAGATTGTTTTGCGCCAATCTTAAAAGTGGGGAGGATGTACTGTCTACTTGCACTGAAACTCGCCATCGAAAACATTCAGACTGATTAGAATACCAGATACATACATATACATATATATATATATATATAGAGAGAGAGAGATTTCCTAAAATTTATTTTTATGATGCACCCAGAAAGATTCGAACTTGCCACTTATTAGTAATGATCTAGGAAACCGGATTGTTAATCGTTACACTAGAGGGCGATGTACTCTAAAATTTTCGTTAAATGTAAATTACTTCCATGGTGTATACGCAGGGCACCCCGATGTGGTGTAATGGTTAACCAACTTGTCTCGCTAGAACCTGTTACAACTGAGTAGTGAGTTCGATCCTCACTGGATACCCCATACTTCCGGCTTTGTGGCACATCTAAACGGTGCTTAGAAAATCACCATAGTGTTTACGCGTGATGTCTCTTGCATACAACAGCATGTCTATTTCAAAAATCTAAAACCTATACACACAAATTATTTTTTATAGTGCAAATTTATGACATTAATATTCTTACTAAACTACTGACTATTCAGGGCCGAATGTAAGAAAAAAAACCCAAACACTGTGCTCAGAACAGTCTTTTTATAAAGTTGATCTCGATGTACGGCAAAACGTCCGTCAATTAGATTCTAGGTATGACGATAAACTGCATCCGGCAGCAAGGCCTCTGATTGGGAGATTGTGAGGAGCATGCAAACACTTAATTGCTATTGTTCCCAGGTACACCTCGACCCGGAGTGGCAGCACCTGTTAGGGTCCCAGCTATAGACAAATAGTTAACCCCCAAACTTGGGTCAAAACACTATGAAAGTATAAAAATACATTTTTATAGAAATATATACATAACTTTTATAGAAAATTGAAGGAAAATATTAACAACAATACATTTTTGAAGGTGAAAAAAATTGCCACAATCCATTTTAAAAGGAAAAAAAGCAATACATTTTTGAATACAAAACTAGAAAACATCTTCAGTTTTCTAAAAAAAAAATTAAAATTTTTGCACAAAAATCTAAATGAACCTTCTCACTATATCCGAACATTAAAACACACACACAAAAAGACACAAAATCCTACCTTTTTGGCATTAACCCACAGAGGTTGATATGACGTCAAACAAAATTCAAACGTCCTTCAATTCGAAAATGTAACAGGTAAACTTTGTCAGTGTCATTCACCAAAACATGTCAGATATAAAGCGGAAACAACAGCAATTAAGAAGTGTTTCCATGCTCCTCACAATCTCCCAATCATTTTTGAAGGAAATATATTACCAATTACAGATGTGCGTTGTGGTGTAGTGGATATCGACTCGGAACGACAATTGCCATAATACATTTTTAAATAAAAATTATTGCTAGCCATACATTTTTGAATATAAAACTAGAAGACATCTTCAGTTTTTTTAAAAATAAATAAATAAAATAAAAATAAAAATTTTCATCAAAATCTAAATTAGCCTTCTCGCTATAACCAAACATTAAAAAAAACAAAAACTAAAAAGACATAAAATCCTACTTTTTTGGCATTAAATGACCCATATAATAAGTTCCAAGTTTGATGAAATTATTAGCTAAAATTTGATCTGAAATTCTCACTGTATAACGTTGAAGTGAATGTTTGGATTAATTTTGAGATTTTGTGTAAAATTAATAGCAGTGGGGACAGTTGTACAAAACTGCGTTTGTGGTGCAGTGGATATCGAACCGGAACGAGAAATCGAAGAAAAAAAAAAAAATTCCAAAAGTTGAATTCACTTACTTGCAAATAACCTTTGGGGATAGGTATTAATCTGTCGCTTCTCACTCTGAGTTAAACAGCAGGACATATTAGGTTTTATAGCCTTGGTTGACAACCAGTCTACCGCAGAAAATAATGACAGTCTATTTCAGGAAAATTTTCTGCCCAGTCAGTCATGTCTCATTAGAGACATGATCGCCCAAGCGTGTATCACGTACGGAACTTAACTGACTGGTTGACTGTATAAAAGTGGATCAGTAGGTGCATGTTAAATCTAACATTAATTTTTTTTAATCATCTCACCCCAAGCAAGGCATTCTACTGCCACTGTTGCGCAGGGGGCTACATAGGGGAAAGTGATGAGAAAGAGGGGTTAGTTATAAGAAATGTCAGGAGGAGGGTAATAGACGGATGAGAATACCGAAAATAAGGGTGGAGTAGATGAAAAAAAGAGCTTGTGAGAATGGATGCGAGTTGGTGTGATAGGAGGTGACTATTGACCTTACATTTAAATTCCTGGAGATTGTAGCTGTCGGGAATGCAAGTATATGAAAGGGAATTCCACAGGTGGGAAGTGCGTGAAAAAAAAGCTGTTAGAGTAGAAATTGCGGTTACATTTTATCGGTTTCACTGTAAAAGGGTAGCTACTAGTCGCTAATCTAGTAGCTCGTGTAAATTCATACCTAGGGACACCAGTGATGTAAATTCACTGGCGCATAAGCCGTGAAAGTATTTATAGAAGAGGTACAGGGAAGCCACGTCACGCCAGTGAGAGAGCGTCTGTAGCCGAGCTGCCAACTCGGTATCGATAACATTACAGATTCTCCGTTGGATTTTGTCAAGAACCCAGAGGTGAATAGCAGGGGCACCCGACCAGATGTGACAGCAGTATTCAATACACGGGCGGATGGTAGATTTATATATGTACAGGATGGACTCAGAAGGGAAAAACTTCCTGGCCCTGCACGGTGAAACGACCTTAGCAGCGGATTTAGCAATGGATTCGATGTAGTCATTCCACTTGAGGTCTGCTGAGAGTGTGAGGCCAAGTAGCGTTTTGCTCTCAGGGAGGCTAGCCTGTTCCATTCTAATGGGCAGTAGGAACGATTGTCTATGATAGGTAATAGATAGCAGCTTCGTTTTGGAAGCATTCTGCATTTTTTTCTTAAAGTACTTTCAAGGCAGTTACTCTGCTAAACTTTCTTCTTTGGTGACAGATGTCTTTTCTCGAGTGGGTGCGAGACGCTTATCGTTTGTTCTGGCGTGCTTTCGTATTTATTGTCTGGATGAGTGATTGTTTAAAATTCTGGATCCAGCAAGACTCTGCTTGAATTTGAGCGCATTGTTATATTGTTAAGGTCTCATCATTTTACAGCCAAAATGGCTGGATGTAACCATGAGTTCTACTCAGCCAGTTGCTTTTCTCGCTCTTTTCGCTTGTTGAACTTTCTTTTGGTTTCTTTCTTTTCCAGGAAAATTTGGTTTTTGAAAATTTAAATGCAGAGTCAATCGTTATCTTCTACCCTCTTAATATTCTGCTCTTTTATTTTCCCCTCTCTTTGATATTTTTCTTGTATTCTTTCCCACATTCATAACTCCTGCGTTTTAGAGGCCCCGTTGCCTTGTTTGGAGTAAAATGATTAGAAAAAGAAAAAAAAAAACAAAACAAAAAAAAAACAAAACAAAAAAAAACTAAATTAATTTCGTTAGGTTAACTAATGATTTTACTACAAATTAAGTAGGAAGGTTACTATCACAATTTTGAGATTTGTAAATAGTATTTTACCCTTGTTGGTCAGATAGAAGGCAAGAGAGACAGGAAGGCAGCGGATAACATATTTGCAGGACCTGATCAGGTGGATGGCGGAACGGGGGTTGCTAGGAGTAACAGGAGCAAGCATACTGGGAGCCACAAGGGATAGGGAGACGTGGAGAACCATGATCGCCTACGTCCTGAAAGGGCAGGGCACATAGAAGAAGGAGTAAGCATTTAATGTGCATTGTGTTGCAGTTGATATCGTCTAGGAACGAGAATTCGGAGAACTGTTCGAATTTCAGTTGAATTCGTTGCATTCACTTCGTTGTGGTGCAGTGGATATCGGCTCGGAACGACAAATCGGGGAGCCGAGTTCGAATTTCTGTTGAATTCATTGCATTCACTTACGCGCAAATACCCTTGGTAAAGGTATTAATCCGTCTCTTCCCCCAGTTACGGGTTAAATAACAGGACAGATTGGGTTCTATAGCCTTGGCTGGCAACCAGTCTACCGCAGAAAGCAATGGCAACCTACTGCGAGATAATCTTCTGCCCAGTCAGTCATGTCTGTTTTGAGACATGATCGCCCAAGCTTGTTTCACGTATGGCACTTGATTGACTCTTAGGAAAGATATTAATCCTTCTCCCTCCAGCTATGGGTTAAATAGGAGGATAGATTGGGTTCTATAGCCTTGGTTGGTAACCAGTCTACCGCAGAAAGTAATGGCAACCTACTGTGGGAAAATCTTCTGCCCGATCAGTCATGTCTCGTAGAGATATAATCGTCTAAGCGTGTATCACGTATGGAACTTAACTAAAGTAGGTATTGGGATTAAATTTCTTAGTTATTCCTCCACCCCAGTATGTATGCTGACTAGTTAGTTAAGACTTTATAGAGAAAATGTGGTATTATGGTGACTGCTTTAAGAATGCGTTACTTTGGTGTAAGGAAAATTCTACCATCTTTGGGCCCGTGGTTTTGATTAGCTAAGTTAAATGTAGGACTGATGAGAACTAGACTTCCTCATCTCTCTCTGGCCTTGTGTCATATTTCTTGTATGTTAAGAATAAATATTGATTTCCTCTTTGTTACCTCGACTTCATGAATTCAAGCTGAATTCGTTGCATTTATTTACGAGCAAATAAACTTAGGGAAGGTATGAATCCGTCGCTTCTCCCTCCAGCTATGGGTTAAACATCAGGACAGATTGGGTTTTATAACCTTGGTTGGCAACCAGCCTATGCAGAAAGCAATGGCAGCCTTCTGTGGAAAAATCTTCTGCCCAGTCAATCATGTCTCTTTCAAGACATGATCACCTAAGCATGTATCACGTAAAGCTTTTATTGGGCATAAACTGGGATTCCCCACTAATTACTACTACTTATTAATATAATAATATAATCTCTCTTTCTTCCAGCTATGGGTCAAATAGGATAGATTGGGTTCTCTAACTTTAGTTGGCAACCAGTCTACCGCAGTAAGTAATGGCAACCTACCACAGGAAAATCTTCTCCCCAGTCAGTCTATTTCAAGTCATGATCTCCCAAGCGTGTATCACGTATGACACTTAACTGAATGACAATATAATAGTTGGAAACATAAGTAAAGCTTTTATTGGGCATAAACTGGAGTTCTGTTTACTATTATGAAGTAATAAATTGATCCCCCACTAATTGCTACTAATTATTAATATAATAATATAATCCCTCTCTTCTTCCATCTATGGGTTAAATAGGATAGATTGGGTTCTCTAACCTTAGTTGACAACCAGTCTACCGCAGTAAGTAATGGCAACCTACTGCGGGAAAATCTTCTCTCCACCCAAGCGTGTATCACGTATGGTACTTATCTGACTGACTAGATTGACAGCTAGATCTCATCGTTTTACTATTGGAATAGCTAAATGAAACCGTCGGTTCTATTGAAATAGTTTTTTCTTTCGCACTTATCGCCTATAGAACTCTCTTGCTTTTTTTTTCTATTAACTGCATTAGAATTTGCAAAGAATTAAATGTTCGTCAGTCGCAATCTTTTGTCTCCTGCATTCGTAATCTTCTCATTGTTCTTTCTTCTCAATAAAGTTTTCTTGTAAATATTATGATTTGTGTAAATATTTATCCCGGTTTTAATTTTTAAAGTTGTTGATTTATTCTGTGGTGATACCGACCGAGGAAAAGCGATGGACCGGATGTTTGCTCTATAACGACTAGAAAGCAAATGACCAAAATTCGTCGTTGCGCATCCGGGTTCGTGCAGATGTTCCGGTTGAAGAATAAAAATTAATCAAATATTAAATTTCCATTTCACGAGCCTACGCGAATTTTATTTATCAGCCAATGGGAAGCCCAGAATCAAATACAAGTGTGAAATCCCAAACGAGCTGCTGTGATCCAAAAAGCAGATATAAAAAGCGGATACAGACAGACCCCAGCAGGCAGACCTAGAGGAAAAGAGTGTAATCAATATCCCCTTGACCTAAGTCAAGTGGCTACTACGCTTGCCTCTTTCCTTTTCCCCTGTCTCAAAACTACTTACTAACCTAAGGAGCGACTACATCAAAGACATTCCTCACTTACATGCTCCCCACATTCCTAAGCCTTAAATCTCTTTCAGCTTATTATTTGCCATGAACATTTTAACCTCTGTTGGACCTATATTCAAGTATTACTTTAATTGTAAAAACATTAATTGATATGTGTATATATATATATATAAAATGATATTTTCTACTCAAATTGCCTTTTCTTGATTTTATAATCATTTTGTGACTTATAGTGGGCTATCTACAACAAGGCCAAATTCCGTTAACCTGCAACAGCATACAACTACCCTTCTCTAGAACGGACTCCCACTACAAACAAAAAAGGAATAGATAAGATAACCCCACTATAATTCCCTACTTCCCACGGACAAATTGTACAAATGTGAATAGTTAGGATTTCAAAGTATTTCTGAGGTAATTATGGTGTTCGTAGTAAGAATGTGATGTTTTGATGAAAGTAATATTGTATCGCTTGCTAAGGCCAGTGATTGTGGCTAGCTAAATTGTTTAATATAAGATAGATGAAGACCAGCCTTCTCCATTTTTGTCCTTGTGCTACACTTTTTGTATTAAAACAAAAATAAATATCAGTTTTTTTCAGTAACTCGTTGCATTGTAGTGGCTTTATCGGCTTTCTTGGGGCGAGATCATTGAAAAAAAAAGTACAATTTTTGTGTGTGTATGTATATATATATATATATATATATATATATATATATATATGTTCTTTAATTCTAAACAATATATAATTTTCTAATTTCTTTCACTCCTAACACGGTGGCAAATGCCATAGCTGAATTCACATCCAATTCAGATGATGAAATTAACTTTTCTACTTACTTTAGTAGAGACGAACAAATTTACAGAAAAGAATACAGCGACTGGGAAGATGAGAAAAAAAAACTTTTGTTGAGAAAGTTAGCAACAGTAAAACATGATTTTTTTTTTTTAATCATATCACCCATAACGCCACTGATGTGCAGGGGGCTACATAAGAGTAAAGAGATTGGAAAAGAGAAATCCGGAAACCACATCCTAACCAGGAAATAAGGGATGAGCCTTTTCACCTGTTCAATAGACGTGGGTGGAGTGTGAACCGGGCGATAGTTTAGTCTATCTACTCTAAATACCGAGAAAACATTTGCTTCGAAGAAACTCTAAATATTCATACTAAAATTTTTACCGAAAAAAGTTATTCAGTACTCATTGGAAGTGCATGAATATGACGAAAGAGGATTGTCACATATGCTGTAATTGTTAACAAGGAGTGTGAAAAATTCAAATTAAACGAGCTGACCCTGAATATGTTTAAAGGATAAATTTTCACTCAAGGGTTAATGGCGAAAAAAGACGCAGAAATACGTGCTAGAATCCTAACGAAACTGGAACAGGATCGGGATTTAAAAAAAAAAAAAAAAAGGAACTAACATTACAATAAATATCGGGCGAATGTCAGAAAACCTTAAATCTGAGATGCGTTATGGGAGAAAATGAAGAAAAAGAATGCGTATATACACGAGCCAAAGAAATATGTGAAAAAAAAGTTAATCCATGTTTTAGATGTAGAAGGTTACATCTCGGAGGCTGGTCCTGGGTATGAGTGTAAACTGCATCCGGCAGCAAGACCTCTCATTGGGAAGTTATGAGGAACATGGAATCACCTCTTAATTGCTGTTGTTCCCAGGTTCATCCTAACCCGGAGTGGTAGCACTTGTTAGAGTTCCAGCTTTGGTAAATAGTTAACCCCCTAACCAAGGTCAAAATGCCATTAAAGTATTTACCAACAAAACTTTTTTCAATAAAAAATGTTATCAACAGAAATAGGTTTTCGAAGGGAGACTGTTATCAACAGAAATAGGTTTTCGAAGGGAGACTGTTATCAACAGAAATAGGTTTTCGAAGGGAGACTGTTATCAACAGAAATAGGTTTTCGAAGGGAGACTGTTATCAACAGAAATAGGTTTTCGAAGGGAGACTGTTATCAACAGAAATAGGTTTTTCGAAGGAACCTATTTACAAAGAAAGTATATTCTATTCATACAAATCTACAGTAAAATTTTCGTCGGCATTAAATGTCCCATTGAGGTTGATATGCCGTAAGACAAACCAAACCAAAACAACTTAGAGGCGACGGTTCCTTTTAAAAATTTAAAGTGGTACAAGCATGGAACAGTAGGCCATAAATTTTACTTTAAAATTAGTGCATTGAAAAGATCTCATAGAAAAAAAAATTTGCACACTGCGTTGAGACAAAAATAATTACAGAACCAAAAACTATTCGTGTATGTGAAAATTAATAATGTGGATGTAAAAATGCAACTAAGCACTGGTAGTGATATCACAATAATCAATGAAGCCACATGGAAAGCAAATGGAAAACCTATAAAAAGAACTTCTAAAATCGCACATGGCATATCGAGTGAGAAATTATTTCTTCTTGGTGAAATGACTTGTAATGTTTAATTTTGTAACAAGTGTATAAAAAGCCAAGACTTATATGTTAAAAAAATACTATAATATAAACTTATTTAGTACTGACAGGCTGGAATTATTTGAGTTACAGAATTTACCTGTAAATATTTATTACAAAAATATAAGTGGACAAGTGACCAGTTTAAAAAACAATGGGAAAATTTAAAGGAAGAATTAAGAAAATGTTTTCAGATGTTCTGTTGGATGAGTTAGGTCAGCGTTCCAAAAGTCAAAGCAAATTTCAAGCGGAAAAATGGATCAACACCGGTATTTAAACTGAAACGTAGTGTACTTTTTTTGCAGCATTGGATTAAGTCAATGAAAAATTAGAAAAAATGGACCATTCAAAATTGAAGAAGAATGTTCAGAGTTAATAACAATAAATATGCACAAAGGATTGTATCCTTATAAATGTTTATTGCAAAAATATACGTGGATAAATGACAAGTGTAACTTCCCCACTTAAAAAACAACAATTTAAAGGAAGAATTGGAAAAATGTTTTCTAGGTGTTTTGTCGGATGAGTAGGGTAAAAAGTCAAAGCAAAATTTCAAATGAAAAAAGAGTCGACACCAGTATTTCAACCAAAACGTAGTGTACCGTTCAAGGATGAGCGTTGTGGTGCTGATAACTTTTATAATATCCTCACAACCCGCAGTTGCCGTGAAGAAATCAGTTATCTGGTTTTCTTCCTCAACTGATTTCAAATTCTTTAGATTTTTGCTCCAGCTTTAGCTGCGAGTCTTTTAAGCCACACTTGTGCGTACTCGTAATTATCAAGTGATAATTGTTCATTCGGTTTTTTTTTTATATCGACGACGCCATTGTTGTGTAATAACGTGAAGTAATGTATAAATGTGACACAAGGTCATAATTTGGGGATGGAGAATGCTGGTCTTCATCTGTCTTCTACTTAAACCTAACTAACCACAATCACTGACCCAAACATAGCAAAATAATCCTTGCGCCAAACACATTCTTGCTTACCCTTCTTACTACAGTGACCATAATGCCTCAAAGTCTCTATGAAGCCTTAACTAGTCTCCATATATATATATATATATATATATATAATGTAGTGAGTGAGGAAACATAACAGCTTCGTAAAAATTTATAGCTTCAATAAATATTTACAATGAAAACAAAATTTATTTACAAGAAACAAAGCAAACCAATAATACATACCCAATCCTCCTTAAATCTGACAGAAACATTAATTGGACGAAATTAATCCGGGACTTTAGAAAATCCAAACAATCATTAGACCAAACACTCAAACACAACAAAAAACGAAAAACACACTTGAAAAAATGCGATGCGCCCCGAATTCACCAGACAACTGACATCTTAGTCACCTAACAGACAGGGAAAGGGAATTAAATTGAAGAAAGTGAAGGGGGTGGGGATAAAAGGGATACATCCCCTAGCTAAGTTAACTTTGACGAAAATAAACCTAAAAAACAAAACGAGCCTAAACTACCCTATTTTGGGCGAGGTTGCCAATGTTTACTTCAGAAATTCCCAAACTCTTAATGAGAAGCAGGTATCAAAATGTCACTCTAGGTAGGCTCTATTCATTCAATATACGTGCAAGACTCACCGATCTTTTGCCAAATTCTAATGCAGGGAGTCGTCGCATTTCCATCCTGATATTGACTTTAAACTGATGCTTAAAGAACAAAGTCTCGTCTCCATAGAATTCCTTTTGTCGTGTCGTCCATATTACAACTCGAATAATACCTAGTAAGTACAAGAACAGCCTAGCCTTAGTCAACGTTACCTCATTGCTACAAACGGAACTGGCCTCAAGGACAAAGAATTTTGTACCAATGATGTGATGTTGACTAAGGCTAGGCTGTTCAAGTTACAAATGAAGTTTGTCTTGAATAGTCCTGCTTTTGACAGCACATGTCTGTTCGGGGCCAACCAGACTAGAGAGGCTAAATGATCTTGGCTAAAATCTTTAACTGTCTTTAAAATGACCGAAGGCCGATATCCATCTATCCCAACCCCAGTATTTTTTTAAATTGCAAACCCCTAATGAAACGTTGAGGTATAAACCCTTGCTTCATTCATTTTTAAATCAATGCTAGCAAAGGGTCCAAGGCGACTGCCTCAAGTACAGTTCGTAAGGAAGACCATCTAATTCTGGAGTTTTGTCCCGGCCAACAAACTTCAGTCTATATCCACTAGCTCATATGTCCTTAAGTGGATATAGGCGTTGGTTATATATATATATATATATATATATATATATATATATATATAACCAGTGGATATAGGCATTGGTTAGTTCCAGTGACTTGACCCAAAGAGTTGTGAGTTCAATACCAGGCCACAGCAGTGGTCATCAAGTAACTTAGAGAGTAGGTTAGCGGGAGATAAATCATGACTACCAAAAGAGGCTTCTCACAAAGAATGAGAATGATATACCCCAGTGATCGTAATAAAGGGTTCGGTTTGAAATTCCTAGCACCTGAAGAAGGCCAGAACGTACAACGGTCGAAACGTCGTACAAATGGCAACAAAGATGAGAACAATAGTCCGAACAATGTAAATAGTGTAGATAGTACCCCATCTCAGAAACATACACAAAGAGCAAACTTGTCGACAGTCCCGAAACAATTTCACATTCGCGTTGTTTGTATCCGATCTTTCCCTTGTACGATATATTTCAGGATCAAAGACGGCATTCAAATCGCCTGCTAAAACTACCCAACGAGATGTCGTCAAAAACGGCTTGATCAACCAAACCAAATCAGGCTACTCCGCATGTATATTGGGCGTATGAACCCCAATGAGAGGAAGTCTGCGAAGAAAAGGGTACATGTTGCTTTCACCAGCCAAGAAACACCCCTCGAACGCCCATCAAAATATGCTTCACGGTCGCGAGTTAAAAACGGGTTTCCTGCAAGCAACATCCATTCATTCCGAGATGCTGAAGATCGCTAGGTTCTGACCTCACTCACCAGAAATCCATTATCAGTACGATTAGGTTTGGAAATCTGGTTTGAAAATGGTTGGGTAAATGATGCCAACAGTCTCTCTCCCATTGGCCCTCTCTCCTAAAATTGGCGGTCTCTCCCAAGACGGTACTATGTCTCAGTGATAAATAATTTTTAAAGACCTATAGCGGAAGGGGCGAACTAAAACTGGGATCTGCCTGAACAGAACTGTTTCGGTTGGTTAATTTCATCGTTTTCGATGATGGTAATTGGGGGTGAAATTTTGTATGGTTTGATGGCCACCTTGACGATACTCCTTGTCTGCTGCGACTCTGTTCGTATGACTGTAGGAAAGTATCAAAGGTCTAATATGTTTTTATCACCGTATTTTGTTAATAGACAATATGTATTCAAGTTCTTTTATGTTCCCATAGCTTTTGGCTCATTCAGCCTGGACCGTGAAAATAAGGCAGGCGTTGTCCCTTAAATTATATGGAAGTTAGGATTTTTGTCTTTTTGAAGGTAGAGAAATTTCAGGTCGTTTTGGAGTAGAAGAACTGGGAGTAGGACGTGGGGTATGAAATGTACTTTTACTGAAGGTATTGAGATCTCTACTGAGCGGGATACGTTTTTTATGTGGAAACGAGTGTGTGGATGAAAATTTTTGTAATGATTTCACAGCAGGGTTGTATGGGTTGAAGACTGTTCTGCCTTTTTGATAGTGACTTTTTCTTTTGGTTAGCCTCTAATTTGACTTTGAGAATCTTCATCTTCTCCAATTTTATCTTAACACTGGTAGAGAGAGTGAGTTTGAGCCTTTATCCTTAAAGAGATTTCATGGACAGAGGTCTTTGCGATATAAGATAATCTATAAATTCTGTCTCTATTCATGTCGTTGAAGTAGGTTGGCCTAGACATGCAACCAAGTGCTCTCCTAAGACATCAAAAAGAGAAAGGGACCTCAAATTGGAGTAGATAGACTAAACTATCGCATGGTTCACACTCCACCCACATCTATTGAACAGGTGAAGAGGCTCATCCCTTGTTTCCTGTTTAGGATGCGGTTTCCGGCTTTCTCTTTTCCAATCTTTTTACTCTTACGTAGCCCCCTGTGCATCAGTGGCGTTATCGCCTTGCTTGGGGTGATATGATTTAAAAAAAAATATTTAGACTGATTCTATGCCTGTACTCATATTCAGTTCTTAGAATTAAATTTTTGTGATTAAATCATGACTTGAAGTGTAATCGCAGTGGGCAAACTTGAGCAACAGGTGTGCAATATGAAATATCCCTTTCTTCTGATAATTCTTTGGGGTTAGATCCCCAGGGACATTAAAATTATTTGATCAACCTTCTGTAACTCCACAAGACCTATATAAGCATAACTCTTGGCACTCTCGAGGAACTCAGTTATGTTGATTAGAAAAAAAAAAAAAATGAAACATCAGACTTATTCTATATGGTAACATGAAAGCCATCGCACATGCTTTGCATTCGTTACTACTGACAGATAAAAACTACAGACACAGACAAACCACAGATCTTTATCAGTTTTTGGTGTGAAAAAAAAAAATGGAATTCCTACTCATACAGTTCATAGATTGACACTAGGGTATCATCTGTTGTTAAATCATGATTTTAGGATAGAATACCAAACGTCCCAAAAAATTGACATGCAGATAGCGTATCAAGATTGATACCTAAAAAATACTAAACTATTTCAGAATACTGGGTGTAGGGCTAACAACCCTGCTCTGTAAAAAACAGTTTGTTACAGAAACAGCAACAAAAAGTTGCTGCCCTATGCACCATCTGGGAGGTGATGGATAAATGATGATGATTTCGGAATACTGTGATTGCTGCATTAAAAAGTGTAATAGAAATGAAAAATGTATTATTCAATGGAGTATGTGAATGACCAGTTACTATGGAAGAAGTAAAAGCAAAACAAGACATGTTTATTTTGAAAATAAAAAAAGTATGACTAAAAGAAAGCAAAGAAGATAGAAATTTTTTAGAATGGAATCCAAACTTCTAATATTTGCATGAACAATAGTAATACCTTTCAAATTACAAAAGTGGATGTTAAATGAAATTCAAAATAAACATCCAAGAATTTCAAGGATGAAATCTCTTATGAGAAGTTATGTATACTGAACAAAAATGGATATTAAAGTTATTAAAAATTTAGCAAAAGCCTGTAGAAGGGATGTGCTGTCAGCAAAATTAACTACTATGAAATTATAAGCTTGACCAAAGACACTGCGGTCAAGACTGCACAAAGGTTTTCAGGTCCAATAAACAGATCACATTATCTGGTGGCAGTGGATCAGTCAGTTGAGTGCCATAGGTACTACATGCTTGGGCGATCATGTCTTGAAAGAGACATGACTGATTGAGCAGAAGATTATCCCGCAGTAAGTTGTCATTACTTTCTGCGGTAGACTGTTTGCCAGAAAGGCTATAGAACCCAATCTGTCCTGTTATTTAACCCATAACTGGAGGGATGAGATGGATTAATACCTTTGTCAAGGGTATTTAAGTGAAAGTGAATGCAAGGAATTCAGCTGGAATTTGAACTTGGTTTCCCAATTTCTCATTCTGAGCTGATATCCACTGCACCACAACAATAGCTTTATTAATTGACCTGAAATTGCTAAATGTAAAAAAAATCTATGGTTAAGTGAATTTTTACATTTTGCAATCCCTTTGGTTAAGAAATTAGGTTCCCAGGTCCACCTAGCTCGAGGTGGTAGCACCTGTTAGAATCCCAGCTATGGGCAAATAGTAAACACTATGGAAGTATGTGCATTGTGGTGAAGCTCAATGACATATGCACAGATACCCTTGGAAAAGGTATGAACATGTTGCTTCTCTCTCCAGCTATATGTGAAATAGCAGGACAGATTGAGTTCTGTGGCCTTGGTTGGCAACCAGTTTACCGCAGAAAGTAATGGCAACCTACTTCAAGAAAATCTTCTTCCCAGTCAGTAATGTCGCCTTTGAGACATGATAGCCATAGCATGTATCATATATGGCACTTACCTGACTGATTTTTATAGCAAAAATACCAGCAATACATTTTTAAATATAAAAAATTACAGACAATACATAAATCAACATGAAATTACTTTTTCAGGCCTTAATCCATATATCTTATTTCATAATTCAAACTATTCCAAAATATATCTTCAACAAAACTACAACATAAAACAGTTCTGTGTATAACGGTAAACTGCATTCAGCAGCCTCTGATTTCAAGGCCTCTGATTTCAAGGTTGCGAGGAGCATGGAACTACCTCTTAATTGCTGTTGTTCCCAGGTTCACACTGACCTGGGGTGGTAACACCTGTTAGGGTCCAAGCTATGGACAAATAGCTAACCCTCCGAACAGGGGTTAAGACATTATGCAAGTATGAAAACAGACTTTTATGAAATGTATGCATATAAATATTAACAAGAAAACATTTTGAATGAAAAATGTTACCAACAAAAATAGGTTTCTGAAGGAACTAATACTTCGGCATTAAATGACCCAAGCAGGTTGATATGCCATAATCCAAACCAAACCACATAAAACACACACCACTGCCTCTAGCAATTATGTTCACAGAAATGTATATGTACAAATGCTGAGTATCAACTACCATGTATTTAATTGTGAAAGCAGAATAACTTTAAAGCTTCCAACAAATTAAATTTCAGTATTAAATGACCCATAAGTAGTTGAACAATGCGCACTATTTACTTTTTTGAGTTCAATGGTAACAGTTTCTTCTCTTGTACTTCTTGTTTGTGGAACTCTCTTCCGGCTTCTTACTTCCTTGGCAAGGTCTCATCATTTTACAGTTGAAATGGATTGATGTAACCCTAAGTTCTATGTGAACAGTTTCTTCTCTTGTACTTCTTGTTTGTGGAACTCTCTTCTGGCTTCTTATTTTCTTGGCAAGGTCTCATCATTTTACAGTTGAAATGGCTAAATGTAACCCTAAGTTCTATGTGAACAGTTTCTTCTCTTGTGCATCTTGCTTGTGGAACTCTCTTCCGGCTTCTTACTTCGTTGACAAGGTCTCATCATTTTACAGTTGAAATGGATTGATGTAACCCTAAGTTCTATGTGAACAGTTTCTTCTCTTGTACTTCTTGCTTGGGGAGCATTGGCTGGTTTCTTGCTTTCTAGTCAATTTTGATCTCTGAAAATTGAAATACAATATATATTCCATTCTTTTATTGTATTTTCTTAATCTCTTTTTTTACTCAGTTTTTTTTTCACCCTCAGTAACTCCTTGCATCTTAGTTGCTTTATTATCCTGATTAAGGTAAGATGAGGCTAGGTGGCTATTTTATACATACCAAGGTGAAGGAAGAAATGAGTTGATGCCTTTTATCAAAGGGTATTTATGTGATATCAAACCCAAAATTGAACAGCTCACATTGATACCAGCTCCAAGGTGCAGAAAGAATTTATTGTGCACAAATCATAAGATATTTCATGTTTGAACTTGCAACTTAGACAACAAACGAGGCCATTATTACGGGGCGTTATTGGCAAATTTAAATTCAGCAGAAACAATTACAGTCAATGAATTCATGCCTTGTTAACAAAATAGAAAAAGAATGACAACCAGAAAAGATTTTGTATTGTTTTTTAGTTGCAGTGTCAACATATTTCTTTGTGACAATGCAGACTCTCACTTTTCATGCAGAAGTTTAAAGACTTAAACTCTGAAGAGGACACAATTCAATCATTGAATTTATTAAATCTTATTACTATACTTATGGCTTGGAATGAGAAATCGGAGAGTTGAGTTCAAATTTCAGTTGAATTCCTTGCATTCACTTATACACAAATACCCTTGGTAAAGGTATTAATCCATCTATTCCTTCCAGTTATAGGTTAAATAACAGGACAGATTGGGTTCTATAGCCTTGTTCGGCAACCAGTCTACCGCAGAAAGCAATGGCAACCTACTGCGGGATAATCTTCTGCCCAGTCAGTCATGTCTCTTTTGAGACATGATCGCCCAAGCGTGTATCACGTATGGCACTTAACTGACTCCCAAGATATCTTGTTAGATAACACAATCTACTTATCCTTCTTTTGCCCTTAATTCCTACAACTCAGTTTTATACACCTGAGGATGGCTGGAGGGCACAATGGCTGAAACGTGATAGCAACAACAAAGATGACAATAATATTCCACATGTAAATAGTGTAACCCCAACTTAAATAATGATCGACAAGTAATTTTTTTCAATTTCATTCATTGTATTGGAAGTAGTTCTGATATTTCAATCGTTAAAAGAAAGTATCTAATGAAAAGTAGCATCGAACTGTGATGAGGTTAATTTTCTGTCTGTATTTCTAGTTGTATTTAATTTTGCAATTTTGATTTTCTGTGGGAGTCATACGTGACATGATTATCATTTACACAATAATCAGGCATCTATGTTGATGACACCACCATTTACTGTCAACTCAATAAGAAATTTGCCAAGGCTGACAAATCAAACCTTGAAAAGAACCTCCATTCTGTAGGTTCTGGGCATGATGGTAAACTGCATCCAGCAGCAAGGCCTCTGATTTGGAGGTTGTGAGGAGCATGGAACCACCTCTTAAATGCTGTTGTTCCCTGGTCCACCTTGAACCGAAGTGGTAGCATCTGTTAGGGTCCCAGCTATGGGCAAATAGTTAACCCCCAAACTGGGGTTAAAACACTATTAAAATACACTTTTATAGAAATATATACATAAAAGTAGACTTTTATAGAAAAATATACATTTTTGAAGAAAAAATTATAACCATAACACATTTTTGGAAGAAAAAAAATTATTCTCAGCAAAACATTTTTGAATACAAAACTAGAAGACATTTTCAGTTTTTTAAGATAAAAAAAAGAATAAAAACAAAAAATTTAATTAAAATCTGTCTAAATCAACCTTCTCACTACAACTGAACATTAAAAAAGAAAATATCTTAAAATCCTACTTTTTTTTTTTTTTTTTTTTTTTTTTTTGGCATTAAATAAACCACATAGGACATAGGCAATCATGGCTTTCCACATCTCCTTATCCCTAGTGGCTCTTAGCATGCTTTCTCCTGTTACACTACGCAACCCCCATTCTGTCATCCACCTGCTCAGGCCCTTCAAATATGTTATCTGCTGCTTTCTCCTGTCTCTTTTTCCCCTCTATCTGGTTTGTTAGTATCAGGTTCTCCCAGCCCTCCTTCCTCATTGCATGTCCCAGGAACTTCAGCTGTCTCTTCCTGGTGCTCAGTATTAATTTCCTTTTTGTTTCCATCCTTTTCAAAACCTCATCATTGCTCACATGCTTAATCCATGATATTTGCAGCATCCTTCTGTAGAACCACATTTCAGTTGCTTCAAGTTTTTCCTTCATCTTTGATGATATTGTCCATCATTCACTGCCATATTGAAGAACTGACATCATATAGCAATTCAGTACCCTTTTCTTTGTTTCAAGTGAAATTTTCCTGTCTCTTAATACTTTACTCAGCTTCTGGAATGCGTCCTTTACCATGCCAATTCACCTTTGTATCTCTGTGTCACACTTTCTATCTTCTGTTAGAACACTTTTCAGATATTTAAATTTTTGTGCCTGCTTGCTGTATTTGTTATTATTTTTGTTAAACACTTCAGATACCTCAGCATATGGATTAGTTATAACAAATTAACTATAGAAAAAGAAATTGGATATAGAATAGACTGTCAGTGATAGTTTTGCCCAATGCTGTGAATTACTACAAAACCAAAACATCAACCAGAGAACTGGAGTCATGTTCTTATTAGATCAAGACTGTCATATGAATGTGATGTATAGCATCAAACCCATTCAAAAATATCTAAACTGTGGACGGTATACAACTGCTTTCTAAGGTCAAAGGTGAAATATGGCTTTGAGTGAGAAGCTTGAAGAGTCTTGGCAAAGACCATCCTGCTTCGAACATTGTAGACTGGTTGTTTGGTTAATGAATCACAAAGAAAGAACTGTACCAAATAAGAAATCACATCATTTGAAGATTGTCAGTAGCAGTAAGAGCTAAAACGGATAGCACATGTAACTCAAAGAGAAAATAAGACATAATGCAGATGTTAACATTCTACACTACTTCAAATTGTGAAAAAATTAACTGAAATGTCCAAGTGATAAAGGAGCAGTATACTTACCTTGTGTTGTTAAAATCCTTACTAAACAAAAGATTTCTCTTTACTAATCTTCTATAGTTACAGTGGTCATTTGATCCCCGAACTTGTATTAAAGGAGAAGAAATCTCTCTCTCTTTTTAAAATTACTTTCCATTTTATCAGATTGTTAGACATCTCCATGGAAAATGGAAATATATTTTGCAACCTAAGTTATGTGGTATTGTAGCTGAAGGGAGATGGTTAATTTTTTTGGATTTGGCCTTGTGCCATACATAACCGAAATCCCTACAGCTTACTTGTTTTATGCAGAGTTTATCATTATCAGAATTATCAGAAGGTTGGTTGTTGGCAGGATGGAATGTGTGGAATAGTGTAAGAATAAAATATATATTTTTCATGTTAAAATAGAAATTTATTAAAAGGAAAGAATAACACAAGTTGTAGAAGTTAATGTGCAATTAGAAACATTATTAAGAAGTTAAGGGTAGAGTTTGTGTTCAATCATAAAGTTATGGGTATCAAGAAATGTGGAAAAATATTCGTAGTAGTAATTGTTGAGATAAGGAGAAAGAGAATAAGGTGCAACCTGACCTTATCAAGTTGAAGTTACATTTTAGTTGTTTTGTCTTGTGGTTCCCATCTGACTCTGTTGACCGGTCACAGAATGTCCCTAAGTAATTAAATCTGGTCATGTGACTGGCTCCAGTGAGAATTTTCACTTTTATATGTGAAATATCATTATGAATTTTCTGTTTTTAATCCAATCAGTATTCAGGATTTGCTTTTTGCATTGACTTGTGAATAGTCATTTGAATCCACTTCTGCAGGTATGCAATTTTACTTTGGGTTTTTCCGAAATGTTTTTAGTTCTTAATTTCATATCCCTACAGTATTACCATTTTTTTCCTCCTTCTAATCTGTCTCTGTTTGTTTGGGGGATTGGAAACATTTTCTTGACAAAACAGAAGGATCAGAGGAAAACCTTCATCAGTGCATGAAAATCTATTGGACTTCAGAAATCTGTGTCCTAAAAAATTATCTTAAGACAAGGATTTTATAAATTTGAATCAAAGACAGTATGGCTACTTGGTTAATGAATGCCAAATGTTTCTTAATAGGAAAACAATTAAAATTACCATTGCCATTCAAATTAATTAATCCTAAATCTATTCCTGAAAATTTGTAAAGTGAATTTGTATAAATTGAATGATTCAATTTTCTTATGTAATTTTGCGATTCTATGGTAAAGTTAAATGAATGAGTTGAAACGCTTTTGTCATGTCTATTCAATTAACAATGTGTAAGAGTAAAACCAAATTTCTTTCAAGCCTGTCAATTGAAAATATATGTGAGGCAGCCTTATTGAAAAATTTGTGGATTGGCACTACAGAATCACAAAGAATTGTACCAGATGATAGAAACCATATCACTTAAGGACTACCAAGAGCAGCAACAACTAAAATTGATAGAACATGTAACTCAGAGAGAAAATAATGACATAATGAAGATGATGACCTACTACATCACTACAATTAGAAGATTTAGATAAAAGCTCACCATCAATACTGGAAAGAGCAATAACAGCTATTGGACTTGAAAAACCTATTCTCCTAAAAATCATGATGGTGACATTGCACACTTCAAATAAATGGCTAAGATAGAAACCCCCATATATACTGGAAAGAGCAATAACAGCTATTGGACTTGAAAAACCTATTCTCCTAAAAATCATGTTGGTGACATTGCACACTTCAAATAAACGGCTAAGAAGGAAACTCCCATCAATACTGGAAAGAGCAATAACAGCTACTGGACTTGAAAAACCTATTCTCCTAAAAATCATGATGGTGACATTGCACACTTCAAATAAATGACTAAGATAGAAACCCCCATATATACTGGAAAAAGCAATAACAGCTATTGGACTTGAAAAACCTATTCTCCTAAAAATCATGATGGTGACATTGTACACTTCAAATAAACGGCTAAGAAGGAAACTCCCATCAAGACTGGAAAGAGCAATAACAGCTACCCGGATTTGAGAAACCTGACTTCATAAAAAATTGTTTTAAGAGGAGAATTTTATAAATTTCAACCATAGACAGTACTTGGTCAGTGAATACCATTTCTTCACAGGGAAATTGCTATTATTACCATTTACATTTTTTTAATGGTTTAGAGAGCATCAATATATCTTAATTTCTGAAGCAACCATCAATATTTTGTTGCTTTCTGTTTTATCTTAAGAGTATTGACATTTTTAATGAAGAAATAAACATTTTGGATTAATTGTATTTTGTTTGTATAATTTTTCTTATCTAATTTCAGACCTCGAATTGTGACAAAGGATGGTCACCTGTTATTTATGACTGGTGTGAATCACAACATAACTTTTCAGTCATCGGCCGGAGGCTTTGTGAATGTTGAAGGAAAAAATGTAAAAGAATTCTTTAAGAAGGTAAACATTAAAAACATTTTTTTAAAAACTTAAGTAGCATATTTAACGATTAGATAATAAACACTAGCTTCAGGCCTCATTATATACAGGAACTTCAAAAAATATTTTGGTTAGGTCTAAAATGTTGACAAAATTAAGAACTGGTTTTATATCAGCTAAATCCAGCACTGCTTTTGTTTTCTTATAAAAATACTATTCATATAACTTAGAACCTTATTTTTAATAAACTAACATTTACATAACTTGGAGTTTTTAAGAATAAGATTTTATTTGAATTACTTAAAAACTAGTGACAAAGCTATCAAGTGCTTCACTGATTCTGTGGGTGATGGCAGTTAAAGCTTCAGTAGTAGGCCTAGAAGAATGAAACCTATATTGTTTGTTGCTCAGGAAGCTTTCTTGTGAGTTGATCAACTGCCTCCTTGTTGATAATAAACTCGGTGTTTATGACTATGCTAATTATGGATTCCAAGTGAGGAACTGCACAAAATAATGAACAACAAAAACAGATATTGAGATAGGAAAGTAGGTTATATTGAACGTAATGTACAAACTTGAATGCAGGTTAGTAAATCCAGGAATACTATTAGTAAGAAATAAATATATATAAATCTTGAAGTGAAGTCGTTGGAAAAAGTATATCTGTGTAGATTATTCTAGCTAAGTGGAGCTCAGAGCTATTCTGACTTCAGATGTGGTGCTCTCTAGGTAATTTGTGTATCAGTTCCGGTACTCTCCGATAAATCTAACGGACCTCTACGATTCCTCTCCACTCTCGACTGCTGTTCTCTCTATGGCAGGAGTATATGTATACTCAGTCGAGTCCATTATCAGATACAAAGGGGAGATCCCACAGCACTAATGGTATTAAGGAGGCTGATAGGGTGGATATTGAGATGAATGCTCACCAGAATTTTTAAAAGTTGACTGACCGGTTCCACAGGCTTTGAAAACGATTCTCTTTCAGGTTACATTTAAACAACATTGCCAAGATTTGAGATAATTTTGGGCAAGATTCTTAAGTAAAAAAGGGATTTAATCTGAGCCAGTAGCCTTTTGTAGAATTAAGGTTTTTTTCATGAGTCTGAAAATTTCCCATAACATGATTGTGAGGTCAAAAAGCTTGTGCTTTGTGATAAAAGAAAAGTCAAGTAAAGCACAGCCTTAATCATTTTGTGTGGAGTTTATAATTAAATTCCGAGTTTATAATTAAATTCCGAGTTTATAATTAAATTCCTACATTCGGCAGCAAGGCCTCTGATTGAAAGGTTGTGAGGAGCATGGAACCACCTCCTTAATTGCTGTTGTTTCCAGGTCCACCTTGACCCGGGGTGGTAGCACCTGTTAGGGTCCCCAAAATAGGGTCAAAGTACTATGAAAGTATAAAAATAGACATTTTTGAAGAAAAAATATTACCAACAATAAAGTTCTGAAGAAAAAAAAATTTACCATGATACATTTTTGAAGGAAAAAAGATTTTACCAGCAATACATTTTTGAATACAAAACTAGAAGACATTTTCTGTTTCTAAAATAAAAAAAAATTCATCAAAATCTGATTAAATCAACCTTCTTACTATAACTGAACATTAAAAAACACCTTAAAACCCCACCTTTTTGGCATTAAATAACCCACAGAGGTTGATATGCCATTAAACAAAACTCAAACGTATGCATGGTGACCTGCCAGGAGCAAGAGTAGGGTTTTTTATAGTAATAAACTGAATTATTCTTTTGTTATCCAACATATAAACAAATAAAATAATTTGTCTATTACCAATTCTTCTATGTACCATATAATTTCAGGATATCGTGATCATGGCTCTCCATGATTTCCTGGTTTTGTAGTTCTTAATAAAAATTTGTTTTTGCTATCTTACTGAATCCCTGTTCTGTTAGACATTTATGCAAGCGCATTAGGTATGTTACATGCTGAGAGTATCAAGTTTTCTAAGCCTTCTTTCCTTTTTCTTTAAAACTTTGTCATTGCTATCTTCATTCCTTGATGGCTATCTACAACTTCCTCTCTTGTTGCTTAAATTCAATTTTTGCTACTTTACTAACCCTCTTCATTCTATTCTTGCCATATATTTCTTTTCTATGTGTTATGTCAGAAGAATCGTGGCTCTCCATAACTTTCTGCTTATGTTGCTTAAAGTTATTTTTGTTTCATTTCTATCACTCTTTACTTTCATTGTGATCCCTTTCTTTTATATTTTATATTTATTAGGAAGGTGAGTGTTCATGGCTCTTTACAACTTCCTCTCTTGCTCTTTTACCATACCTTAACATATATTTCTTCTTTCATGTATCATGTCTGTTCAGGATGTGAGTAATCATGGTTCTCCACAACTTCCTCTCTTGTTGCTCCATGTAGTTTTTGCTCCTTTACTACGCTTTCCTCATTCTACTCCTGACATCTATTTTCTTTTATGTGTCATGTTTGATTAGAATATCAGTGATCATTCCTCTCCACAACTTCCTCTCTTGTTGCTCTCAGTAACTACTGTTCTTTTTACAATAATAAACCTAGTTAACAATTTTTTAATATCTAAACTTATTTATAAATGGAACTTTGTGTGTGTGTCTGTATCTGTTACCTGTAGACTCTGAAACTGCTGAACCAATTTTCTTAAATTTATACAGTTGTTCTTCGCTAGGTTTTGTGTTGAGGTACCCCCGATAAATATTGAAAATCGATAATCGAAAAAATTGGCTTATAGAAGGAGTGGTCCGATTTTAATCAAATTTGATACACTCATAGACAAAGATATAAGAAATGATATTCAGAAGTTTCAAGGTTGCAGTTCTTACAATAGTGCAGAAAATTTGATATCAATACCAGGAAATCAAAATTTGACTTACATCCATTCATTTTTCTTTCAGTCTACGGTTTCGCTTTAACTGGAAACAACTGTTGCTTTTTAGTCTTTCGTGCCAACATTCAAAGAGTCTGAGCTCCAGGACCATGGATTAGTTTTAAAGCTTTCATTACACCCAAACAATGCCGGGCTATACTGCTAGTTATGTATATATATATATATATATATATATATATATATATATATATATATATTTTAGGTGCGATTGGTAAATTGTCGCAATTATTTTATTATTTCAAATATTCTTTAGGCTGAGTCTGAGCTCCAGGACCATGGATTAGTTTTAAAGCTTTGATTACACCCAAACAATGCCGGCCTATACTGCTAGTTATTTAATATATGAACAGATGAAATAAATTAGTTCCTCGCCAGTTGAATGTCATAAAACTAAAGTGTTTGTTATATCTTTTCAGATTCCTGACAATTTGAAACAAAGATTGGTTTATATTGAAACTTTTTTGACAAGCATGACCAATTCACAATTACCAAATATCAACAGCAAACTGAAAGTGTTGGACAGTTTAAATTCCCAACTTGACATACTCTCTGCTCAGGTAATTATCCCAACAATACTTTCTTCATCTATGTGCCGTCTTCATTCAAGATGTAGGCGATCATGGCTCTCCACATCTCCCTATCCCTTGTAGCTTTTCTCCTATTATCCTACCCAAACCCCACTCTGCCATCCATCTGCTTAAATCCACCAAGTATATCATGCATTGCTTTCCCTTGTCTCTTCTTCCCTCTATCCTTCCTGTGAGCATCAGATTCTCCAAGCTCTCCTTCCTCATTACATGTCCTAAAAACTTCAGCTGTTTTTTCTTTTTTTTGTGTCCATCTTCTCCAAAACCTTTTTGTTGTTTACATTTTTGATCCTGGGTATCCCCAGCATCCTTCTGTAGCACAACATTTCAGTTGAATTAAAAAATTTCTTTCATGTTTGATGAGATTATCCAGCATTCACTGCCATGCCATATTGAAGGACAGACATCACATAACAATCCAGTACTCCCTTCTTTGTTTTCAGTGAAATCTTCCTGTCTCCCAACAATACTTTCAGTCAGTTGCCATACGTGAAACACGCTTGGGCGATCATGTCTTGAAAGGGACATGACTGACTGGGCAGAAGATTATCCCGCAATAGGTTGCCATTGCTTTCTGTGGTAGACTGGTTGCCAGCCAAGGCTATAGAACTCAATCTGTGTTGTTATTTAACCCCTAACTGGAAGGAAGAGACAGACTAATACCTTTCCCAAGGGTATTTGCGCATAAGTGAATGCAATGAATTCAACTGGAATTCAAACTCAGCTCTTTGATTTCTCGTTCCGAGCTGATATCCACTGCGCCACAGCACACATCCTTTACCAATGCTAAAAATTAAGAATGCTATGCACTCATCCTTTGATAATCCCATAATTAACATACATCTTTTTAAAATAATTTCACCCCAAGCAAGACAATAAAGCCACTAAGATGTAGTGGATTACTGAGTGTGAGAGAATATGAAAAAAAAAAAGGAAGAAAACAATAAAAGAACAGAAATTAGGAAAACAAAAGATAATGTTTGACATTACATTTAAATATTTGACGTTTAAACTTTATTGGAAAGCAAGAAGTGTGATAGACAAAACTGTTAGAATTTATGGTTACATCAAGCCATTTCAAGTCTAAAATGATAAGACCTAGCTGCCAATCTAGTACTGCATTTAAATTTATAAAGTCGTGGTACCAGAGAGAAAAGCTCATCAGAACTATTATCATGAAAATATTTATAGAAATTATTCAGGAAAGCTGTTACATTGGTGGGAAAGTGACTGAAGTTGAGAAGTGCAGTACTAGATTGGCAGCAAGGTCTCATCATTTTCCAGTTGAAATGTCTTGACGTAACCATAATTTCTATGCTAACAATATTCTCTTGACTTCATTCACTTTCTCACCTGGCACCTGACCAGATATGGCAGCAGTATTCAATGCACAGGCGGATGGTAGATTTATATATGTGCAGGATAGATTTAGACGGAAAAAACTTCCGGGCCCTACACAGAGAACTGACTTTCATAGCAGCGGATTTAGCAATGGATTCAATATAGTCATTCCATTTGAGGTCCGCTGAAAGTGTGAGACCAAGGAGGCATAGTGTTTTACTCTCTGGGAGGCAAGTCTGGTCCATGCTAATGGGAGGTAAGTGAGATTGTCAATGATGGTTAATTGAGAGTAGCTTCGTTTTAGAAGCATTAAAATTTACTAGCCATTTCTTACCCCAGTCCAATATGGATTGGAGGTCTTTTTCAATCTCGGCTGTGAGGTTAGCTTTGACGCCTACACCAGATTTTTGTCGGAGGCGAGAGTAAATTGTGGTGTCATCGGCATACAAACCTACTTGTGCTCTTATGGAATCAGGGAGATCATTAATATATATCAGGAAGAGTGTAGGATCTAAGATGGAGCCTTGGGGGACACCTGCATTTGTATGGTAGTTCTGGGAGGCATGTCCGTTTAATACCACCTTCATTGTGTGGTTAGAGAGGAATGACTGGATTAGTTCAAACAAATGTCCAGTTATACCATAGCTCCGCAGTTTACATAGAAGGCCAGCATGCCAAACTCTGTCAAACGCCTTAGATATATCCAATGCAACGGTTTGGGCTTCGCCATTCCTGTCGAGTGCCTGGTATATGTACTCAGTGATGGTCGTTAGCATATCAGCAGTAGACCTGGTGAAGCAGAAACCATATTGCTTGTCCGAGAGGAGCCTGTCTGCTGTGAGATGCTGAACCACCTCAGTGTTGATAATGGCTTCGAACACTTTGCCAAAGATCGGAAGAAGGCTGATAGGGCAGTAATTTGCAGGGTCAGAGGGTTCTCATTTTATTCATTTTAAAGTTGAAATGTCTAGATATAACAATAAGTTCTATGCTAAGTTTCTTCTCTTATACTTCTTGCTTGTAGAACTCTCTTGTGGCTTCTTTCTTCCTTGGCAAGGTCTCATCATTTTACAGTTGAAATGTCTAGATATAACCATAAGTTCTATGCTAATAGTTTCTTCTCTTCACTTTCCCTTCTGTCATAATGTAGCTTCCCTGTGAGATTATATTTTTATAAATGATTAAATTATGATTAAAAGTCAAAAATTAAAATTTAAAAACAAATGCACATTATATAAATATGGATATCTCCTCATAGTTGAATATAATTAGTCTTTACTTAAATATTTCTTCTCAAGGGTATTTGTCAAAAACTGATAGTTATTAAACTCTAACCCTTTCTATCTTCTATCAATTACTTTTTCTGGATCTGAGATGAATGTTATATGCCATTAGGTGTTTACCCATTTAGATGAGATCAATAATTCCTTCCATTAGTTTTTCGAATCTTGATTAGCCCAGTTAGTGGTTACATCTAGGCATTTCAACTGTAAAATGATGAGACCTAGCTGCCAAATTAGTACTGCATTTAGATTTGTAAAGTCGAGGTACCTGAGAGAAAAAGCTCATCAGAACTATTATGAAAATATTTATAGAAATGATACAGGAAAGCTGTTAGATTAGTGGGAAAGTGACTGAAGTTGAGAAGTTCAGTACTAGATTGGCAGCAAGGTCTCATCATTTCACAGTTGAAATGTCTAGATGTAACCATAAGTTCTATGCTAACAGTTTCTTCTCTTCACTTTCTTCACTTTCCCTTCTGTCATAATGTAGCTTCCCTTTGAGATTATATTTTTTATAAATAATTAAATTATGATTACAAGTCAAAACTTAAAATTAAAAAAATAAAATGCACATTATATAAATATGAATCTCCTCATAGTTGAATATAATTCATCTTTTAAATATTTCTTCCCAAGGGTATTTGTCAAAAACTGACAGTTATTAAACTCTAACCCTTCCTATTTACTGGCCCTATCTTCTATCAATTATGACGTTTTCTGGATCTGAGATGAATGTCATATGCCATTAGGTGTTTACCCATTTAGATGAGATCAAAAGTTTCTTCTATTTGTTCTGCGAATCCTGATTAGCCCAGTTTTTATCATGACGAAATAAATTCCATGATGCATCAATGCCTCCAAAACCAAACTAGTTACATTTCATCAACACTGATCAACACCCACCCACGAACTACCATCTGTCACTATGAACAAATGTCCCCTTAAAGAGGTACCATACCTTCAGAGGATATTAAGCCTCAGGCTCACACTCAACCCTGAGTGGAATTCTTATCCACAATCCATTGCTAAAGATACAGGTAAAATGATCCGCTCTATATCCCACTTCAGTAAATACCTGAGGTCTCATCCTACCCTTGGTCCTGGGTATGATGGTAAACTGCATTTGGCAGCAAGGCTTCTGATTGGGAGGTTGTGAGGAGCATGAAACCACCTCTTAATTGCTGTTGTTGCCAGGTCCACCCTGAACTAGAGTGGTAGCATCTGTCAGAGTCCCAGCTATGGGTAAATAGTTTATCCTCAAACTGTGATCAAAACAAAATATATATATATATAGAAGGAAAAATCTTCCCAACAATACATTTTTGAAGGAAAAAAAAAAAATTATTGCCATAATACATTTTTGAAGGAAAAAAAATTATTGAAATAATGTTTTTGAAGGAAAAGAATTATTGCTATAATGTTTTTGAAGGAACAAAAAAAAATTTGTCATAATTTGTTTTTGAAAGAAAAATAAAATTACCAGCAATATATTTTTGAATACAAGACTAGAAGACATCTTCAGTTTTCTAAAATAAAACAAAAATAAAAACAATTTTTCATCACAATCTGACTAAATCAACCTTCTCACTATAACCAAACATTAAAAATAAAACAAAAAACCTTAAAACACCACCTTTTTGTGGCATTAAATAGCCCACAGAGGTTGATATATCGTTAAACAAAACTCACTCAAAAAAAAAACAAACAAAAAAAACTCATACTGTCCTCTACCTTTACAAGAGCCAGAGCAGGGCCAAAAATGCAGTACTGTTGCAATATCTAGGCAGGAGCTGACCAGACCTTACTTTCCAGTCTTGATAGAATTCTAAAATGTCTCTGAGGCCTTGTGAAAGAAAAATTATTTTCCTCTCTTCAAAAGGTAGGATATAGTGAGTTTATCACTGCTCATTAGCTACTACTATAGAAAGGACTCAGATAAACTGTATCACCTGGTTCCACCAGTTCTAACCTTCACAGCCACTTACACAGCTGCAAAATACCCACATTCCCTGCATATTACATTGTCAAGAAGTAAGTTCCACTCAGAAAACTTCTCTCAAACCACGGCCCCGGAACAAACTTCTAAGAGGATGTTTTTCTAATCTTGACCTGTTCAAGTTTAGAAACAACTGTTATCTTCCCCTCTTATTCATTTAAACTACCCCTTAAAATTACCTCTCTGCTTTTAGTGGTTCTCGAGCCTTGCACTGGATGAACCATACTGTAAAAATTTTTGGCAAAAGTTTGATATTAATGGTTTTTTTTTTTCTTTTTTTATAAAGGTGTATTTGAACTATGGATTGTTTTAAAATTTTGGTTTAACACAGCCATTTATTTTATTAATCATTTCACCCCTAACAAGGCAATAAAGATGCAAGGGGTTACTTATAGTGAAAGCATCTGAAAAAAAAAACAGGGAAGACAGAGAGAGAGTATAAATAAACGAAGAGGATTCTTGCTTGTCAGTCAATTTTGATTGTCAAATATTTAAATGCAATGTTAATTGTTGTCTTCTGGTCTGTTCATTTCTGTTCTTTTATTACTCTCTCTCTCTCTCTCCTTGATAGTATCTTCCTTTTTTCTTAATAAACTCTTGCAGCTCAGTGACTTTTTTGCCTTACTTGGTGTGAAATGATAAGAAAAAAAATTATATTTACATACACTCTATCCCTAATATTGAGCACTTTAACCTATAAATATAGTATACCTTAAAACTATATATATATATATATATATATATATATATATATATATATATTGTAACTAAGTTGTAGAACTCATAGGTTTTTTTACCTGTTGTTCATGCATTTACTTTTATAAAGAGTGCTCAATACAAATGTAGAGCGTTATATTGTAATAGTTGTTGCAATGGTTTAAAACCATTGTAACAACTATTACTATATATATATAGAGTCTGCCCGTGTCGTCAAAATTCACAGCAAAATATTTATATCAATATACTGTCTGAAATGATGATAATATATGTATTGATGTACCTACTGTTGAATATCTTACATTAAGACATAAAACGAAATAATCCGCCCACACCACAAAATGTAACAAGAATATATACACTTCACTACTTGACAACATAATTATTGCAAAAAATAAAATAAGGTGCTGTTAAAAGAGCAAAAGGATGGCAAGAGCTTTCATAATTGGTAGTAAAGTTTGATAATTGGTAGTATAGAGAATGAACTAAGCTGATGCTGTCCTGCTATTGTCTCTGTAATGAACTGAACCGACACTGCCTTGCACACACACACACACACACACAGTGTGTCCATAAAGTCCATGTGCACTTTAAAAAATTTATAATACAAATAAAGTTATAAATTTTTTAAAGTGCATGTGAGCTTTATGGATATTTTGTGTGTGTGCATATCGTTTTTTTTGTAAATTACCGTTACAAATGTCTACTCTAAATATGGACATGTGAGCGTCTGTGTATAATGTTTTTGGAGGATATTTTGAAGATTAACTGTTGTATCATTTGGGTCTGACGAAATGCAAAGTCATCTTCGGCAGTGAAATATGTGTTACCTATGAGATTGTAGAATATCTAAAATTTTTTCTCAAAAATATATATATATTATTTTTATATATTTATACATTTATTATTATTATTATTATTATTATTATTTTATTTTTTTTTGGGTAATAATGATTTAGTAATACAAAATTTGCTAATTAACCCATAGCTAAGGGAGAAGAGGTGGATTTATACTTTTCCCCAGGAGTATTTGTGTATAAGTGAATTTAACAAACACAACTGGAATTGGAACTCGGCTTTCTGATGAAATATTCCAAGCTATTTTTCATTATGCTAGCCAGACATCCAAGCTTACAGCCCCAGGTATACCCTCCATAAGAGAGAAGTACAAGACGAAAAAAAATTATGAGCATAAAATTTATGGTTACATCTATCAATTTCACCAGTCATGTTCTAATGTAATATTCAGTCAGTTAAGTGCCATACATGATACATGCTTGGACAATCATGTCTTGAAGGAGACATAACTGACTGAACAGAAGATTTTTTTTTTCACAGTAGGTTGCCATTACTTTCTGTGGTAGACTGGTTGCCAACCAAGGCTACTGAACCCAATCTGTCCTGCTATTTAACCCATAGCTGGAGGGAGAAGCAACAGATTAATACCTTTCTCAAGCGTATTTATGCATAAGTGAATGCAACGAATTCAACTGGAATTCAATCTTGGTTTTCTGATTTCTCATTCTGAGATGATATCCGCTGCACCACAACGTATGTTCGCAATGTAATATTAATGATTCTTATTATGAAATATTTAACAATGTTAAGTGTTGCCTGATGAGAGAGATCATAAAAGGTGCAATTATTATATAGGACATTGATCCTGGTTTTCTTTAATGTTCAAGCTAATAGCCTTAATAAATTGAAATATATAAAGTACGTGTATTTGGCAGCATCCTTTCTTTTAAACGCATATTAAACAATAGAGACAACTTAATCTTGCAGATTTTCTTTTGTATTTTCTCATATTTTCTAATGAGGCTTTTTATTTCCAAATTATATTTATACAAATATTGTCCATATGTTAACCGAGTACTTTTGAACATCATTACTCATCATCAGGGTCCAAATTTTACGGTTTTACAATTTCTAACCATCAATATTTGCCTTGCAGTGGAAACATGTGACTACATTTTGAAGAACTAAATAAACATTAAGAAAATTTTTTAAAAATTCAAAGGAAGTAATAATGTGATCATGTGGAGGCATGAAAATGTGTGATCATGTGGAGGCATGAAAATGTGTGATCATGTGGAGGCATGAAAATGTGTGATCATGTGGAGGCATGAATTATCTGATTACGTGGAATATTTAGTTGCAAAAAATTTTTAAATATCATAAAAATAGATTAGAGAATTTTAAAATTCAAGGGAAGTAATTGTGTGAATTATCTAATATATATATCCTACTTACATAAGCAGATATAATTGAATTTATAGTTTGAGCTCTCTTCCTCTTAAACATTATTTACAGCTCTGTGTACAGTTTTAATTTCACTATGGCCCTATGGGTCAATAGTAAGCATCCACTTGTGAGCTCAAGAGAGCATTCTGATTGGTCAAAATTCAGTCCTTTGCTGGTGAGACTGGATTATATATGGAAGCCGTGTACTGCTCAGACTACATCGTTCCCAATGCTTGAACATAATAACAAACGCCAATGGAATGCAAAACATTACATTTGGGGTTAACTTAGTTACATGAATTGCCATGAAATTGTTGGTGTTGATAATTAACTGGTTTTGGAGCACCATTCCAGGTTTTCTGTCTGGATTATTTTCATAGCCTTTTTGTGTTTGGATATAACTGCAAGGCAACAATGGTTTAAAATCAGTGTTTTCCTTCTAAATGGATTGTCATTCTGTGCTTTTTAAGTTCCGTCTACTTAAAATGGGACAATAATCTTTAGAATTAAGAACATTGCTTTATGAATTTTCAGGTGCAATAATTCTGAGTTCAATGACTCAGATTTATATCTTCCTTTCACGTCAGAATCCATCTTGCACATTTATAAATCTACCATTCATCCGTGCATTGAATATTGCTGACTTATCTGATCGGGTGCTTCTGCTGTTAACTCGAGGTTTTCGGCAAAGTCTAAAGGAGAATTTGTAATGTAACCAATTCTGACTTGGCAGCCCACCTTCAGTCATTTTCTCACCAATGTGATATGGCTTCCCTCTGTCTTTTCTACAGATATTTTTATGGCAACTGCTCTGATAACTTTCTTTCCCTGGGTCCCAACCACATAAATTTACACATGCTACAAGATTGGAATCAAGGTCTTACTCTTTTACTATTGAAATAGTTAAATGTAACCGTCTCTTCTACTCTAACAGTTTCTTTTTTTGCACTTCCTGACTGGAACTCTCTTTCTGTTTACTTGCTTCCTTGATAGTTACAGTCTTCAAAAGTTTAAATGTGACATCAATTGCCATCTATCTTCTTCAATCCCATTCATCTTTTATCCTCTCCTTGACATCCCTTGTACCTTGTTTTTTTTTTTCTCTCAGTGTAACCCTCTGTGCACCTGTGGCAGTCTCTTGCTTGGTGTTAAATAATTTCAAAAATAATGCATATGCTATTTTTTTTCTTTAATTGAGCTGTAAAATTATTTGATTAATATAGAAAAGATATTTACTAATTCTAATAAGAGTGGTAAAGAAGAACTCTCTTCCCACTCCCCTTTGTTCCTTTTACTAAAAAATCCATTTGTTATAAATGCTGACAAGGTTATCAGATGGTTTGCAATATCGAAATCAATCTGGCCATAAAAATCTTAAATTAAATAAAAGTAAGCATATTTAATGAATAAAATTTAATATAATTATTATTATCTTCTTAGAAGTTGTTTATAATAAACTAATAGCAGTGACTAAATATCATCATAGTTTTATATCTTAGAATTTATCAGCCTTTTATTATTATTATTCAAAAGACCTTGTCCCAATTTAAATAGCTTTCTTTGCATGATACCATTTAGAAGATTTAATATTTTCTAACTTAGTTGTAAAAAGATAAACAGCTTTTTGTTTATTTCAGGTTCAGCATAATTTGTCATTTAAAGTTGTTCAATTGACTCAAGAAAATCAGCAGTTAAAGAACCGTATAGAGGAACTGGAAGAAAGAGTAAGTAGGAAAAAAAAATTCTATTTTTGAAACCACTTGTTTTCTGACCCCCAGAAAAAAAAAATTAAAATATTTCATCAAATTTCTTATGAACTGTTGTAATATCTTTGTTTTTGTTTTTTTTACCAAAAATTGTGTGCGGTTTAAATTCACATGTCAGTCAATTAAGTGCCATACATGATACACACTTGGATGATCATGTCTCATTTGATCCATGACTGACTAGGCAGAAAATTTTCCTGCTCTAAGTTGCCATTTCTTTCTACAGTAGACTGGTTGGCAACCAAGGCTCTAAAATGCAATCTGTCCTACTATTCAATTCTTTTATCCAGATCAGTCATTTAAGTGCCATGCATGATATACGCTTGGTTCATGACTGGCTAGGCTGATTTTCTTGGCATTGGTTGCCATTTCTACAGTAGATTGGTTGCCAACCAAGGCTCTAATCTGTCTTACTATTCAATCTAAAGGTATTTCAGTTAGCCTAAAAGTTGTATCAAAGAACTGGAACTAATTTTGTTTTTACAACTCCTTATTTTGAAATAATCTGAATCTGACCCCAGGGATAAAAAAAAAGAAGAAAATAATTAAAGAATTTTAGTAAAATCTTTATGAACTTTAATGTATTCTTTTTCTATCCAAAATTTGTGGGGCTTAATTTATATCAGTTGCTTTTGAAATGGTGACCTTACCAATAACAAGGCAAAAAGTAGAAGTGACAAAACCACAAATAAGATGATTTAGTTTTAATTTTTATGTGATTTACATGCTGTGATCATTTCCTAACTCTGGGTATTGTATATCAGTCATGGGAAACTGAGAGTTTGTTTGGGGTATAGCACATGGTCAGTAGTTGAGATAGACACACGGAGAAAATCAACACGCATGTTGCCAAGTGAGGTAGACTTGTTGAAGAAATATTTCTTGAATTATCCCATTGTAGTATGCTCAACATCAGGAAGAGACAGATGATGTTCTTGGGGCATGTAATGAGGAAGGAGGGTTTGGAGAATCTGATACTCATAGGAAGGATAGAGGGAAAGAGAGGCAGGGGAAAGCAGTGTTAGTCTCTGTTGCTGCTGGTTTTATCAGTGGCCAAAGACAATGCTGTTGATGGAAGCATCTTGGTGTTACTGGTAATGGCCTGGTTAAGCTAGTCCACCTTGTGGGTCTACCACTAATGCTGGATCTGCTTTAAAGAATTTCAGTAAATTATCTTTTCCTTTTCTATCAAATGATTATGAAGTTTAAATTTTTACTGCTTGTCTCAGAAATTTTCTTTAAGAACTAGAACAAAGAATGAATGAAATTATTTTTTTTATGTTTGTAATAACTTATTTTAAAGAGCAAAGTGCTTTATTATTGAAAATTACTAAGAAAACATCCTAAATATATTCCAGTGCTCCCTTTTATTCCAACCACCTCATCTATTTGAAACTCAAGTGTAGTGTTCCCCATTACCATGATAACAAACTAATTCATTTCTGACAGCAGATAATTCTGTGTGACTGATAAATATTTGAGTCATATAATAGAATAGTTGACAGTTGCAACAACTTTTCTCTTGCAAATTTAGTGAAAGAACCAAAAGTTTGAGGATTTTGACCTTAAAAACATACTTAGTTTTCACCATTTTTTTTTTTTTTTTTTTTTTTTTTTCTTCAATAATGTCTCTTTCCTGCTGAAACTGAATAATTTGCTTTGATATGCTTGGGTACAAATGTTTGCCTCACTCATAGTTCAAAATAATACCAAGATATTGAAAATTTACTCATCTTAGAAATAAAATAAATACTAAATATTATGAAAGTCTATGGCTATATCATGTTGAATACACCGGCTCCCGTCTGATCACCAAAGTTAAGCAACATCGAGACTGGTCAGTACTTAAATGGGTGACCATTTGGAAATACCAGGTGCTGTAAACGTAAAGACCAAGAATGGGCCACTGGTCCTCCAGGTTTGGGGTTTGGGTGCAGGGCTAACAACCCTGCCTCGTAAAAGACAGTTTGTTACAGAAACAGCAACAAAAAGTTGCTGCCCTATGCATCATGTGGGGAGTGATGGATAAATGATGATGATGAAATATTATGAAAAGTGGTATAAACTCAGTAACATCAAAGCTGTCTGACACTGAATATAAAAGGCTCCAAATATACACCACTTTGGGATGGTGGTGTAATTGATATAGTAGTTGGTTATACATGTGTTATTATTATCTAGTGGTCAGTGATGCACCAATTCCTACAAGAAAGAACAATAACTGATTTCACAGGATTTACCACATCAATCAACAGATAATTCATATCAACCAATCATTGAACACCTGATGATGACCAGAGTGCACTTGGTTGAAACATTATATTGTAGCAGATAATAAATTGATTAAATCAACTCTTTTCACTTTTACAAAAATTCACAAAGTGTGAAATCTTGGATTTTCATAAATAGAAAAAGGATTGACCATGTGCTTAAAGAAAAAGTTGAACCCAGATTTCGCAAGTAAATGTTAAAATGATTTTTGACCAATGGGAGGGACTTGTAAGACTTGGAAGGACTTGGCGATCCAATGTGAAATTCAAAAGGACTATATAAATGACCTCGGCATCAGTCAAGAATCAGAGAGATGGAAGCAGCAAAAGAGACGCACATCTAAAATGTAACTTCAAACTTCAAGTGACCCGGACATTGTCCTCTTCTCCTTATCCATTTCAACAATTACTACTAGAACATTTTGTACAAACTCTACCCTTAACCTCTTAAGAATGTTTCTAACTGAACATGAATTTCTACAACTTATGTTAGTCTTTTCTTATAATAAATTTCTATTTTAACATTCAAAATGTATATTTTATTATTCTATGCTTCTACACTAATCCACACATTCAACCAACAAACAACCTTCTGATAACGATGAAAACCGTCTGATGATAAATTCTGCATAAAACTTGTAAGCTGTAGGAGTTTGGTGACACAAGGCCAAACAAAAGAAAATTTAACCAGCTCCTATACGCTACATTGATGACTTCTGACATACAAAGAATATGCACCCCTACGTCCACAATATCTACAACAACATCTATATCAACCAAGATGAGAACAATAGTTTGAAATAATGCCAAGATAAAATTTTAAAAAAATTCTTTTAAATATTGTCTGCAGAGTTCAGGTACAATATTTAAAAGATCTTTCTTCAAAAGAACATTTAAAATCTCTCTTTGTTTCATATTCTTTTAAAAGTAGATCACAAACTCATAACTTGGTGGAAAATAATTTCCGTGGTGCAGCCAGGGTTCCGAATAACTTCCGTGGTGCAGCCAGGGTTCCGAATAACTTCCGTGGTGCAGCCAGGGTTCCGAATAACTTCCGTGGTGCAGCCAGGGTTCCGAATAACTTCCGTGGTGCAGCCAGGGTTCCGAATAACTTCCGTGGTGCAGCCAGGGTTCCGAATAACTTCCGTGGTGCAGCCAGGGTTCCGAATAAAATATTTGTGACAAAAATTAATGGTGAAAACGTTTTGAGCAAAGTTTGTGTGAAAGAAATATCAAAAAGAAAAGTCAAAAGCAGATAATCTTAAAGAATCCACTTAAATTTTGGAGAATTCAGTTTGATTTGTTAATAAATCCTATACATCCTCCCCTTCAAAAAAATAACTTGTAAAGAAATTTGCATAAAAAAAGATAAATTGACCTTTAATCATAACAAGAGATGAACCATCTTAGGAAGTAGTTTTATTAATCAAAGTCATGAAAGGTGCCTCTTTACTAAGCCATGAAGACATCCACAACATCTCACCACAATTCAACATTATCTCTTCAGAAATATTCAGAAGAAACACAGTGGCAAAAGTTGCTTGTATTTGTTATAAAATATTTCTAAAAAACTTTCAACAAACCTTTTTCTGACCAACCAACATACAGATTGTTTTGTGTAACTTTGCAAATAAGTTATCAGTCCCCTAGAATAACATATCTTCTAACATAAATTACTTTGTAAAATATCTACCCATCAAGAAAAAAAATACAGTGGGTCTTCAAAAATTTTCTCTTTCACACTTTTTTTTTTTTTTAAAATAATGTAATTTTAAGTTCAATAATCTTTTAACTTAATACATTGAACTCATAATTTCCATTATTGCATTTCTTAATTTTTTTGTTATATTTTATAAGTAAGATATGAGACTGAATAATTTCCGTGGTGCAGCCAGGGTTCCAAATAATTTCCGTGGTGCAGCCAGGGTTCCGAATAACTTCCGTGGTGCAGCCAGGGTTCCGAATAACTTCCGTGGTGCAGCCAGGGTTCCGAATAACTTCCGTGGTGCAGCCAAGGTTCCGAATAATTTTTGTGGTGCAGCCAGGGTTCCAAATAATTTCCATGGTGCAGCCAGGGTTCTGAATAACTTCCATGGTGCAGCCAGGGTTTTGAATAATTTTTGTGGTGCAGTCAGGGTCCAACTCAGTTATTAAAACTTTTTCACATAATGACTGCTTCAAAAAATAAAGTAACTCCCAACCATAATAAAAAAAAAAAATTGTGGTTATAGTTTTCAAAGCATGTCCATAGCCTGGATGATAAATAATCATTAGATTGAATTTCCATAATTGTTTGTCTCAAGAAATACAGATAAAATGCAAAAGACGTATTAAAGGTGGGAAACCATTAACCAGGTTCTGTCTCTAAACACCAACTGATATAGTGTGTTTTTTTTTTTTTTTTTGTTTTGTTTTCTGGTCACAGGGTTTTCTTTTCTTTTACTTGCTTCACTTTAATCTTTTGATATTTGACCTCCTATGTATAAGACCAGCACATATGCTACAATATACAAGGGTCATTCAATAAATAAAGTGAGTTTTTCAGTATAAGGACTTCTAATACAGATAGAAGCTTACTTTTTTTTTAAATTTTTTTCCTTTACTTCTTTTTCAAAGAGATTTAGTTTTTTTTGCAGATTGAAAAAAAAACTTTGAGAGTTTTGGAGATTAACAAAGATGGCCGACCAAGAAGCATGCTCCAGGATTGAACAGACGTCATTTATCAAGTTTTTGATTGCTGAAGGGTACAAACCAGTTGAAATTCATAGGAGAATGTCAACTGTGTATGGTGTCACATGTTTCAGCCAAAAAATGTCTACAAGTGGGCTAAATTGTTTAAAGAAGTTTGAAAGTGACTATGAAGTCAAAAGTGCTGTGAGCGATTGGCTGAGACATCAGTCATAAGATTTTTATGCTGAGGGAATATGGAAGCTTGTGCACAGATGGGAAAAGTGTGTGACACTACTGGGAGACTGTTGAAAAACAAAATGTAAGTTTCTATCTGTATTAGAAAAATTCACCTTATTTATTGAATGACCCTTGTAATATATAGATACACTTCCGATCAAAAATTTAAGACCACTTAAAGATCTTTAAAAAGAAATATTTTTTTATGGATATATTTTAAATTCCTCCCACTTAGTTACCAATACTACAATCTAAAAGATTATGGAAACAAAAAGCTGCATTCCAAACATTTTGAGAAATTTACATTTTTATACAATGAGGCGATTTACACATGATCAAAATTATAAGTGGGAGGAGCTTAAAATCTATCCGTAAAAAAAAATTTCTTTTTAAAGATTTTTAAGTGGTCTTAAATTTTTGATCGGGAGTGTACTTCAGTTTGACTTTTAAAAAAAGTTTTAAAATCTGGCAAAATCAGTATTAATCTTAAGTGTCTGCCTTGAATTACAGAATTCCGATTCATCAGATGCCACAATAAGAAACATCTTGACACGACTGACAACCATTGAAGGGCTTCATCGAAATAGAGTGGCTTCAACAACTGAGTCCATTAACAGATTGAATCAGAAAGTAAGTCCATAAGATTTATGAATCAATTTTCTTACTGTTTTCACTATTGTACAAGACTTGTAAGTCCACTCACTGAGTGTCCCAAACATATGGTCTTGTTCTAGACTAAGCAATTAAAAACAGTAGGTTCCACTGTTTTACTGTTGAAATAGCTGGATGTAACCACAAGTCCTATTCTAATAGTTCTTTCTCTTGCATTTCTCATCACTGAAACTCTCTTCTAGTTTCTTGCTTCCCTGCCAGCACCACCTTTTTTTCATATGCTGTGTCTCTTCAGTCCCGGGTATGATGATAAACTGCATCTGGTAGATGAGGAGCATGAAACCACCTCTTAATTGCTGTTGTTCCCAGGTCCACCCTGACCTGGAGTGGCAGCACCTGTTAAGGTCCCAGCTATGGGCAAATAGTTAATGCCAAAACTTAGGTAAAAACACTATGAAAGTATAAAAATAAACTTTTAGAGAAATATGTACACAAAAATAGACTTTTAGAGAAAAATATACATTTTTGAATTTAAAAAATTATTACCAGCAATATATTTTTGAATACAAAACTAGAAGTTTTCTAAAACTATAAAAAAAATTTTCATCAAAATCTGACTTTTTCAATGTAACCAAACATGAAAAAAATCCTTAAAACCCCACCTTTTTGGCATTAAGCAACCCACAGAGGTTGATCTGCCATTAAACAAAACTCAAACACAAACGCTGTGTCTCTTTAGAACATAAGTGACCATTGACTTCCACTTGGCCCCTATCCCTTGTTGCTCTTAATATTTTCTTTTTGGTATCTCTCCCAAACCCCACTCCACCATCCATTTGTTCAAGGCTAAATATATCTCGAGCTGCCTTTCTTTACCACTGTTCACCCTGTGAATATCAGCTTTTCTCATTTGTATCATCTCTGATACCTTGTCATTCACCTCTCGATACATGGCATACTCAGCATCCTTCTGTAGAACCACATTTCTTGAGCCTCTCATCTTTGAAGAGATTGTCCAACATTCGCTGCCATACAGAACAACTGATATCACATAGCAGTCCTTGTCTTCGTAAACTGCATCCAGCAGCAAGGCCTCTGATTGGGAGGTTGTGAGGAGCATGAAACCACCTCTTAATTGCTGTTGTTCCCAGGTCCACCCTGACGCAGAGTGGTAGCATCTCTTAGGGTCCCAACTATGGGCAAATAGTTAACTCCTAAACTGGGGTCAAAACACATTGAAAGTATAAAAATACTGTTTTATAGAAATTTATTCATAAAAATACTTTTTATGGAAAAATATACATTCTTGGAGGAAAAATATTATCAACAACACATTTTTGCATACAAAACTAGAAGACATTTTCAGTTTTTTAAAATAAAAAAGAATAAAAACAAAAATCTGACTAAATCAACCTTCTCACTATAAATGAACATTAAAAAAATTCCTTAACACCATATTGGCATTAAATAACCCTCAGAAGTTGATATGCCGTTAAACAAAACTCAAATTCAAATTCTTTGTTTTCAATGAGATTTTCTTGTCTCTCAGTACTCTGGTTAGCTTTTTAAATGCATCCTTGGCCATGCCAATACGTTTTCGGATCTCAGTGTCACACTTTCCATCCTCTTCACAGGTATTCAAATTTCTTTGTTTTATTTTAGTTTTTCCGACCTGTAGGTGGCATTTTGGAGCCTTTTTTTTGCTGATGACTATACATAGTTTACTTGAAGTTTAGGCAGTCCTTTCTTCTCACTTTCTCTTGCTACCCTCTGTAAGAGGTCCTGCACTTTTTTTCATCTCTGCTATCAGCACTGTGTCATCCACATATTTTATATTGTTGAGATTGTTGCAGCCAATGATGAATCCTGGCAAGGACTCTCTTTCAGAATTGTTTCGCTGTACAGTTTGAATAGATCAGGTGAGAAAACACATCTTTGTCTTGTGCCCTTTCTATTTTTGCATACCTGCTGAATTCATTTCCTGTTCATATGCAAGTGGTTTGCAGCCAATTTAGGTTCTTGATTAACCGAATATCTTTCCAGAAAATCTCTTGGTTGCTGCTACACTTTTCAAAAATTTAAATGCAATATTAGTTGCCATCTTTCTTCTTCCTGAATCCTGTTCATTTATTGCCTTTTCTCTTGAGTAAAGTCTTATTGTCTTTCACTCCTAATAGCCTCTTGCATCTTAGTGGCATTATCACCTTGCTTGGGGTAAAATGATTAAAAAAAATTAATTTTTGATAGTTGTGTTTGAGCAAATACTTTTCTAATATATTGGAAAACTAGCAATATAGCCCGGCGTTTCTTGGGTGTAATGAAAGCTTTAAAACTAATCCATGGTCCTGGAGCACACACTCTTTGGACGTTGGCACGAAAGACTAAAAAGCAATAGTTGTTTCCAGTTAAAGCAAAACCGTAGACTGAAAGAAAAATGAATGGATGTAAGTCAAATTTTGATTTCCTGGTATCGATATCAAATAAGTTTTTTTCATCATAAAATGAATTTTGATGGCTAAATACGTCTTCTGAATAAATGGTATCATGGCTGAGACTAAGAACTACAATTATATCGACTTAGAGCCAAACCCGAAGCAAAAACTAAAATAAATGGGCTGAAAAAAATACAGACCTACAGGCAGATAAACAGACACACACACAAACATCTTGCCTTATATATATATATATATATATATTATCGATTTTCTGCACTATTGTAAGAACTGCAACCTTGAAACTTCTGAATATTGTTTCTTATGTCATTGTCTATGAGTGTATCAAATGTGATTAAAATCGGAGCACTCCTTCTATAACCCAATTTTTTCGATTATCGATTTTTGATATTTATTGGGGGTACCTTGACACCAAACCAAGCTTAGAACACTCACAGATGCTTATAGTACAACTGTGTAAATTTTCAAGAAAATTGGTTCAGCCGTTTCAGAGACTATAGGTAACGGACACACACACATGGACAAAGTTCCATTTATAAAATAAGTTTAGATTTCTATGTTTTAAATCTAAAAGGATGATCAGATAGGTAAATCACAAAAACCTGATCCTAATTAATATTAATTTCATTAATATTAAAATTAGTCAAGGTGGAGTGCTCGATGCAAATATTTATTTATTTTTTTTTTAATCATATCACCCCAAGCAAGGCAGTAACGCCACTGATGTGCAGGGGGCTACGTAAGGGTAAAAAGAATGGAAAAGAGAAAGCCGGAAACCACATCCTAAACAGGGAACAAGGGATGAGCCTCTTCACCTGTTCAATAGATGTGGGTGGAGTGTGAACCGGGCGATAGTTTAGTCTATCTACTCCAATTGAAAAAAAATAAAATAATAAAGGAAAAGAGTAAAAAGATTGGAAAAGAGAAAACTGGAAACCGCATCCTAAACAGGAAACAAGGGATGAGCCTCTTCACATGTTCAATAGATGTGGGTGGAGTGTGAACCGGGCGATAGTTTAGTCTATCTACTCCAATTCTAGTTACAGAGCCAAATATAAAATATAAAAATTTAAAATTTTTTTTTCGCCGTTGCTGAAGAAGCGAGGATTTCCTTGTAGAAATGGCTATCCAACGGATTTAAAAATCAAAATTTTTTTGTTTTTATATATATATATGTGGACATTTGATTTAAAAAAATCAGAAAGGTGATTAATGCCCTTTTCTTTTTTTTTACCATTGATTACTATGTCACCATGCAGTATCAAAAAACACTTCAAAGACACTTCTAATATATCCCTAATATTTTGCAGGAGATTGTACTGGTATCTTTTGTGTCAACTTCACTATTTTCATATTTTGTATTTAAGCTGGGTATTTTGGTTTTTTACAGGTATCCAGTCTTGAGTCCCGCCCAAGACCTCTGAGTTCATCTGCACGGAGACGCATATTTTCGCAAGTATGTATAACTTAAATATTAATGCTTCTACCACAAAAACTTGAAAATGGTTGTTATTGAAGTTGATCATGTTTCTCCACAGCTTTCTTTTTCTTTTTTTTTTTATTTGAATAGCCAAGAATTCTTGTGACGGATATGTAAAATGTTTTTTAGAATAAGGCAATGTCACTTCTGAATGTAGGTGATAACAACTCTTCACAGCTTCCTTTCCTTTATCTTTGAATTCTAGTGAAAAGATTGTGGAATGATTTTTTTTTTAAATAATGCAATGTTCCTTCAGAATGTAGGTGATAATGACTTTCCACAGCTTCCTTTTTTTGTTTTTATTATTTGTAAATATCCAAGCATTCTAGCAAAAGATGGAATGATTTTAGAATAATGCCATGTTCCCTCAGAACGTAGGTGATCATGGCTCTCCACAGATTCCTTTTTTATTATCTGTGACTTGACATAATTTCTTAGGAAAGATTGGGGAGTGGTTTTTCCATCGTTATCTCCAGTTTTATTTTCAGATTTGTTTTCCATTGTGGGCATAAACAATCATTGCTCTCCACGGGTGTTTAATATCTGTGAATTGCTATCATTTCTTAGGAAAGTTAATAAAATTGGTTTTCCCTTGCTTTTTCTGTGGTTTGAAATTTAGAATTTCTTCTAGACAGGTTGCCACCCAAAGCTGAAGAGTCCAGTCTACCCTACTATTTAAGAGAGATTGATTTGTACTTTTCTAAGGGTAACGGTATGAAAGTGATCACAACAGACACTGTCAGTTTGAATTCAGCTTTTTTATTTAATTTCTGATTATCTTTAATAATTTTCAATTCAAAATATCATTATTACATATCTATATTATAATGGTCAATTTTAAGTTTGAAGCCCTTTTCTTTGTATGAAGCTAAACACTGCAAAAATAAGATCTCATATCAAGAGGGTCAAGTCACTGAATCTAACACTTTTATCCACTGGGCCATATGTCCCTTGGGACATTTAATTTTATAGACTGATTCATGTGGAACATTTCTTTTTATCCACTTATTCATGTGTCCCTGAGGACATTTCAGTCTATGTGCTGTGTCCGCGGGGGCATTTCAGTTTATGTACTGGCATGTGCTGTGTCCGCGGGGGCATTTCAGTTTATGTACTGGCATGTGCTGTGTCCGCGGGGGCATTTCAGTTTATGTACTGGCATGTGCTGTGTCCGCGGGGGTTTCCAGATGACTGGATGCTGTGTCCGCGGGGGCATTTCAGTTTATGTACTGGCATGTGCTGTGTCCGCGGGGGCATTTCAGTTTATGTACTGGCATGTGCTGTGTCCGCGGGGGCATTTCAGTTTATGTACTGGCATGTGCTGTGTCCGCGGGGGCATTTCAGTTTATGTACTGGCATGTGCTGTGTCCGCGGGGGCATTTCAGTTTATGTACTGGCATGTGCTGTGTCCGCGGGGGCATTTCAGTTTATGTACTGGCATGTGCTGTGTCCGCGGGGGCATTTCAGTTTATGTACTGGCATGTGCTGTGTCCGCGGGGGCATTTCAGTTTATGTACTGGCATGTGGCTATGTCCGCGGGGGCATTTCAGTTTATGTCGGCCATGTGCTGTGTCCGCGGGAGCATTTCATTTCATCTACTAGCCTATGTATCCCTGAGGATATTTCATTTCATCCTCTGGATAAAAATTGCTCTCTGGATTGGTTATATCATGTGATTTTACCCAAAGAATTTTGTTACTTGGCTACAACAGGGGTGAATAAAAACTTAGAGAATTGAGTTAAAGGGAGATAACTAAGACATCCAGAAGAGGTGTGACTCCTGGAATAAGAACAGTCTAGCTTAGTGATTGAAATAAGGGTTACAGTTTGAAATTCCAATCACCTGAAGAAGGTCAGATTGAAACAGTGGCCAAAATGTTGTGAATAAAAATAAGAACAAGTCTGAACAATGTAAATAATAAATACTGAGTAATATATTTGTGTATATTCTGTTGATATATGATATATCCCAAAAAGGAATACAGTATAAAAAGATCAGTTGAAGAATGGAACTCCACACCAGGAATACAATATGCCAGATTTATTATACTAAGGTACAATTAACAATAATACACATATAGGCAAGCCACGGTTTTGTATCCACTTGGATAAATTCGAGCAGGGAAAGAAAAAAAAAAGGAATACAGTATAAAAAGATCAGTTGAAGAATGGAACTCCACACCAGGAATACAATATGCCAGATTTATTATACTAAGGTACAATTAACAATAATACACATATAGGCAAGCCACGGTTTTGTATCCACTTGGATAAATTCGAGCAGGGAAAGAAAAAAAAGGAATACAGTATAAAAAGATCAGTTGAAGAATGGAACTCCACACCAGGAATACAATATACCAGATTTATTATACTAAGGTACAATTAACAATAATACACATATAGGCAAGCCACGGTTTTGTATCCACTTGGATAAATTCGAGCAGGGAAAGAAAAAAAAAGGAATACAGTATAAAAAGATCAGTTGAAGAATGGAACTCCACACCAGGAATACAATATGCCAGATTTATTATACTAAGGTACAATTAACAATAATACACAGATAGGCAAGCCACAGGTTGAAGTGGAATCGACTATTGTATTGTGAATGCCTTCGCCTAAGACCTTTTCCTGTTCATACCGCTCGTTACTATCTTTTATAAAGTAGTCCATTCTATTCTCGGGGATGGCAGGATGTTCCACTATAACAATATATAACAAATTTTATGCATGTATGTACAGAAGTTTACAATAAATGTATGCAATATAACATAGTGAAAAAGACTGTTAAAATCTTTGAAAGTCACTGTAATATAACATTTTCAGTAGAAAGTTGACTGAAATGAGAAAAAACAAAATGAATGTCATTAGGTTGGCTTAACAATTTGCTTGGTAAGTAGAGTTGGTGTCAAAAGTTGGACAGTCACATGACATGTTTGTTAGCAGGGGAAGTGCTCTCTTTGAAAATATATTATCTGGGTTTTAAGTTTGCAAGAGGATCATAGAAGAAGACATTTTTATTTTAGCAGTGACTGTTTTTTTTTTTATTGGTTGAATTATCTTTTTCTTGAATGGAAATTTTGCATGATTCAGATATATCAGGTTGTCATAAATGAAATAGTGCACTTTATAGGAAATAGATAAAACACTTCTGAATTGTTAAATAACTAAGTTATTTAATTGAAATAGGCATCATGCTGATGAATGTTCTTCAATATACCTCTAAATTCTTGATCAAATCTTTAGAAAAATTTTCATTTTTGATGTCATAAACAACTTAAATGCTTCGATTGCTTCTTCCTTATTAGAGAATGTTTCACTGCGCATGAAAAGCTCAAAATGGTAAATAATCAGTAGGAAAGATATCAGGTGAATATGGAGGATGAAGCAAAATTTTATAATTAAGGTGATACCGCTTTTGGGCAGTTGATTAAGAAGTGTGGAGGCCATGTCTTGTCATGATACAAAATTAGGGCCATCTCTATTCACAAATTTGGGGTGTTTTTTCAATTTTTCCTCAGTTGCTATTTTGCTTTACCTTGAGGAAAAAACGAATAATGAATAACACCTTTGAAAGACCATCATAAAGTAACCATTAATTTTTAGGGTGCAGTGGAGGTTTCATGTATAGTTTTGATGATTTACTTGCATCTAACCACTGACCTACTCTCTTACTGTTCAAAAGTATCCATTTTTTAATGCATGTAATGATTCAATGCAAAAATGACTCATTTTCCCAGTTTGTACTCATACAGTAAGATTTTTCAACATTGTTTTGTTCTCATTTTCATCGGGCTTATAAGTAACAATATATTAAAGGAAAAAGAGTCGGAATAAGTCAAGATTTTTTTTTAAGGAGGTTTTGTTGTACAGTGGATATCGGCTCGGAACGAGAAACTGGGGAGCCGAGTTCGAATTCCAGTTGAATCCATTGTATTCACTTATGCACAAATACCCTTGGAAAAGGTATTAATCCATCTCCTCCTTCCAGTTATGGGTTAAATAGCAAGACAGATTGGGTTCTATAGCCTTGGTCGGCAACCAGTCTACCGCAGAATCCAATGGCAACCTACTGCAGGATAATCTTCTGCCCAGTCAGTCATGTCTGTTTTGAGACATGATCGCCCAAACGTGTATCATGTATGGCACTTAACTGACTTTGTTAGACTCAGTCAAGTGCCATACGTGATAAATGCTTTGGGCAATCATGTCTTGAAAGAGATATGACTGACTGGGCAGAAGATTATCCCGCAGTATGTTGCCATTGCTTTCTGTGGTAGACTTTGCCAGCCCAGACTATAGAACCCAATCTGTTCTATTATTTAACCCATAACTGGAGGGAAGAGACATATTAATACCTTTTCCAAGGGTATTTGTGTGTAAGTGAATGCAAGGAATTCAACTGGAATTTGAAATCAGCCCCCCCAATCCCTCGTCCAAGTTGATATCCACTGCAACACAACGTTAACATCATTTCATGTGTGACAAATATTTGCAGATATTTAACCTTTAGCTACAGAAACATAAGTTTCAGATTTGCTAACCCTAACACCCAACAATATACCTATCAATTGAGGAGATATCCACCTATGGTCAAGATTAAGGAGAATGTAACAAATCAACTGATGGTGATCCGAAAAACTTTGCAGATTGTTAAAAAGTAGAAGGGATGCTGGAATAATTGCAGTTTGAGTGGAGTATTTTGGAGGGTGAAACTTGAGTGGAGTATTTTACAGGTGCAATTTAAAAGAAAAAACTACAAATGTATTGGGAGATGGGGTAAATGAACTGCAAAAATGAGGTGTAGGGTGAGGCATTAAACACTGGTGATGGCAAACACAACTGGCTAGCAGTGAAGGATTGTGGGTAAGAGTGATTATAAAAGATTCAAGACAAGGAGGGAGGCTCTTTTGAATGTTGTCAATAGAAGATGGGGAAGGAAATATGAAAAGCAGTCACCAAAGCAGAGATCTGATAAGATGAAAATTTGTTACATTCCCATTGAGACCAAGTTTGAAAGAAACCTGGGTGAGTTTAAACTTTACTTTCTCATCACCCAAACTGCAAAGGGGGACTAAGATCCTATGAAATTTAAAGGTAGCATGTGTTGGTGTATGGTAGGTGTGTGTTCACATTTCTAAGTAAGAACAAGAATGGTTAAAATATTAAGCTCAAACCAGCTTTGTGCTGAGTTGGAATGACCAAAGTGAAAAGCTTGTACAAAAATGTCTGAACGCTACACACTGGAAAGTGGAAAGAGAATTTCTTTTTCTGGTATGTAAGTTCTAGTAAATCATGATTTCTGGTATGTAAGTTCTAGTAAATCATGATTAGTCAGCCTTGCACTGAGTTGGAATGATCAATGTACAGGTTGTACTTACTTCATCTGTCAGTCAACTCAAGAAAGGGTCCTGGGTATGATGGTAAACTGCATCCGGCAACAAGGCTTCTGATTGGGAGGTTGTGAGGAGCATGAAACTACCTCTTAATTGCCGTTGTTCCCAGGTCCACCCTGACTTGGAGTGGTAGCACCTGTTAGGGTCCCAGCTATGGGCAAATAGTTAACCCCCAAACTGGGGTCAAAACATTATGAAAGTATAAAAATACACTCTTATAGAAATATATACATAAAAATAAACTTTTTGATAAAAATTATACATTTTTGAAGGAAAAATATAACCAACAATACATTTTTGAAGAAAAAAACTTTTACCATAACACATTTTTGAAGGAAAAAAAAATATTCTCAGCAAAACATTTTTGAATACAAAACTAGAAGACATTTTCAGTTTTCTAAAATAAAACAAAAAATAAAAACACAAAATTATCATTGAAATCTGACTAAATCAACCTTCTCACTATAACCGAACATTAAAAAAAAAAACAACCTTAACACCCTACCTTTTTGGCATTAAATAATCCACAGAGGTTGATATGCAGTTAAACAAAACTCAAACTCAACTCAAAAAAGGAGTTATTTTCCAGCGGGAACATCTTCCTCTGCATTCTGCTACATCTTGGAAAAAGAAAATAATTAGGTTGTACGTCAACTGGGAAAAAGAGGCATTCCCAGTAAGAATGACTTCATTCATGTGCTTGTACAGCTTGGAACAAGGGGGAGAAAGAGAGGAAGCAAGCATTTGTCATTTGGTAGAAGGTAGAACTTAAACAACAGCACCTAATGGGTGTGTGATAAAGCCAAGTGGGAAAGATAAGATTTCCAGTTCCTTTATTACTAGCGGCATGAAAAAATGTATTTCTTTTTCATTTTATTTATTAATTTTATTCAATTTCCCCCACATCATCATTGTCCTAGATAGGCTATTTTTCATGTATGTATACATGTGTATATTTTAATATCAAATGGCTGGTTTAATTCCAGATATACTTCATATTATTATGAGGTAAGTAATATCTGTTTAAAGAGTTTTTCTCTCAACAAGACTTTGCATTTTTTATGCTGTAGATGTAGTTAAAAGTTTATTTACAATAAATATAGTTTTTGGATGTTTTTGAAAATGATTAAATTGTTAAAGTTTTTAATTTTTTAATATATCAAGTTTGGCTTTTTGCAACTTTTTTGTTTTAAATTAACTTTAAATTTTTTATTTTTATATTTCAGTTAAGAGCACTGAACAGAAAGGCTCAAGCCCTGACACGTGTAAGTCTCAAGAGCGACATTCATTTTTATCTACAAATGAATTAATTTTCAGAAATAACAATGCTGCTCCTGTTTCAGCCAATTCCTATTTGAATTTTTTTTTTTTTAATCATATCATCCCAATCAAAGCAGGACTGCAACTAGTACAGATTGGGGTTACAGCCAGAGGAAAAAAAACACGGTACAGGGAGTTTTGAAGAAAGGATAAAAGATGGATGAGATTCAAGGAGATAGAAAATGGCAGTTGACATTGCATTTAAATTTTTGGAGATTGTATATGTATCATGGAAGCAAGTAAATTGAAGGGAGTTCCACAGATGAGAAATGTGAGAAAAGAAACTGTTAGAGTAGAAGATAAAGTTAAATTTAATTATTTTAGTGGTAAAGGGGTGGGTCTTAGATGATAATCTAGTAGATTCTTAAATTTATGGGGTCAGGCACCAGGTGTAAAAAGCTTGTCATAACAGTTGCCATGAAAATATTTGTTGGAAAGATAGAGGGAAGCCACATCATTTTAGTGAGAAAATTACTGAATTTGAGATGTCAAGTCAGGATCAATTACATTGCAGATCCTTCTTTGAATTTTTCCTAGTACCTTGAGATTAATAACAGGAACATCCAACCAGATATGGCAACAGTTTTCAATATACAGGCGAATTGTAGATTTATAAATGGGCAAGATGGATTCTGATAAGAAAAACTTTCTGGCTCGACACAGTGACCAAAAAAATGCTCTTTAGAACAGTTGTCATGAAAATATTTATAGAAAAGACAGAAGGAAGCCACATTCTTGTCTATGAGAATGTGACACCCGACCAGATATGGCAACAGTTTACAATGCACAGGTGAATGGTAGATTTATAAATGGGCAAGATGGATTCTGATGAGAAAAACTTTCTAGCCTGACACAGTGAACCAAGCTTCCTAACAGTAGATGCAGTTGCCATGTAAAGACAGAGGGAAGCCACTTCACAATGGTGAGAAAGTGACTGAAGTCAAGAGGCCAAGTCAGAACTGATTACATTGCAGATCCTTCTTTGGATTTTGTCAAGAAACTCTAGATGAGTAGCAGGAGTACCAAACCTGATATAGCAAGAGTATTCAATGTACAGGCAAATGTTAGATTTATAAATGTGCAAGATGGATTCTGATGAGAAGAAATTTCTATCCTGACACTGTGACCCAAACTTCCTAACAGTAGATGCAGCTATAGATCTGATATATTTGTTCTACTTCAGGTTAGTTGAGAAAATGAGGCCAAGGAAATACAGTGTGTTGCTCTTCAGGAGCAAACTCATTGCTAAACAGAAGAGATACTTTTCCTAAAATAAGACCATCATCCTGTGCTGGATACTGAGCAATGTTTGCATTTGTGCATATGAAAAAGTGGATCAAATTGTAAAAAAAAAAAATCTCTGAAAATCAAGACATCAAGAACTGATATATCCTGGAAAAGGATATCTATGTTATTCGAAGAATCTAAGTGGTTTTGACAAATGTAACCGAGTAGGACAATCTAGCAAGTAGTTGTACTGGTACTCATTGTATGCAGTATGCTTAGGTGTAGGCTTATGCAATAGGCGTTCCAATAGGCGTAGTTCGAAGTGTCCCTGTCTTAGTCTGTATTTATGGCTGACACCAGCCCATCATATTACTGTGAGGAGGAATCAAGGTGTATGCATATTTATTACATCAAAACTTTAGATACTGATTTCCTTTGCTGGCAACCAACTTGACCTTGGTTACAGGTGTTGAGTAATGGTTAGGAAGCCTTTTTTAATTGACTATGACTATTGATGAGAGGTCTATAATAATTGGGTGCCCTTTCAAAATTTGACATTAAATAAATCAACAAGGGTTGATATGTACTAAAATCAACCAATTACTTTAAAATCCATTTTCACTGGGAAATATCTTTGCAATGTATTTTTACATTAAAATGACTTTGCAGTGCATTTTTTCATATTAAAATGGCTTTGCAATAAATTTTCATAATATAATTGCTTTCCAGGCACTTCATCATGCAACAGTGGTTGAAGATATTCTGAAACTTCATTACACCATATTGTATCACAAAGATGGGTACAATGCACAGAAAGTGTGCTGTGGTATTATTCAGCACAATATATGGTGCTAAATGGATATACACAGAACATTACAATAGTTACTATCACAGACATGACAGAATTTTCAACACACGAGGGGTTTAGATCACAATAATTGCTGAAGTAATCTGTTTGAGTATTACTTGAATGACACTTGAATATTATGCCTCAAATGCTATTATTCTTTACTTAAATAGACTATTTCAGGCTATGAGCCATTCCATCACTAAGAGTGCTGCAGGGGTCTCAGCCACTCTACAACAGTCTCAAGCCAGAATGTTGGGATAAAAAGCAACTATAATAAGATGGAATAAATCTAGTAATTAATTAAATGACCTGCTGCTATATCTGGTCGGATGCCTCTGCTATCCACCTAGGGTTTTTTGACAAAATCCAACAGAGAATCTGTGATGTGATCGATCCTGACCTTGCAGCCAAGAAACAGTTACTTTTTCACCGGTGCAATGTGGCTTCTCTGTGTCTCTTCTACAAGTATTTTCTTGGCTTTTGCTCCAATAATAGTAATGAAGAGTATATTTGCTGTATTGCTGAGTTGGATAAGATACACAGAGAAAGTGTGCTGTGGTATTATTCAGCACAATATATGGTGCTAAATGGATATACACAGAACAGTACAATAGTTACTATAACAGACAAGACAGGACTTACAACACTGAGAGGAGGGGTTCAGATAGCAATAGTCGCTGAAATAATTAGTTAGAATATTACTTGAATGCTACAATTCTTTACTTATATAGACCATTTCAGGCCATGGATGATTTCATCATTGAGAGTGCTGCAGGGGTATCAGCCACTCTACAACACACCCTTTGACTCCCAACACAAAATTCATTAACCTAAATATCATGGAATAGTCTGATAACTTTGTTTTTTATTTTATTTTTTATTTTATTTTTTATTTATTTTGTTTTTGGGGGGTGATTTTTATTTTTGCTTTTTAAATATTTAAAGTTAGTCTAAATTTGTTTAATAAATCCTCCTCTTCATATTATAGATTAAAACTATTATGGATTCTTTAAAATTTTTCAGGATATGCAGCGAGATGAATGTCAAAGCAACCCCTGCCAAAATGGAGGTTCCTGCTATGATCGGTTCAATGGATTCCATTGCAATTGTCCAGTCGGATGGACGGTAAGCAGGACATTTCTAAAGCATCATTCCTGATGGTCATGACTTTTTTGTTTTATCAGCAGACCTCTCTCTTATTTATCCCATTTTACTTTTTTTTTTAAATGCAATCTTCCTTGAGAACGTAGTCAGGTATAGCTCCCCACAGTTTCCTTTTCTTTATTATCTGTGACAGTTATTTCACTTTTGTTTCATGCATTCTTCAAAAATTATTTAAAGTTACTTTACAAGTGCTACTGGTACCATACAACCAAATACCTACCTGCTGCATGGTCAGGTCATTGATGACTAAACCAGTCCCTCCCCCCAGTTTTTTTGAGAAAAGGGTGGTTAGACACTCACAGCAGGATTAAAAACAAAACCTGTCAAAGGGTAGATGAGATTATTGTACAGTCAATTCCTGTCTAGCACAGTGCGATATTAACATTGTGTTTAAACTTTTAGAGATATTTGTAGCTATCAGGGAAGCAGGTAAATTGAAGGGATTTCTGCAGATGAGAAGGTCAAGAGAAAAAACTGTTAGAGTAGAAGAGATGGTTACACTTAACTATTTCAATGGTAAAAGGGTGGGACCTAGATGCCAATCTAGTAGCATGCTTAAATTTACATGGATGGTTGCCAGGAAAAAAAAACTCGTCAGAGCAGTTGCCATGAAAATATCTGTAGAAAAGACAGAGGGAAGCCATATCACATCAGTGAGAAAGTAACTGACGTCAAGATGCCAAGTCATGATTGATCATATTACAGATCCTTCTTTCTTTTTGGATTTTGTAGAGAACCTGAGATGAATAGCAGAAGCAATATTAAATGCGCGGACAAATGATAGATTTATAAATGTGCAAAATAGATTCTGACAAGAAAAACTTTATAGCCCAACACAGTGACCAACTTTCTTAGCAGAAGATGCAGCTATCAATTCGATGCAGTAATTTCATTTCAGTTTGGTCTAAAGAGTGATGCCAAGGAGGTACAGTGTGTTGCTCTCTAGGAGACAAGCATCATCTATTCTTACGATAAGCAGGAAAAATTTATCTATGGGTTTTTTTTTTTAATCATTTCACCCCAAGCAAGGCATTCCACTGCCACTATTGCGCATGGGGCTACATAGGGGAAGGTAAAGAGGAGGAGTGGTTAGGTGTAGGAAATGTCAGAAGGAAGGTGATAGATGGGTAAGGATACCGAGGATGAGGGATGGGCAGATGGGAAGAGTGTTTGAAAGAATGGGAGCGAGTTAGTGTGTTAGGAGGTGTCTATTGACCTTCCATTTAAACTCCTGGAGATCATAGCCATCGGGGAAACAATCATGTGGAAGGGAATTCCACAGTTGGGAAGTGCGAGAGAAGAAACTGCTGGAGCAGAAGTTGCTGTTGCATTTTATCGGTTTCACTGTAAAAGGGTGGGATCTAGTTTCTAATCTAGTATCTCATGCAAATTTGTACCTAGTGGGCACCAGTGATTTAAGTTCATTGGAGCAGAAGCTGTGAAAGTATTTATAGAAGGGGCACAGGGAAGCCACGTCAGTCTGGTGAGAGAGAGACTGCAGGTGGTCTGCCAAGTCTGTATCGATCACATTACAGACCCTCCGCTGTACCTTGTCAAGAAGCCTGAGGAGAATAGCAGGGGCACCCGACCAGATATGGCAGCAGTATCCAATGCACAGGCAGATGGTGGATTTATATATGTGCAGGATAGACTCAGACGGAAAAAACTTCACAGAGAACCGACTTTCATGGCAGCTGATTTAGCAATGGATTCGATATAGTCATTCCACTTGAGGTCCACTGAAAGTGTGAGACCAAGGAGGCGTAGTGTTTTACTCTCTGGGAAGGCAAGGCTGGTCCATGCTAATGGGAGTTAGGTGCAATTGTCTATGATGGTTAATTGATAGTAGCTTCGTTTTAGAAGCATTAAAATTTACGAGCCATTTCTTACCCCAGTCCACTACGGATTGGAGGTCCTTTTAGAGCTCGGCTGCAAGGTTAGCTTTGTCACCTACAGATTTTTGATCGAGGAGAGAGTAAACTGTGGTGTCATCTGCGTTCATACCTACTTGGGATCTAATGGTATCAGGGAGTTCATTAATGTAGATCAAAAAGAGCGTAGGGCCTAGGATAGAGCCTTGAGGGACACCCGCGTTCGTATGGGAGTTCTGGGAGGCATGTCCATTTAATACCACCATCAATGTGCGGTTAGAGAGGAAAGACTGGATTAAGTCAAATGTCCAGTTATATCATAGCTCCGTAGTTTGCATAGAAGGCCAGCATGCCAGACTCTGCCGAACGCTTTAGAGAAATCCAAAGCAACGATTCGGGCTTCAGCATTCCTGTCGAGTGCCTGGTATATATACTCGGTAATGGTCATTAGCATATCGGCAGTAGACCTGGTGTAGCAGAAACCATATTGCTTGTCCGAGAGGAGCCTGTGTGCTGTGAGATGCTGAACCATCTCGGCGTTGATAATGGCTTCGAACACTTTGCCAAAGATTGGAAGAAAGCTGATAGGGCAGTAATTTGCGGGGTCCAAGGGTTCTCCAGTGTTTTTAAATATAGGAACTACAGAGGAAGATTTCCAACAGGCAGAAAAGCAGGAAGCAGATAGGTAGAAGTTTTAGAACTTAGAAAGGACAGAGGAGAGTTCAGGGGCACATTTCTTCAAGACTATGATTGGGATTCCGTCCCCTCCGCTCGCTTTGTGAGGGTCAAGTTTTGAGATTATCTTAGAGACAAGCGAGGGTGTAATGTGGACGTCATTCAGTTGAGCCTCAGTTCTAGGTGAGAAGTCGAGTGTAGAAACTCCAAACGAGTTCAGACTCTAATTGTTTGAGAATCTGTGGGCAAAGCATTCAGCCTTGCCCGCTGAGGAGTTGAGGACCTCAAATTTGTTGATTAGTGTGGGTATTGTAGACTTGCTCTTGTTAAGTACTCTTTTACAGAGTCGCCAGTAGTCTTTGGTGCTGAAATTAGAGGATGCTATGCGTTGCTTCATTCTGGCAGCAAACAACATCTTAGCTTTGTTAAGTATCTTTTTACACTTATTACAAGCTGAAACAAAAAGGCGCCTGTTTTGGTCTGACGCGTAGCTACGATAGAGTTGGAAGAAATGATTCTGGTGGGCAATGGTGGCCGAGCAAGATGGCGAGAACCATGGAGACGAGTGAGATTTAAGCTGAAATTTCCTGGCAGGGATGAAGGCATCGATGCCAGCCTTAACCCAGGAGGAGACCTCGGATGCACATTCTTCAATGGGAAGACTAAAAACGTTGTTCCATGGGACGTCACAGAGGAAGTCTCGGAACGAATCCCAGTCTGCTCTTTGGTAGCAGTAGGATATTCTATTGGTCTGGGTTTCTTGGGTCGGGTGGGAGTGGAATGAAATGTTGACGGAAACTACGGTGTAGGCAGAATTGTCTGGTAGTGCAAGAGTCTGGGATGGAAGTGAAGCAGAGGTCTAGTAGTGAGTCCCTTCCGTTAGGGTTGTCAGAAACACGTGAGGAAGTCCACCACTTGTGTAAGGGATTGGGTGATTGAAAAATTCATGGTGTGGACACCAGCAGAGTTGGTGTGGTGGGCGTTAAAGTCACCAAACACAAATATATGAGCAGAGGGATGGGAAGAAATGGCTTTGTCAATATTGTCAGAGATACTGTTAAGTAACGAACAGTCAGGGGAGGAAGGGGAGCGGTAGAGAAAGAAGAGATAGCTAATTGAGCTTAGAAGTGAGAGACGGAAGCACATGAAAGAATGATCCAGGGATTCAAGAGATGTCACCCTAGCTAGGCGAAGGTGTTCGCTGACATACACACCAAGCCCATGTATATGAACATTGGAGTTCTTTCTGAAGAGGGGAAGGTAGCCAGGGACGTAAAACTCAGACGAGGGGATAGAAGGGTTAAGGTTAGTTTCACATAGGGCTAAGATATCAGGTGAGTTAGTGTGAAGGAATGAATCTTATGCTGAGGAAGTTAGTGCGGATACCACGTATGTTAGTGAAGGAGATGCAGTCGGGTTTGGGCGTTTTCAGGCGAGCTGGTTTAGTTTTGCTATTATGTTTGCTTTTTTCCATAGTGATTCAGTTGAGGAGAGGTCTTAGAATAGAATCAGTTGGTCACTTGTTTGCAGCATGTGAAGGATGGAGTCTGGCACGGCCTACAACATAATGTGTCCTCGGTTTTGCCCACTGAGTGTTCATGCAGGGACACCCGTCCATGCGCGATATGGCACCGGTATTATTCAACTGTTGATCAGAGCAGCCTCTCAAGATGCTACGCAAGAGTTCAGGCTCCTAACTACCAGTCGGAAGCAGCAACCAGGAAACTGCCAACCCGGTACCCTCAGAATGTAAAGACGTTGCCACCATACTCCTTAACTGCAAAGAGCTTCCAGCTGAGCTAACACAAAGACCGAAAAAGGGGGATGAACCGAGAACCCCTTCCTGAACAGGAAACAAGGTGATCACCTCTACTCTTGTTCAAAAGAAGTGGGTGGAGTGTGAGACCGGGTGATAGCAGGAACTATCTACTCCAATTAAAAAGAAGAAAAGGAAAAGAGTAATTGAAGTTTGCTAAGTTTTAACTCAGTATAAGTCAAAAAGTACCATGAAGTAAAATAATTTACACAAACTCCTTAAGTTAGTGACAAAAGAACAAATAAAATAAAAATTCAATTGACAAAGTGGAACAAGAACCCAAAAATTAAAAAAAAAACAAACAAAAATCCCAAAAATTCAAAATTACAGAACAGTGATTCCAGGTTGACTTACCACGAGCAGGTAACACAGAAAAGTTGATTTAATTAAATTTCTGAAGACAAAAGTAAAATTAAAGTATTTTTTCAGACAATATAGGCTAGTTACTGCTTGTTGGTGGAAGAGAAATCCATGAACCATGTGCGAGTGACTCAAAGACTATCGTTAATTCCCTTTACAAGACAAAATCGCTAACAGAATTAAGATAAATAGTACCGTAGTTCATTTATATTGAAAAGAACTATGAAGCAAAATAATTTACACAAACTACTTAAGTTACTGACAAAAGAACAAATAAAATAAAAATTCAATAGACAAAGGGGAACAAGAACCTAAAAATTAAAAAAAAAAACCCCAAAAAACCCCCAAAATTAAAAGAACCAGATTATGTCTAAAAATGTAAGCATGAAGACAAAAAGAATGGGTGTCTGCTCAAACCTGGGTAGCCACTAAATATAAAGTTTATAGTGATAAGAAGTCATGTTAGATTAAAATAAATAATTGTTTAAATAATTCTTCATAGATGATCATGGCTCTCCACAACTTCCCTTTTATTATCTGTGAATTGCCAAACATTCTTGTGAATGATAGTAATTTTCTAATTACAGTCTCTACAGTTTGGCATTTAAAGTTTTCCTTCTCTTACCAACCAAGTTTAGAAAACTCAGTCTACTCTCCTATTTAACCCATAGCTAGGAGAAATAAATTCACACTTTTCTCAAGGATGTTTTGATTTATATTTTCAAATTCAGTTTCTGTGCAGATATTTATTTCACTGTCCACACATTCTATCTTTCCTTTTTAATTATTGCATTTGCTTTCTATTTGATATTTATTCACCCACCTTCTAATATACTTTCTTTTCTCCATTTTTTTTTTTTCATCATTCAGTGATTTGGTATCTCTTATCCTGGTTTGTTCTCTGATTCATACCAACTTCTTTTTCTATTTGTTTGTTACTATACTTTTTAATATAAAAAAATATAAAAATAAAAATAATAATAATAATAATAAAATAAAATAAATAAATAAATAATAAATAATAATAATAATAATAATAATAATAAATAATATAAAAAATAAAAATAAAAATAATAATAATTTAATAATATAAAATAAATAAATAAATAATAATAATAATAATAATAATAATAATAAATAATATAAAAAATAAAAAATAAAAATAATAATAATTTAATAATATAAAATAAATAAATAAATAATAATAATAATAATAATAATAATAATAATAAATAATAAAAAAATAAAAAAATAAAATAATAATAATAATAATAATAAAATAAATAATAAATAATAATAATAATAATAATAAATAAATAATAAAAAATAAAAAATAAAAATAATAATAATAATAATAATAAAATAAATAAATAATAAATAATAAATAATAATAATAATAAATAAATAATAAAAAATAAAAAATAAAAATAATAATAATAATAATAATAAAATAAATAAATAAATAAATAATAATAATAATAATAATAAATAATATAAAAAATATAAAAATAATAATAATTTATAATATAAAATAAATAATAAATAATAATAAATAATATAATAATAATAATAAATAATATAAAAAAATATAAAAATAATAATAATTTATAATATAAAATAAATAATAAATAATAATAAATAATATAATAATAATAATTTATAATATAAAATAAATAATAATAAATAATATAATAATAATAATAAATGATATAAAAAATATAAAAATAATAATAATTTATAATATAAAATAAATAATAAATAATAATAAATAATATAATAATAATAAATAATATAAAAAATATAAAAATAATAATAATTTATAATATATAATAAATAATAATAAATAATATAATAATAATAATAAATAATATAAAAAATATAAAAATAATAATAATTTATAATATATAATAAATAATAATAAATAATATAATAATAATAATAAATAATATAAAAAAATATAAAAATAATAATAATTTATAATATAAAAAAGTATAATACTATACTTTTTAATTATTGCATTTGCTTTCTATTTGATATTTATCCACCCACCTTCTAATATCCTTTCTTTTCTCCATTTTTTTTTCATCATTCAGTCATTTCTTTGGTATCTCTTATCCTGGTTTGTTCTCTGATTCATACCAACTTCTTTTTCTATTTGTTTGTTATTCTGAGCATTGCCTTTTTTAGTGATTTGGCATACTGTTTTTTGCTCTTGACACATATATTGGATTTAAATATTCTATGTCTAAAAATGTAAACATATACAAGTATACCTTAAGTTCCGTCATTTTGAGTTAAGTCGCTCTAAAGTATATGTCATTTGTCAGAAAATATATGAAAAAATAAAAAAACAGTTTGTCATTTTATTAAACTTTGTCCACCACAAATATTGAAGTCATAATATCACTAGAAAAGCATTACAAGCACGTAAAATCATGTTCCTGTACAATAAATCTAAACTTATTTATAAATGGAACTTTGTGTGTGTTACCTATAGACTCTGAAATGCTGAACAGACTTTCTTGAAAATTTACACAGTTGTACTATAAGCGTCTGCAAGTGTTCTTAGCTAGGTTTTGTGTCGAGGTCCTCCCGATAAATATCGATAATTGAAAAAATCGGGTCATAGAAGGAGTGGTCCGATTTTAATCAAATTTGATGCACTCATAGACAAAGACATAAGAAACAATATTCAGAAGTTTCAAGGTTGCTGTTCTTACAATAGTGCAGAAAATCGATAATATATATATATATATGTAAAAGGCAAGATGTTTGTGTGCGTGTCTGTTTATCTGCCTGTAGGTCTGTATTTTTTCAGCCCTTTTATTTTAGTTTTTGCTTTGGGTTTGCCTCTAAGTAGGTATAATTGTAGTTCTTAGTCTCAGCCATGATACCATTTACTCAAAGGACTTATTTAGCCTTGAAAATTCAGTTTACGATGAAAAAAACTAATTTGATATCGATACCTGGAAATCAGAATTTGACTTAGATCCATTCATTTTTCTTTCAGTCTACGGTTTCGCTTTAACTGGAAACAACTATTGCTTTTTAGTCTTTCGTGCCAATGTCCAAAGAGTCTGAGCTCCAGGACCATGTATTAGTTTTAAAGTTTTCATTACACCTGAGCAATGCTGGGCTATACTGCTAGTAACTTATATTGCTGAAAGTATGTCTGTTTAGAGTACCAGTTGTACTTTGTTTTAAAATCACAATCAGAGTGACAACCACAAAGTACAGCCACCTGAGTCGTTGCCTTCTGCTGTTTTCTCACTCGTGCACTTTTTATCGAGTGGCCGACGCTCGGAAATTTGTATCAGTCACAAATTTGTCTCACAAGTTCTCTGACCTACAAGATCATGCTTTTTATAAAATGTTGCTTTTTGAACCAGCCATATTTCATTCCAAGTATCTTGCATTCAAGATCAGTATGGAGTACTGATATAATAACAACTATTAATTCTTTTACGATCATGGTTCTCTACAATTTTCTTTTCTTTTCTACGACAATAAATTGTGACTTTTTGTTATCTCTACTGAGTTCTGTTCTCCAAGCCATTGACATAAGCACACTAGGTAAGTTATGCACTGTTTTCTTCTTTAGCCGCTAATAGCCTTTAATATCTTGTGTGAGTGTTAAATTTTTCAAGCCCTATTTCCTCCTTACATATGTTTTCTAGTATTTTTTTGTTTTGAAAAGACAAGTGATAATTGTTATTTTTTATTATCTAGGGTGAAACATGTGCAGATGATGTAAACGAATGTGTAGAATATGTTGGCACAGATTTCGGTTGTCAAAATGGAGGCACTTGTATGAACACTCCAGGGTCTTACAGGTAAATATTGTATTTCTGGAATTGGTAATCTTGTTTTTGTACATTTTGCTTAAATAATTCTTTAGTCATTCATTTTTTTTAGTCATTCATGTAAATGATGATGATGAAAGAACATTTAACTACATATTCATTTGCTCTGATTTGTATCCAAAGTAGAAAAATTTTTCTAAAGTAGTAATAGATATTTATCAACTTGACAGATTTTTATTTCTTTAAACATTATTTCTAGTGAATATCTGAGAAAAAACTTCATTTATTTATTAAACTGTATATTTAATATCAGGTAGAGAGAGCTGAAATTCTGGGGAATGTAATGAGGAAGGAGGGCTTGGAGAATTTTACGAACAGGATGGTTAGAGGGAAAGAGAAACATAAGAAATGCGTGACATACTTGATAGACTTGAGCAAGTGGATGGGTTAGGGTTTATTGAGAAAATAAAAGAGAAAAGGTGTTAAGAACTACAGGGGATGGAGGGATGTGGAGGACCATGATCACCTGAATTCTGAAAAAACATGGTACTTAAGATATTTAATTTTATCTATGAATATTTAAGAAAATTCAGTAAGGAAAATTAGGCATTCTGAGGTAGTAATCAAACATGTCCCTAAAGCAGAGGGACATCGTCGTTAACCCTGGGACATTAACAATCAATTAAAGTTACAGCACTACTAACCATGAGTATATCACACCTGATTTTGATAATATCAAAAAAAATATTAAATATAAATCTTTATTTAAAATATTTTACATGCAGGCACTTAAAAATTTGTGCTTTGAGTTAACATTAATAGAAACTGAAAAACATTTAGGTAAAAAAGTCAGGTCCTGAAAATTTAATTAAATTGTAATTGAAATGGTGTCATTTGCGATGGGTACTATATACCCATAGTTAGTGTTCTTGGGTTAAATCTGACGTATTTAACCCAACTCAGCTATGAAGATGCTTTGCTGATCAAGTAAGGTCTGAACTAGGGCTCTGTTATTGTTGTACGCTATTTACATTAATTGGACTATTGTCCTCATCTTTGTTGTCATATTTTTTTGACATTTTGGCTGTTGTATGTTCCGGCTTTCTGCTAGGCGCTAGGAATTTTGAGCCAAAGCTTTTATTATGATCACTCATTCTTTGTGCAATGCCACTTCTGGTAGTCATGAGTTTTCTCCCTTTTAAACAAACTCTGTAAGTTATTTGTTTACCACTGTTGTAGCTTTGTATTAAACACACAACTCCTTGAGTCAAGTCATTGCACCAGTGAGGAAGACAGCAAGTGAATTTATGGGACTTATAAACCTAATGTTTTAGTAACCATTTTCTTTTTTTACCAGACCTCACATTGCAATCTTTTTGACGCTAATGATTCCTAACACCTGTAAAAGGTCAGAGCATACAATGGCTGAAACGTCAAAAAATGACAACAAAGATGAGGACAATAGTCCAAATACTGTAAATAGTGTAAATACTACCTCATCTCAAAAGTAGACAAATACTGTTATAGTTGTGTTGAGATTGTATCTATTATTAAAAAGAAACTGTTGTTGAATGTATCATGGTTTATTTAATTCTATCTTTTGTCTACTGTTATGGCTTGGTTTTGATTGAATCCATTGTTCATGTATGAGTTTGGGCCAATATAATGATTTATATATGCAAGACACAAAATCCTCATTAATCAAGGTGCATGTTGATGCCACTAAAATGAATTATCTATACAAGGTACTTAATTGTCTCTTGTCTACAATTATGGCATGATTTTGGTTGAATCCATTGCACAAGGAGTATGGTGATTCTAGTATAATTGTTTGTACATGCAAAATACTTAATCGTCTCTTTTGTCTAATATAGTAGTTTGATTTCAATTGGATCCATTGTAAAAGGAGTATGTTGATTCTAGTATAATGATTTGTTATTGTCACTTTTGTCTACAATTAACACTTGATCTCAGTTGGATTCATTGTACAGGAAGCATATTTGTTCTAATATAATATTTTGTACATGCAAGATACGTAATTGTCTCTTTATCTACAATTATGGCTTGATTTTGATTGGATCTTTTGTACAAAGAGCATGCATGTTTTTGTATAATTATTTGGTTCTTGGAAGATACTCAATCATCTTTTTTGTTTAATATTATAGCTTGATTTTGATTGGATCCATTGTACAAGGAGCATATTGGTGTCAGTACAATGATTAATTTATGCAAGATACTTAATCATCTATTTTATTTACAATTATGTCTTGGTTTCAGTTGGAATCATTGTGCAAAAAGTATGTTGGTTCTAGAATAAGGTTTTGTTCATGCAAGATACTTAATCATTTTTTGTCTAATATTATGGCTTGATTTTGGTTGGATCTCTTGGAAAATGTTTGTTTGTTTTAGTATAATGATTTGTTCTTGCTAGATGCTTAATTGTCTCTCTTGTGAACAATTATGGCTTGATTTTCATTGAATCCATTGAACAGCCATTATGTTGGTTCCACTACAATGATTTGTTCATCCATTGAAATTATCTCTTTTGTCTACAACTATAGTGTGATCTAAATTAGATCAATTGTAGAGGAGAATGTTGGTTCTAGTATAATAATTTGTTCATGCAAAATACTTCAATGTGTCTTCTGTCTACAATGATGGCTTGATTTGGGTTGGATCCATTGTAGAAGTTGTATGTTGGTTCTAGTATAATGATTTGTTAAAAATCGTCTCTTTTTCTACAAGTTTGGCTTGATTTTGGTTGAATCCATTGTACAATTAGCATGTTGTTTCTGGTATGTTTTGCTCATGCAATCTACTCTTTTTCTACAATTATGGCTTGATTTTTATTAGATCAATTTTCCAAGGCATATGGTGGTTTTAGTGTAATGATTTGTTCAAGACACTTAATCTTGATTTTGTCAACAATTAAGGCTTTATTCCAATTGAACCCATTGTATAAATAGCCTGTTGGTGTCAGCATAATGATTTGCTCATGTGAGACACTTAATTGTCTCTTGTGTCCACAATTATATTTTGATTGGATCCATTGTACAATGAGTGTTATTTTTTATAAAAATTTTGTTCATGCATGATACTTAATTGTCTCTTTTGTCTACAATTATGACTTGTCTTTTAGATTGGATCCAAAGTTCTATGTTGGTATTGATGTAATGAATTTTTCAAGAAAGAAATCCTCTTTTTTGTCTGCCTTGGTTTTGTGTCTTGTTTTTGTTGGCTTTGTTGTTCAATGTATATGTAAATAATTTGTTCATTCAAGATAATTAATCTGATCTTTTTCTTACTATTATGTTTTGATTTTGAATGTACCCATTGTCCGATGAGTATGTTGGTACCAGGATAATGATTTGTTCAAGCAAGATACATAATCTGCTATTTTGCATTTTATTATGGGTTGATGTCAACTGGATCCAGTGTTCAAGGTGCAGATTTTTTTTATAATCATATCGCCCCAAGCAAGGCATTTTACTGCCACTGTTTTGCAGAGGGTTACATAGGAGGAAAGTAATGAAAAAGAGTGACAGGTTATAGGGGGTATCAGGAAGTGGAATGAATGTGGCCATAAAGTGGGGGATCAATTTATATATTGATTATAATGGAGAATTGATCCCCCACTTTATATTCACAATATAATTGTATAGGTTTTTTTTTTTTAATCATATCAACCCAAGCAAGGCATTTTACTGCCACTGTTGTGCAGGGGGTTACATAGGAGGAATTTTGTATTGGGGACCCTGTGCTGCAGCATGTACTGGCTTAAATTCAGCACTGGGTGTTATCTTTCTCTGGCATAGTATCAGATACAACATTGCTTTATCCTGTCATGATTACCTCTCTGCTTTGGAGGGGAGGGGGGCACTATTATTGATACTGTGACAATTATAGCACTACCATTTGTTTGTTTTTGTTCGTTCCTGTTTAACAGCCTATCAACATCTAAAGGGTCATTTAAAACCAGAAACGTATTTTTATTTTAAATCACAGTTGTTGGTGACCTTTTTCATTCCCAAAAAGGTTTGTCGGTAAATATTTTCATAGCATTTTGACCCCGGTTTGGAGGTTAACTATTTATCCATAGCTGGGACCCTAACAGGTGATACCACCCTGGGGCAGGGCGAAGTCTAGAACAACAGCAATTAAGAGGTGGTTCCACACTCCTTACAACCTCCCAATCAGAGGCCTTGTTGCCGGGTGCAAGGGTTAGGGTCATACCTAGGACTGCACTACCAGTGAGTCAATCTTCTAGATTATGATAACATATTATAACTCCCTTTTTAACCCATGAGTTTTAGGGTCACACCACTCCTATGTTGTTGGGTTACTATTTCTTTGCTCCAAAAGATAGATGATTTAGTAATTTTTTATCAGTCTTTCATGAGCCATGTTGTGTTCTTAAGATCCTGGAAAAGAAATATCCAACAAAGTCTGCCAGGTATGTACAACAAAGTGAAATAGATCATATAAGTCATATTTTAGCAGTGTTACAAATACCTTTTGATGTTCTTCATATAAACAATAAAAAGTTGTTTTATGTCTGCAACGAATTCCAGTTAAATTCATGGTATTCCCTTACACACAAATACCCTTGGGAAAGGTATTAATCCGTCTCTTCTCTCCAGTTATGGGTTAAATAAGACAGATTGGGTTCTATAGCCTTGGCTAGCAACCATTCTACTGCAGAAAGCATTGGCAAGCTACTGTGGGATAATCTTTTGCCCAGGCAGTCATGTCTCTTTCGAAACATGATCGCCCAAGCGTGTTTAACGTATGGCACTTAACTGACTGACTGAAAAATAAAATTTGTTTCATTCATGTAAATTTTTTAATTTTTTTTCTAATTTATGTTGTGGGAGCATTACCCAAATATCAGAGTGAACTCATCCAGATTCTATTTGGGCCAGGAGACAGTACTTGGCGAGGGACTAAATGAAGTAACTGTATTAGTAGTAGCATTATTGCGATACTTCAAGTCTCTGCTAAACCAGCTAGTCATAAATCGCCCAAACCTATCTGCGTTACCTTCACAAATATACAAGGTATTCGCAGTAACTTTAATAGTGTAGAATCATTCCTTCTAACTAACTCACCCGATATCTTAGCTATATGTGAGACTAACCTTGACCCTTCTATCCCCTCTTCAGAGCTGTTCGTTCCTGGTTACCTTCCTCTCTTCAGGAAGGACTCCAATGTCCATATGCATGGGCTTGGTGTATATGTCAGTGAACAACTCCCCTAGCCAGGGTCACATCTCTTGAATCCCTTGATCATTCCTTCATGTGCTTTTGCCTCTCACTTCTAAGCTTGGTTAGCTATCTCTTCTTCCTCTACTGCTCCCCATCCTCCTCTGACTGTATGGTACTTGATTGCATCTCTACTAATATCGACAGGGCCATTTCTTCTCACCCATCTGCCCATATATTTGTGTTTGGCGATTTTAATGCCCGCCACACCAAGTGGCTTGAAAACTCAGCCACCGACCTTGCTGGGATCCGCACCATGTACTTTTCAATAACCCAAGCTCTAACGCAAGTGGTGGACTTCCCCATGCGTTTCTCTAAAAACCCTAACGGAAGGGACTCTTTACTCGACCTTTGCTTTACCTCCATCCCAGACTCCTGCACTACCAGGCAACTCTGCCCCCTTGGAAACTCTGACCACGCCGTAGTCTCTGTAAACATATCAATCCGCACTAACTCTACCCAAGAAAACCAGACCAGCAGAATATCATACTGCTACCAAAGAGCCGACTGGGACTCGTTCAGGGACTTCCTCTGCGACGTCCCCTGGAACAACGTCTTCAATCTTCCTGTCGAAGACTGTGCCTCTGAAGTCTCCTCTTGGGTTAAGGCTGGCATTGATGCTTTTATCCCGGCCAGGAAATTCCAACTAAAATCAAATTCGTCCCCCTGGTTCTCACCCGCTTTCTCAGCCACCATTGCCCACTGGAACCATTTCTTCTGGCTCTATCGAAGCTGCTCGTCGAACCAAAACAGGCGCCTTTTCGCCTCAGCACGGAGCAAGTGTAAAAAAGTGCTGAACGAAGCCAAGAGGGCATTTGCTACCAGAATTAGGCAATGCATAGCATCCTCTAAGTTTGGTTCCAAAGATTACTGGCGTCTCTGCAAAAGCGTGCTCAGCAGGAACAAGACTTCAATACCCCCACTAATCAATGAGTTTGAAGTTCTCACCTACTCAGCCAACAAGGCTGAATGCTTTGCCCGTAGATTCTCAACCAATTCGACACTGGACTCATTAGGAATACCTACACCAGACTTCCCACCCAGAACTAAGGCTCAACTAAATAACGTCCACATTTCACCCTCGCTGGTCGCCAAGATAATTGCACAACTTGACCCACACAAAGCGAGCGGTGGTGACGGAATCCCAGTCATAGTACTGAAGAAATGTGCCCCAGAACTCTCCTCTGTCCTCTCTAAACTCTATAACCTCTGCCTATCTGCTTCCTGCTTTCCTGCCTGTTGGAAGTCCTCCTGCGTAGTTCCTATATTTAAGAATTCTGGCGAACCCTCAGACCCCGCCAATTACCGTCCTATTAGTCTCCTTCCAATCTTTGGCAAAGTTTTCGAAGCCATTATCAACGCCGAGGTGACTCAGCATCTCATGGCCAACGGGCTTCTCTCTGACAAACAGTATGGGTTTCGCTTCACCAGGTTTACTGCTGATATGCTAACGACCATTACCGAGTACATATACCGGGCACTCGACAAGAATGGTGAAGCCCAAACCGTTGCCTTGGATATCTCCAAAGCATTCGACAGGGTCTGGCATGCTGGCCTCTTGTGCAAACTGCGAAGCTATGGGATAACTGGACATCTGTTTGACCTCATCCAGTCCTTCCTCTCTAACCGCAAATTGAAGGTGGTATTAAATGGGCATGCCTCCCAAAACTACCATACGAACGCGGGCGTCCCTCAAGGTTCTATCCTAGGTCCCACACTCTTTCTGATGTACATTAATGATCTCCCCGACACCATTAAATCCCAAGTTGGCATGTATGCCAATGACACAACAATCTACTCTCGCATCGATCAGAAACCAGGTGTGGACGACAAAGTGAACCTCACTGCCGTACTTGAAAGGGACCTCCAATCTGTAGTGGCCTGGGGTAGGAAATGGCTGGTAAATTTCAATGCCTCTAAAATGAAGCTGTTATCAACTAACCACCATAGACAATCACATCTACCTCCCATTAGCATGGGACAGGCTAGCCTCCCAGAGAATAAAATACTACGCCTCCTTGGCCTTACACTTTCGGCAGACCTCAAATGGAATGACTATATCGAATCCATTGCCAAATCTGCTGCTATGAAAGTCGGCTCCCTGTGCAGGGCCCGGAAGTTTTTCCCACCTGAATCTATTCTGCATATATACAAACCTACCATCCGCCCGTGTATTGAATATTGCTGCCATATCTGGTCGGGTACCCCTGCTGCTCTCCTTGGGCTTCTTGACAAAATACAAAGTATCTGTAATGTGGTTGATACTGACTTGGCAGACCGGCTGCAGCTGCTCTCTCACCGGCGTGATGTGGCTTCCCTGTGCCTCTTCTACAAGTACTTTCATGGCTACTGCTCCGATGAGCTTAGATCACTGGTGCCGCCTAAGCACGAATTTACATGAGATACTAGATTAGCAACTAGGTCCTACCCTTTTGCAGTTAAACAAATAAGATGTAACCGTAAATTCTACTCCAACAGCTTCTTTTCTCGCGCTTCCTGCCTGTGGAACTCCCTTCCACAACTCTGCTTTCCTGACAGTTACAATCTCCAGGTGTTTAAATGTAGGGTCAATAGACACCTCCTATCACACTAACTCCCAATTATTCTCAGAACACTCTCATCTACCCAACCCTCATTCTCGGTATCCTTACCCACCTATCACCCACCCTCTGACATTTCCTATATTTAATCATCCTTTCTCCACTCTATGTAGCCCCCTGCACAGTAGTGGCAGTGACATGCCTTGCTCGGGGTGAAACGCTTATAAAAAAAAAAAAATTTGATTGACTATCTGTATTTATTATATGTTGTATTGTACTTGGTATTGTTGTCAATATATGTATTTAACCCAATCCGTTGCATTCATGTTTTTTTTTTTTTTTGAGTGGTCTTAAAACCAAGGCCACATAAATTTAATGTTTCGATTTCAGATTATTATTATTTTCTATTTCTGTAGATTAATGTTTAATTTAATATGTAAAAAATGTATTTTTATTTATTTAAATGCAAATATTGTCTAGCATTCTATTCCCCCCATTTTCTCTGTGTTTCAACAAAAAGGGTCATGGAAGTTCTCCAACAAAGTTTGAAAAAAAGTTTTGTTTTTGAGAAATTACGGCAAGTTAAAGATAGTTTTCCAACTTTTCATCTACTGGGATCAAAATGGTTTCCTTTTAGTCTAGCAGATGTTATCTTTTGGTTAGTTAGGATGTTAAAAAACTTTTAAAAAAATTTGTTTCTTTCATGTATATTTTTTAATTTTTTATTTAATGTTTCAATTTCAGATTATTAAATGTTGCCTAGCATTCTATTTTCAACTTTCTGTCTACTGAAAGTGAAATGCTAATATAGGAAATCAACGTATTTTCCTTTACATGACTAGTTATTTGAACTTAGAATATAAATATTAAGTATATTCTAGTATTTCTTTTACCTAACTTTTTTTTTTTTGATGTTAGCAACCTGGTAGAATAAAAAAAATTCAACCTACAAAGAGTGGAGGAACTTTAAATGAGTCAACAAGCCAGCTAACTAGAGGTGGTGTCTCAATAAATCACCATGGAGAAGGCAACAGGATACCACTCTGCTATCTATCTATCCTGCGTATAATCATGACTTTACAATACAAAAATATGAAACCTAACAGCGTAAAGGGGGTTGCTTTCAAAGGAAGCAACTCCTCACCCGGTAAGGACCGACATGGGCTACAGGTGTCACCTGACCATCATCCAGTAACTGTTAGCACCAATGGCATATAGGGGACACTTTATCCCAAAATGTGTCCCTTGCCCGGGAAGGAAAGACATGAGCAACAGGTGTCTCTGGACTGTTACCCTGTGACTGTGCGCAACAAAGAAAGGATTACCTTGGGGACATGGAACGTCAGGACACTCAACAACTGTGGACAACTAGAGAATGTCAAGGAGGAGATGAACAGACTGAACATCAACATTCTGGGAATATGTGAAACCAGATGGCCAAATAACAGAGACTTCAGCAGTGACAACCATAGGATAATATACGCAGGAGGAAAAAGTAACGAAAAAGGAGTCGGCTTAATACTGGACAAAGAAATGAAGAAATGCATTCTAGGATATTGCCAGTTCTCTGAAAGAGTTCTCCTAGTCAAACTGAGTGGGAGATTGTTCAACATAGCAATTATAGTTGTCTATGCACCAGCAACACAAAGCATTGAGGAAGAAATAGAATCTTTTTATTCTACTCTAGAAAATGCTATGGCTCAATGTAAAAGCCAAGAAATTAGAATCATCACGAGAGATTTGAATGCCAAAGTAGGCAAGGAGAGAGAATGATGCACAGTAAATGACCAGATAATAACTAACATCGGATTTCAAAAACACCCATGACGTCTATGGACATGGAGAAGCCCAGTAGGCAACACAAAAAAAAACAGATAGACTACATAACTTTAAACAGGAGACTGAGAAGTGCAGTGGTTCAAAGTAAAGCCTATCCAGGCACCAACTGTGGAAGCGACCATGTTCCAGTCATTTGCAAACTAAAGGTGAAACTCCGGAGATTGAAGAAACCTAGTGCAGCACCAAAACTGAAATACAACATGCTTGTGAATGACCTCAACCTACAGAGAGAATACACTAACAGCATGAAAATCCAATATGAAGAAAAAGTTGGAAAAGGGCAATCGAAATGGGACTCAATAAAGGAAGTGATAATGACATCAGCAAACATTGCCCCAAAGGAAATCAGGCGCAGAAGAAAAAACGAGATACTCAACATGATGCAAAGGAGGCAGAAAATGATTTCAAGACATGGAATGGAGTACAGGGAACTACACAAGGAAATAAAGAAAAAATTCAGACAGGCTAAAGAGGAATGGCTCAATGACAAATGTGCAGAAGTAGAAAGACTGAGCAGGCATAATAAAGCAGACGTGCATAAAGAAATAAAAGAACTGACAGGAAAAAAAACCTGTTCTTCAACAGGATGCCTAAAATCTATGGATGGAACAATCATGCTGGAGAAAGAGGAAATACTCCAACGATGGGAACAATATTTAAAAGATCTTTTCCACGACAAGAGAGAGCAACTGATAATACACAAAGATGTGGATAGACCGGAAATATTAAAGTCTGAAGTGGATTCTACAATAGCCAAACTGAACAGAAACAAAGCAGCTTGACCAGACGGCATAGTCATAGAGATGCTGATAGCCCTGGAAGAATTTGGCATAGAGAAAATTACAGAAATAATAAATTAAATTTATAATCGTGGTGTAATACTAGATGACCTCAGCAAGTCAATCTTCATAGCGCTGTGTAAGAAGCCAGGAGCAAATGAGTGTGAATTCCACAGAACCATCAGTTCAATGAGCCATGTAACAAAACTGATCGTCCAAATCCTGATGAATAGAGTGAGAAGCAGAATCAGGCTAAAGATAGGACAAGAACAGTGTAGTTTCGTCAAGGACACTGGAACAAGGAATGCCATATTTATGATCAGGATGCTCTCTGAAAGGGCAATATAAATGAAGAAAGACTTGTACCTATGTTTCATTGATTATGCAAAGGTGTTTGACAAAATATGCCACAAAGAATTGATGGAGATGCTTGGCAGCCTCCACATATTTGGGAAAGACCTAAGAGTAATCAAGAATCTTTACTGGCAGCAAACCGCCTGCATATGGACAGGTAACAAATTCAGCAATTATACTAAGATTGAAAGGGGCGTAAGACAAGGTTGCATCTTTTCACCGGATCTATTCAGCTTATACAGCAAGACTATTCTGAGAACCCTAGAAGTTATGCCAGGATTCGTCATTGGAGGCCACAATTTAAACAATATAAGGTACGCAAATGATACAGTGCTGATAGCAGACACGGAAAGAAAGCTACAAGACCTACAGTTGGTAGTTGAAGAGAGTGATAAGAAAGGACTACAAATAAACTGTAAGAAAACCGAATGCATGGTCATCAGAAAAAAGGGCAGCCCAAAAAGACAATTACAGGTGAGGGACTCTAAAATCAAGCAGGTACAGAAATTTAAATACCTTGGAAGTGTTCTAACAGAAAATGGAAAATGCAACACTGAAATCTGAAGGCAAATCGGCATGGTGAAAGAAGCATTCCAGAAGTTGAGTAAAGTATTAAGAAACAGGAAAATTTCGAAAGAAACAAAGAGGAGAGTACTGGATTGCTATGTGATGTCGGTTCTTCAATATGGCAGTGAATATTGGACAATATCTTAAAAGTTGAAGGAAAAACTTGAAGCAGCTGAAATGTGGTTTTACAGAAGGATGTTGTGGATATCATGGACTGAGGTTTTGGAAAGGATGGAAACGAAACGGAAATTAATACTGAGCATCAGGAAGAGATAACTAAAGTTCCTGGGACATGCAATGAGGAAGGAGGGCTTGGAGAACCTGTTACTAACAGGCCAGATAGAGGGAAAAAAAGAGATAGGAAAACAGTGGATAACATATTTGAAGGACCTGATCAGGTAGATGATGGAACGAGGGTTGCATGGTGCAACAGAAGAAAGCGTGCTAAAAGCCACCAGGGAAAGGGAGACGTGGAAAGCCATGATCGTTTACGTCCTGAAAGGTCAAGTCGCATAGAAGAAGAAGAATGTCAGCAATATTAACTGCTGCAAAACAGTATGTAACTGTTGGTTTAAATAGGTTTTCTATACTTGTTTGTTATGTTTCAATTGAGTCTCTCTTCTAAGGAATTACCAATAGATAACTAGAATCCAAAGATGTCATGCAATGCAACAAAAATAATCACTAGAACCATTTTGATTCTTTGACAGATGTCAGTGTACAGCTGATTGGCATGGTTTGCACTGTAATTCTCGACATGATGACTGCACTGGTGCTTCTAATTCAGAAATTTGTGGCCATGGGACATGTATCAACCAACCAAGAAACCAACCTGGCCAGGTAAATTGACTTTTTCAGATTTATATGAAATTTGACTTGTATTTTTTTTTTTTTTTTTTTTTTTTTTTTTACTGCTTTTGGCTATTTGCACAAAAATCAGTTTCTGCAGAAGCAGGATGTGTGGTTGGTCTTGTTGTGGACTATACGACATGTTACCATCTGTTGTAGCTCAAACTTCGTGGTAGTAATTTGAAAGTGGAGTCACCATTATAAAGTAGACTGGTTGTCCGATCCACTACATTATTTTTTTTAATCGTTTCACTCCAAGCAAGGTGGAAATGCCACTGATGTGCAGGGGGCTACATAAGTTTAAAATGATGTGAAGAGGAATACGAAGCAGTTAGAGAGGAGCAATGGAAAGATGAGAATACAGGTGTGATGACATTTTCAAGGTGGAGAGGAAGGAAAGGATTTATGGGGTGGGGAAATTTATCATAAAAATAACTCAGAGTGTAATGTAACAAGAATAACAACAATGTATTAAATATAGTTACAGGATTGATTATTTTGTGCATGCAAGATTTTAGTGGAGAAAGTTCTCTCTTGGATGCTGAAGAAAATATAGCAATGTTCAAACTGGAAGAGTTCCTGAAATAAAGGAAATATGATGCTTGTACTGATCAGTAGTTGAATATAGCTATATATGTACTGAAGTATGCTTGTAAGAGAGAGAGAGAGAGAAACATTTTTGGTGTAAATAATTGCTGAATGCAATTAACACAGTATGTGAGTTGGAAAGGAACTAACAGCATTCGGACTGTTAGCTCTGAAAAGCAGGATCCAACTGGCCTAAGCATGTATGAACATCAGCTTATATATTTCTGAATAAAGCATGGGAAAAAAGAGGTTTCCTGTGCAGTACTAATGTAAGAGTATGTGGGTATATGTGTGTATACATGCGTATATGGTGATATGTATATAAGTATGTACGTGCATGTAGAAGTGATTCTACAGTCTAATAGATAGCAGCTTAGAATGAGAAATAATTGATTAATTCATTGCTTTTGTGTATTTAGTATCATAGTAATTGTGAGTTCAATCCCTAGTCCAGATAGTGTATATTTAGATTGACTTAATCTACAGGTTAGATTATTCTCATTCTGCTATCCGTATCTAAGAACATTTTGTCTTGTTCTTTTTTTTAGTATGATCCAGTTATTTCTCACTCTATTTCCACTGAACCTAAGTTTGCACTCCCTGGCTCAGGTAGTGGATTAAAGTGCTAGTGTATGAATCTGGCGACAGTAATTGTGAGGTCAATCCCTTATTCTTGTTCTTGTGCTGTGTCCTTTCAGGGCGTTTGCAATCATGGATTTCCACTTGCTTCTTTATTTTTGGCTCTTAACATTTTCCTTCTTGGTATCTCTCCCAAACCCCACTCTGCAATCCACTTGCTCAAGCTCGTCAAATATGTTGTTATCTGGATAAATGGACACCTGAAGAAGGCTGGAGAACAAACAGCTGAAACATTGTGATGACAAAGCCAAAAATGAGGAATGTTGGTTCCAATCCTCATTGGGGATGATGACAAAAACATTCTGCTCTCCAAATTGAGAGACAAATCATGCAGATGCTTGCTGGCATTTCTTTTTTAGCCAATAAGATACATCATTTCTCATAAGCCACCTTTTGTAGAAATTCAGATTAAAAATGATTATTATTGTTGGTTTCAATTCTCAACGGAGATGACCGCAAAAACATCCCCCCCTCCCAAAATTCACAGACAAAATATACAGATGCATCCTGGATTTCTTTCTAGCCAATAAGATAAGCCATATCTCGGTCTCATCTGCCATATTTCTGTGTTTTTTTACTTTTCAGCCAGAACACAGTTTCTTGTATATAGTGTACTTGTAGCAGGTTTATCACTAATTTTGAGAATTATAGAAAAAAAATGTTGGGTTCTTTTTGAAGGAATGATAAGGTTGAATTTTTATTAAATTGGCCTTGTGTCAAACATAGCCAAACTCCCTACAACTTAAAGTTATCAGTCATCAGAAGGAAAGTATTTTGCTTGTATGTTAAAGTGGAATTTTATTAACAGAACAGAATAACATCAATTTGTAAAGTGAAATTACTATGTTCAGTGAATCCAGAGTTTTAAGATGAATTTAGCTCACTGGTGCCCCCTATATATAAATTTACTCAAGCCACGAGATTAGCAACTAGGTTCCACTCTTTTACTGTGAAACCAATAATTTGTAAATACAAATTCTACTCCAGCAGCTTCTTTTCTTGCACTTCCCGCCTGTGGAATTCCCTTATATTTACTTGCTTTCCCAACAGCTATAATCTCCAAGAATTTAAATGTAAAGTCAATAATCATCTCCTATCTCACTAACCTGCATCCTCTCTCTCATGCTCCTTTCTCCGTCCACTCCACTCTCATCAGTATTCTCATCCTTCTCTTACCCACTTCCTGAGACCCTCTATAACCTGTCACTCTTTCTCATAACTTTCCTCCTATGTAACCCCCTGCAAAACAGTGGCAGTAAAATGCCTTGCTTGAGGTGATATGATTATAAAAAAAAATAGTTTTAGTTCTAGCAAATGTATTTATGCAGAAGAAATTAACAAGTTTATAATAAAGTCTGTGTTTCTTTCTTTTTTTATGGCTGGTGAGAAAGTGAAAAGGAAGGTAAAGCAATAAAGAAAAATTGTACTTATCAATGTTAATTTTTAAGAGTCAGCTGAAATGTCATATTGTTGTTTTTGTTGTCTTCTTCTTCCTTGTTGATGGTGAGAATGGTGAGGAGGAAGAAGTAGAGATAAAGGAGAATAGCATGCAAGAAGAAAAAGGAGAATGAATGTGTGTCTGGTTATGTCTGGGTTAGTGGCTTGAAATTTTCTTTTCTCACGCATATTTTTTTGACTTCTGTTTAAATACTTGCCAGTGAGACCATTTCTAAAACTCTAGCTTGGCTGTTGAAACAACCACATATTTTGTTGTATCTTGCTGAACACAGGCTTACAATAAAATATCACTGAAAACACCAGTTCTCACCCAATCACCAAATTTAAACTGTGTTGACCCATAGTCAGTACTTAGAGGATTGCTTTGAATATTGGATACTGTAATCAAAACTCTTATAATCTAGAATATGTTTTGGCTTTAAAAACTTACAGGGTTAAAGGGAGATAACTCATAACTTTCAAAAGAGACACTACTATGCAAGGGTTGAGAATGATACGCTCCAGTGATTGTAATAAAGAGTTCGGTTTGCATTTAAATTTTTTTAGGTACTAGGAATTTCAATGTCAATACCCATCTCTTAACCACTTGATTCCAGTTCTTTCTACATCACCCTGTATATCTTTTCCTGTCTCTCCACCTTTGCAACTGTCATCACACCTGTATTCCCATCCTTAACTGGTTCATCTTTCTCTTTATCTCCTCCTATCTAATTTTTTTACTCTTATGTAGCCCCCTCCACATCAGTGGCATTACTAAAAAAAAAATAAATAAATAAAATAAAAAACCATAAAGGGTTGATAAGTTATAAAAAAAAAAATGAATGAATACATTAATCAGTTGTTGGACACCTTAACACAAAAACAAACTTATCAGAATAATAATTTTTTTCAGTACTTAATTTTATTTATTTATTAATTTATTTTGTAGCCCAAGTTCAAGTGTATTTGTGAAGCAGGCTGGACTCATCCTGCAGGCCTTCCAACCTGCACAGAAGATGTGGATGAATGTCAGTCAGTATCTTCCTGTTTCCAGCATCCATCTGTCAATTGTATTAATTTCCCAGGATCTTTTATCTGTAGCTCTTGCCCACCAGGTATGGTCATTATTGTTTTTGTTGCTGTTGTCAATATCATTATTATTTTGTTGGCAATATCATCATTATTATTATTGTTGCTGTCGGCAATATCATCATTATTATTATTGTTGCTGTCGGCAATATCATCATTATTATTATTGTTGCTGTCGGCAATATCATCATTATTATTATTGTTGCTGTCGGCAATATCATCATTATTATTATTGTTGCTGTCATCAGTATCATTATTATTATTGTTGCTGTCGTCAATATCATTATTATTATTGTTGCTGTCGTCAATATCATTATTATTATTGTTGCTGTTCGTCAATATCATTATTATTATTGTTGCTGTCGTCAATATCATTATTATTGTTGTTGCTGTCGTCAATATCATTATTATTGTTGTTGCTGTCGTCAATATCATTATTATTGTTGTTGCTGTCGTCAATATCATTATTATTGTTGTTGCTGTCGTCAATATCATTATTGTTGTTGTTGCTGTTAATATTATTATTGTTGTTACTGTTAATGTTATTATTGTTGCTGTTAATATTATTATCATTATTGTTGCTGTTGTCAATATTATTATCATTATTGTTGCTGTTGTCAATATTATCATTGTTTAAATTATTTACTTTGTTTGGCTTGTTGTTATCATTGTTTTCATATTCATGATGTTTTGGCCATTATATGCTCTGGCCTTCGTCAGATGATTGGAATTTTAAATTGAACCCTTTATGATCTTTACCAGGGTAGATTGTTCTAGTTTCAGATGTCATGCCTCTTTCAGGTATATTAATCTGAGCAATGTCAAACAGTTAAGTGCCATAAGTGATATACGCTTGGGCGATCATGTTTTGAAAGAGACATGACTGACTAGGCAGAAGATTATCCCGCAGTAGGCTGCCATTACTTTCTGCAGTAGACTGGTTGCCAACCAAGGCTATAGAACCCAATCGGTTCTGTTATTTAATCCATAACTGGAGAGAAGAGATGGATTAATACCTTTCCCAAGGACATTTTCACATAAGTGAATGCAGCAAATTCAACTGGAATTCAAACTCAGCTGCTCGATTTCTCATTCCGAGCCAATATCCACTGCACCACAACACACATCCTTCAACCTGAGCAATGTAAATAGTTTAAATAATTACAATACCTCGTCTCAGAAATATAGAGAGATGTTGTTGTTGTTAATATAAATATAGTTGTTGTTGTTTTCTTTGTACTTTGTTTTGATACATGGCCCAATGGATAAAAGTATTGTTTTGAAGTAATACAGTGACTCAATCCAGAGAGTTGTGAGATCAATTCCTGGTCACAGAAGAGGTGAATAAAAACTTGGATAGTTGAGTTAAAGGAAAGTAACTAAAACTGAGATATCTGGAAGAGACATGGAATGGGAACTAGAACAATCTATCCTGGTTGACAAAATAAAGGGTTTGGTTTGAAATTCCAATCACTTGAATAAGTCTAGGGTATATAATGGCCAAAACATCACGAATATAACAAAGATAAGGTTAACAGTCTCAACAGTACAGTGTGCATGATGCACCCCCCACGGTTACTCCTACTTAGGAGCTAATACTCGATGTTTAATATTACTTTTTTAAATACTCGATGTTTAATATTACTTTTTTAAATGCTCGATGTTTAATATTACTTTTTTTAATACTTGATGTTTAATATTACTTTTTTTTTTAAATACAATGTCAATACTCATCTATTAACCACTTGACTCTAGTTCTTTCCCCACCCCATATATCCTTTCCTTTCTCTCCACCTTTGAAACTGTCATCACACGTGCATTCTCATCTTTCTATTGCTCCTTTCTAACTGGTTCGTCTTCCTCTTCACTCTCTTTTAATTAATCATTTTACACTTATGTAGCCCCCTGCACATCAGTGGCATTACTGCCTTGCTCAGGGTGATACAATTAAAAAAAAAAAAGAAATCTTTCTTTATATGAAAAGACAGGTAAGTGCGACTTTGATATATTAGCCAGAACACAGCTGTGGAGAAACAACTATCATAGTCACCAAACAACACTTTTGAGTTACATTTAATATCATCATTATAATGTCAGATCAAAGCATTCATTTATATTGAAATGTATATCGAACTGGATAAATACATTCTACATTTTGAAATGTTGTTATTCCCAGAATGGTGTAACATTATTTTTAACTTACTATGTACTATTTCTTTTCACCTATGCTGTAATAATTCTTTTCAATTTAATGTTATCATGGAATATCCCAGCATGCCCTATAAACACTATGGTGGACTAAGTCTATCATGAATAAATGAGCAAGAGTTTTGCTTATGAATTACAACCTGGTAGTAGTATTCTTGTCTGTAATAATTCTCGTGCTGAATAAACCTTTTGTTCTGTTATGGCTGGTTTGGTAATCTTTCCAATTGTAATTCAGTCAGTCAGTTAAGTGCCATACGTGATACATGACTGGGCAGAAGATTATCCCGCAGAAGGTTCCCATTGCTTTCTGCAGTAGACTGGTTGCCAGCCAAGGCTATAGAACCCAATCTGTCCTGTTATTTAATCCATAACTGGAAGGAAGAGATGGATTAATACCTTTCCTAAGGGTATTTGCGCTTAAGTGAATGCAATGAATTCAACTGGAATTCGAACTCGGCTCCCCGAGTTCTCGTTCCGAGCCGATATCCACTGCTCCACAACAAGCCTAATGTACAGACTGTGGATGATCTATACCATATTCTATGGTTTTCAGCTGTTGGGCTTGGAGAGGAGATATACCAAGCTATTTGGAAAGATCATGAGGTAGAAGAATCTAAGATCATTTCTTTTTCCATTTCACTAGTAATTACTAGAATTACTAGAAGACTAGCTAAATACCCTACCTACATTTGGGGACACTGATTAATGAATAATGGCTCCGATTGAGGAATCGGATAATGAAGTTTGAATATTAATCGGGTTCATTTTGGGAATGGTATAAATTGATTTCCAGCAATTAGTAAATAGCAGAACAGATTGGGTTGTATAGCCTTGGATGACAACCTGTTCAGGAGAACAGTCAGTTAGTTAAGTGCCATACGTGAAACATGCTTGGGCGATCATGTCTCGAAAGAGACATGACTGACTGGGCAGAAGATTATCCCACAGTAGGTTGCCATTGCTTTCTGCAGTAGACTGGTTGCCAGCCAAGGCTATAGAACCCAATCTGTCCTGTTATTTAATCCATAACTGGAAGGAAGAGATGGATTAATACCTTTCCCAAGGGTATTTGCGTGTAAGTGAATACAATGAATTCAGCTGGAATTCGAACTCGGCTCCCCGAGTTCTCGTTCCGAGCCGATATCCAATGCACCACAATTGTAATTACGCTTTGTTAAATTGTACCCTTGTCCAGAATACAACACTTTGTTTCTTTCTTCTCATTTAGCATTTTTCACCTACTGTGTAGCATTTCGGATCCGCCTTTGTATTGAATACTGTTGCCATATCTGGTTGAATGCCCTGCTATCCGCCTAGGGGTCCTTGACAAAATCCAATGAAGAAACTATAATGTGATTGATCCTGACTTGGCAGCTCACATACAGTCACTTTCTCACCGGCACAATGTGGCTTCCCTATGTCTCTTCTACCAATATTTTCACGGCTTCTGCTCTGATGAACTTAGCTCACTGGTGCCCTCTATATATGAATTTACTTGAGCCACAAGATTAGCGAATAGGTCCAACCCTTTTCCTGTGAAACCAATAAAATGTAAATGCAACTTCTGTTATATCAGCTTCTTTTCTCACACTTCCTACCTGTGGAATTCCCTTCCATTTACTTGCTTCTCTGACAGCTACAATCTCCAAGAATTTAAATGTCAAGTAAATAGTCATCTCCTGACTCCCTGACTTGTATCCCATCTCTCATGCTTCTTTCTTTCTCTGTTCACTCTTCTCTCATCATTTCCGTATTTTCATCCTTCTTATACCCACTTCCTGACACACCCAATAACTTGTTCGTTTTGTTACTTTCCTCCTCTGTATCCCCTTGTGCACCAGTGGCAATGAACTTCCTGACTTGAGGTGATATGATTATAAGAAAAAAAAAAAAATTCTATTCACCTACTTTTTAGTTACTGTGTAAGGTTTCTCTAAACCTACTGGTCCTGGGTATGACAGTAATCTGCACCTGGCAGCAAGATCTCTGATTGACAGGTTGTGAGGATCATGGAACCACCTTTTAATTCTATTTTTTTTTTTTTTAATCATATCACCCCAAGCAAGGCGATAACGCCACTGATGCGCAGGGGACTACGTAAGGGTAAAAAGAATGGAAAACAGAAAGCCGGAAACCACATCCTAAACAGGAAACAAGGGATGATCCTCTTCACCTGTTCAATAGACGTGGGGGGAGTGTGAACTGGGCGATAGTTTAGTTTATCTACTCCAATTGGAAAAAAAAGAAAAGAGTGAAAAGATTGGAAAAGAGAAAACTGGAAACCACATCCTAAACAGGGAATAAGGGATGAGCCTCTTCACCTGTTGAATAGATGTAGGTGGAGTGTGCTGTTGTTCCCAGGTCTACCCTGACCTGTATTGGTAGCACCTGTTAGGGTCCCAACTATGGGCAAATAGTTAAACAACTGGGGATAAAACTGGAGATAAAAGACTATAAAAGTAAAAAAAATTTTTTATAGAAATATACACATAAAAAAAAACTTTAATAGCTAAATATGCATTTTTGAAGGAAAAATATTACCAACAACACATTTTTGAAGAAAAAAAAATTATCCACAATACATCTTTGAATACAAAACTAGAAGACATCTTCACTTTTCTAAAATAAAGAAAAATTAAAAAAAATTTGCATCACAATCTGACTACATCAACTATTTCACTGTAACTGAACATTAAAAAAAAATAACTTAAAACCCTATATTTTTGGCCTCAAATAACCCACAGAGGTTGATATGCTGTTAAATAAAACTCACTCTTCTCTAACACCTAATATGTAGTTTTTCTTTTCCCCACAAAATCTCTTGAGGAAGGCATATATCTATCTTTTCCTACATCTATGGCTTAAATAGTAAGCTAAGCTTTGTTTAGCAATTGATTGAAAAGGATACTTAACTAGATGTCATCAACTCCCAAGCCTTACTGATGGGTTCTTCAGGGTATGTACAACTGTGTTTCCAGACTTGTGAATCCTATTTATTTATGTCAAAAAAGAAAAACTATCCATTTACATGTATACCATTTCTTTTGAAAGAAGCCTCATAATTTCTTGCGGTGGATAGTGATATTAATTTCATTTCTTGTCATTGTAGGTTATACAGGCGATGGTTTCACGTGCAATGACATCAATGAATGTGAAGTCAATAATGGTGGTTGTTCACTTACTCCCCATGTGACTTGTTTAAATACAGTGGGCTCAAGAACATGTGGTCAATGCCCCACAGGTAAGTATATTTTACTTATTATAGCAACATTACATTTAGTGAGGCTAGGCTTAGTTAAGATCATTAAGATGTCTCGTGTAGAATGATCATTAGCAAAGTAACCTTGTCAGAAAATTTGCTTGAATAAGTTTTTTTCACATTGGGTGAATTACATTTGTAGCCTTGTGCCAAACAATGCTAGCTTAGGAAGTAAGGTGTCTGTTTGTAAAATGATCATTAGCAATGAAGTCTTGCTTGATCATTTACTTCTGTAATGAGTTTGTTTATAATTGGATGCTTCACATTTATAGTTTTGTCATATTAAGCCGTGCTTAAGAAATAACCTAAGGTGTTTAGTGTCAAATGATCATTAGCTAACAAGATCATTCACTTGGATTATGAGTTTGCTTCTCGTTGGTTGCTCCACGTTTTTAGCCTTGTGCCATACTAATACAAGATTAGTAAATACCATAAAGATATCTGGTGCAGAATGATCATTAGCAAAGTAGTCCTGCTAGATCATTTACCTGAATGATGTATTTTTTTGCCTTGGGTAATCCACATTTATAGCCTTGTGTCATACTAACCTTAATAAATACCATTGTTACCTGATGTGAAGTGATGATTAGCAAATTAATCGTGTTGCATATATTTGGATCTGAACTTTTTATACAATCCATGATGATAAATAAATAGCTGTTTGTTCATTTCTGATTATACCAGTTGGTTATAGTGACTAGCCCATCCTTGTTGTAGACACCTGCTCAGGCAGCTGGTAAGGGTGTTGGAAGGTGGTGATTTCAGGATTTACAAGTTGGATAGTTTAAATTTACAAGTGCCGTCATAGAAATAAATTTAAACTATCTGACTTGTAAATTCTGGAATCACCACCTTCGAGACACCCTTACCAGCTTTACCACAATTGGATGGATCATTTGTTGGAAAATGTGCAGACTAAATGAAGTGAGGTTAAGAACCCACCATTCAATAGAAAGACACACCCATCTAAGTAAACAATATTATGATTCTTCTACTTCTTCTTCTATGTGCTCTGTCCCTTCAGGACGTAGGCGATCATGGCTCTCCACGTCTCCCTATCCCTTGTGGCTCTTAGTATATTTGCTCCTGTTATACCTCGCAACCCCCATTTCGTCATCCACCTGATCAGGCCCTGCAAATATGTTATCTGCTGCCTTCCTCTGTCTCTCCTTCCTTCTATCTGTCCAGTCAGTATCAGGTTCTCCAGGCTCTCCTTCCTCATTGCATGTCCCAGGAACTTCAGTTGTCTCTTCCTGATGCTCAGCATCAATTTCCTTTTTGTTGCCATTCTTTCTAACACCTCGTCGTTGCTTGTATGCTCAGTCCACGATATCCGTAGCATCCTTCTGTAGAACAACATTTTGGCCACTTCCAGTTTTGTCCTCATTTTCGATGATATTGTCCAGCATTCACAGCCGTATTGAAGAACTGACATCACGTAGCAGTCTAGCACTCTTTTCTTCGTTTCTATTGAGATTTTCCTGTGTACATAAATCTGAAAGAAATATCCTACTATGAACTATGTAATGAAAAATTACTCAATATATTGACTTCAACATAAACAATACCTGTGGAAAATGAGATACCCAAATATGAGGTGAGATATGTCTCTCATAAAAAGGGGTCCACCTAAACCTGTGCATGACCCTAGAAAATTTTGTGAATGTTCATATGTATTATTGTATGCATTATGGTACGTAAAATGGGGTACCTAAATAGATGTGTATTTCATAGGTAAGAACAAACTTAAATAGGTAAAAAGTTTTTTTTTCCATTATGTAGGAACATCTAATTAGAGGCGAGGTAGGTCAACTTTAGATAAAATCAATTATACATGCTCGAACTGAATTTTCCCTCGTGTAATGATTTTCTACCCATATATGGATAAATCAACAACCCAAATGAAGTAGAATGGTATAAATAGATACAAACAAATGTCTATTATGAAATAAAAAAAGAAAATTACCACCTCATTTGGAAATTAAATGTACACAAACGTACAGGGTCTTTATACATGGGGATGTAGAAAACTACTAGTACACTTATATAAGTTATATATATGGATATGTGCATTTATATGTAGTCATGTTTGTGTACGTATATATACACACACACACACACATATATATATATATATATATATATATATAAAAAGTTGTATTTAGGTATATGGGCATACATATGTACGTGATTGTCTTGTGTGTGTGTGTGTGTATATATATATATATATATATAATAATAATATTTATTAATAAATTATAACATTGATATGTTATAATATCACTACAAAAGTAGCTATTTTGTTTCGACACTTTTTGTGTCTTTTCAAGTGATGTTGTTATTTCGAAATGAAAAGCCATTCATTTCGAAATAACAACATCACTTGAAAAGACACAAAAAGTGTCGAAACAAAATAGCTACTTTTGTAGTGATATTATAACATATCAATGTTATTAATTTAAATTAATAAATTATTATTATATATATATATATATATATATATATATACAAGCCATTCATTTCGAAATAACAACAATTGAAAAGACACAAAAAGTGTCGAAACAAAATAGCTACTTTTGTAGTGATATTATAACATATCAATGTTATAATTTATTAATAAATATTATTATCATTATTAGCTCTACTTTGTATTGAGCACTTTTTTAAAAATAGTGTTTCTTTGGATGGGGAATATTATTCCACCCATACTTGGATATATATATATATATATATATAAAAGTATATGCAGGATTGAGAATGCAAAAAAAATTATTTAGCAGTGGTATGTGTGTGTGCACATATATATACAGCACTACTTGGGTGCACGGAAACCCTATACTTATGAAACGTATATATATGTGAGTATAAGAACAGTAAGACCCAGAAAGAAAAAAGAAAAAAAGAAATCAGTGGATATATGTAAACTTAAGCAAAGTCACATTGTAAGTATATGTGGGAATGTACACACATATATATGTGGAGAGAAGTTAGTATAAGTAGGTCGGTTGACCTAATGGGCGTCAAACAGATGTCAAAAGTCAAGGGAATTTTTTTTTTGTTCAGAGGTCAAACTCTTTCAAGATTATTTGGAACTGGACTCTTTTTCCTTTTTGATTTCTTTCTTCCTTCTTTCCTTCTTTCTTCTCTTTCCCCTTATTTTTATTGCCATTTATTTGTTTGTTTGTAATTTTATGTTTATTATCATTATTATTTTTGTTATCCCTCTCTTCATTTTAAGAAAAGACTCATTCCAGCAGAAGTTTTGTACCAGATGAAGGTATATTGTAAGGTCTGATGATATGAGCTAATTAAACTCATTGAAATGAGCTATAGTTTATAACCAATTGAAATGACATGTTGAGTTTTCCTTTGCTCTGATTAACACCCATCAAACTCTCCATATGGATTTACCAATTAATATTTTATATTAAGGTAATCTTGTTGAATTATCCTCACTGTTTATGGACTGACACACACATATATATATATATATATATATATATATATATATATAGCACAAGATTATTTTATAGTGGGAACTGAAAGCCCTTAAGCTTGGGCAAAAATGTCCTGTAGATCTTGCACAAGGAAGGGTTGGGCATCTCTATATCTTTCCCCAGAGAAGCCATTAGGCTGAGCTTAGTCTAGGTCCCTCTCCACCCAGAGGCAGAGAGTCCAATGAGGGGAGTTCATGATGGAACTCTATCGTTACTACCTTTAAGTTAAGATGTGGTCACTAGCTACCATATTTTTTTTTTATCGATTTCACCCCATGCAAAGCAGTAAAACCACTAAAACACAAGGGGTTAAAGGGTGTGGAAGAATTAGGAAGAGAAAAGAATAATCAAGAGGAAAGTAGATAGTGATTGACATTGCATTTAAACTTTTGCAGATAGAAGTTGGCTAGAAAGCATGGAGCCAGAAGAGTGTTCCACAAGTGAAAGTGTAGAATTTATGGCTACAATTAACTAGCTCAGCTGTAAATTGATTAAATTTCATTGCCAATCTCTGAATATCTTTTGTTACTTGTTAGTGTCTGGATGTTGAGGTCCTGGGTATGACTGTAAACTGCATCCGGCAGCAAGGCCTCTGATTGGGAGGTTGTGAGGAGCATGGAATCACCTCTTAATTGCTGTTGTTCCCAGGTCCACCCCTAAATAGTTAACCCCACTCCCAAACTGGGATCAAAACACCATGAAAATATAAAAATTGACTTTTATAGAAATATATATATATAAGAAAAAACTTTTATAAATATTGATTTCTGAAGGAAAAACAATTATTACCAGCAATATATTTTTGAATACAAAACTAGAAGACATTTTCAGTTTTCTAAATTAAAAAAAAAAATTTTTTTTCCATCAAAATCTGACTAAATAAACCTTCTCACTATAACCGAACATTAAAAAAAAATACCCTAAGACGCCACCTTTTTGGCATTAAATAACCCACAGAGGTTGATATGCTGTTAAGCAAAACTCAAACTCAAAACTTTGGACGTTGATCATGTCTTGTTCTAATCCCTTCTCATGTCCACATCAATTCTGGGTGACTTTATGTTCGCCTACTGAATGTATGGTCATCAGCAAAAGGAGGAGCCCAAAATGCCAATTACAAGTTGGGGATACTAAAATCAAACAAGTACAAAAATTTAAGTACTTGGGAAGTATTCTAATGAAAGATGGAAAGTGTGACACTGAGATCCGAAGGTGAATTGGCATGATGAAGAACATATTCCAGAAGCTGGGTAGATTATTAAAAGACAGGAAAATTTTGCTAGAAACAAAGAAGAGAGTACTGGATTGCTGTGTGATGTCTGTTCTTCAATATGGCAGTGAATGCTAGACAATATCATCAAAAATGAAGAAAAAACTTGAAGCAACTGAAATGTGGTTCTACAGAAGGATGCTGCAAATATCATGGATCGAGCATGTGAGCAATGATGAGGTTTTGGAAAGGATGGAAACAAAAAAGAAAATTAATACTGAGCATCAGAAAAAGACAGGTGAAGTTCTTGGGACATGTGAAGAGGAAGGAAGGCTTGGAGAATCTTATACTCACAGGTCAGATAGAGGGAAAGAGACAGTGGACATCAGCGAATAACATATTTGACAGGCCTGAGCAGGTGGATGGCAGAGAGGAGTTTGGGTGTGGTAACAGGAGAAAGTACCCTAAGAGCTACCAGGGATAGGGAGACGTGGAAGGCCATGATCGCCTACGTCCTGAAGGAACGTGGCACATAGAAGAATTGGAACAAAAATGCTTGACAGCAATTGTTGATATGAACATGACCAAGAACTATTAAATAAATTGGTGTATTATAATAATAATCATATTAATGACAATAATGTTAATGATAATAATAGTGATAATGCTAATAATATTAATGATAGCGATAATAATGCTAATAATATTAATCATAGTGATGATAATGCTAATTTTACTGATGATTATTATGCTAATATTAATGATAGTGATGATAATAAAAATGCTAATAATATTAATGTGTGATGATAATAATGCAAATAATATTATGATAGTGATGATTATAATGTTAATAATAATCATAGTGAGGATGATAAAGCCAATAATAATGATAGTGATAATAAAGCTAATAATATTAATGATAGTGATGATAATAATGCTAATAATATTAATGATAGTGATGATGATAATAATGCTAATATTGATGATAGTGATGATAATAATTCTAATATTAATGTTAGTGATGACAATATTAATGCTAATAATAATGTTAGTGATGACAATACTGATGCTCATAATATTAATGATATTGAGGACAATAATAATGCTAATATTAATTATAGTAATGATGATGATAATGCTGATATTAATGATAGTGATGACAATAAAGCTAATAATATTAATTATAGTGATGATGATAATGCTAATAATATAAATGATAGTGATGACAATAATGCTAATAATATGAATTATAGTGATGATGATGATGTTAATAATATTAATGATAGTGATAACAATAATGTTAATAACAATTATGCTGATGATAATTGGGATCTTAAGATAAGAAAATACTGATTTCTTCAGTTATTTATTTAAATAATTATTAAAATTATTTTTAGGTTACACCGGCAATGGAATCACCTGTCAATACACTGGAATTTGCCAGGTGAATAATGGCGGATGTAATTCATTAGCAACATGCACACCAAATACTTATGGTAAGTATAACAGTCATTTTTATGTCAGTTGTTATGTATAATAACAAACATTGGCTACTTGTATCTGAGATAAATAAATATAATAAATATATATATGTATAAACTTATTTATAAATGGAACTTTGTGTGTCCGTTACCTATAGACTGCGAAATGGCTGAACCAATTTTCTTAAAAATTTACACAGTTGTACTATAAGCGTCTGCAAGTGTTCTTAGCTAGGTTTTGTGTTGAGGTACCCTTGATAAATATTAATAATAAAAAAAATCGGGGTATAGAAGGAGTGGTCCGATTTTAATCAAATTTGATACACTCATAGACAAAGACATAAAAAACAATATTCAAAAGTTTCAAGGTTGCAGTTCTTACAATAGTGCAGAAAATCAATTTTATATATATATATAAAAGGCAAGATGTTTGTGTGTGTGTGTCTGTTTATCTGCCTGTATGTCTATTTTTTTTTTTTTAGCCCTTTTATTTTAGTTTTTGCTTCAGGTTTGGCTCTAAGTAGGTATAATTGTATTTCTTAGTCTCAACCATGATATCATTTACTCAGAGGACTTATTAGCCTTCAAAATTCAGTTTACGACGAAAAAATCTTATTTGATATCAATACCAGGAAATCAAAATTTGACTTACATCCATTCATTTTTCTTTCCGTCTACGGTTTTGCTTTAACTGGAAACAACTATTGCTTTTTAGTCTTTCATGCCAATATCCAAAGAGTCTGATCTCCAGCACCATGGATTAGTTTTAAAGCTTTCATTACACCCGAGCAATGCCAGGCTATACTGCTAGTTTTCTATAAAAATCATTAAATATTGGTTTTCTTTTTAAAAATAACTTATGCAAAATGCTTGATTTTTCTTGGTAGCTATTGGTGGCCGGATTTGTTCCTGCAACCAAGGATATACAGGAACTGGAATTGGACCTGAAGGATGTAGAAGAGTTGCTTCAACGCAAGATCCTTGTCAGAATAACCCTTGTCAAAATGGTGGAACTTGTCAGGTCAGTCAATGTATTGTAACATTTTCCAAATTTTTATTCCATTTGTCCATGCATTAAATACTGCTTCCATATCTCGTCAGGTGCGTCTACTATATATCCTGAGATTCTTGATTCTATTCAAAGGAAATCTTGAATATAATCAATACTGACTTGGCATCTCAACTTCAGTCACTTGATGTGAGAAGCTTCCTTCGGTTTTTCTACAAATGTTTTTATGACAATTGTTCTGATAAGTTTTTCTTGATGCCTTGATTACATGAAGCATGATACAAAGTTGGCAAGTAGGTCTCACCATTTTAATGGTGAACTAGGTAAATGCTAATGTTTTCTCTAACCTATTAGTTTCTTTTCTTGTACATCTTCCTTGTGAGACTCCCTTCTGCTTTCTTGCTTTCCATCCACCTACAATCCTCAAAAATTTAAATGCTTTGTTAATCGCCATCCTCTGTCCTGATTCATGTACTGTGTTGGGCCAGGAAGTTTTTTTATGTCTGATTCTTGCACATATACAAATTAACCATCCGTCTGTGCATGGAATACTACTGTCATATATGGACAGGCGCCCTAACTGTTCATCTTAGTGTTCTCAATAGGCTTCAAAGGAGAATCTGTAACGTGATAGGTCCCGACTTGGCAGCTCGACTCCAGCCACTTTCTCACTGGCAGGATGTGGCTTTCCTCTGTCTATTCTACAAATATTTTCATGTATTCTGCTCCAATGAACTTAAATCACTGGTGCCCCTGCCACTAGAATTTACCTGTGCAACCAGACTGGCAACAAGGTCTCACCCACTTACAGTTAGATCAACCAAATCCAGCCATCAATTTCACTCTAGCAGTTTCTTTTTCCACACTTCTCGCCTGTAGAACTCTTTTCCGTATTCTTACTTTCCTGACAGCCACAATCTCCAGGTATTTAAATGCAATGTCAATTCCCATCTCTTATCCACTTGACTCCAGTTCTTTCTATATCACACTGTTTATCCTTGTTCTATCTTTTTCTTTCTCTCTACCCTGGCAACTGTCTTCACACCTGTGTTTTCGTCCTTCTCTTGCCCTTTCTCTGACACCCACTGTAGCTGGGCCGTCTTTCTCTTCGCTCTCCTCTTGCCTAAACTTTTGCTCTTATCTAGCCTCCTGCGCATCAGTGGTGGTACTACCTTTGTTTGGTGTGAAATGATTAAAAGAAAGTTCTTTTATTGTCCTTTCTCCTCACTTCAGTAAAGTTTTCTCATTATCTTTCACCCCTTTAACCCCTTGTGTCTCAGTGAAAGTATCACCTTTATTGGGGTGAAATGATATAAAAAAAAGAGAAAAAACAAGAAAAACATCTGTGGAAAGTAATTTTAAAACAGACTTATTATTATTTACACTATTTACATTGTTCAGACTATTATCCTCATCTTTGTCATGTTTACAATGCTTTAGCCATTGTACCTTCTGGTTTTATCAGGAACTGTCTATATTTCTGAGATGAGGGATTGTAATTATTTAGACGGTTTACATTGTTTGGACTGTCGTCACCATCTTTATTGTCATATGCATGATGTTTTGGCTAGTGTACCCTCTAGTTTTCTTCAGGATTTGTCTATATTTCTGAGATGAGGTGTTGTAATTATTTACACTATTTATTTTGTTCAGATTGTTGTTTTTCCCTTTGTCATATTCACAACATTTCAGTCATTGTACCATCTGGTTTTCTTCAGAACCTGTCTATATTTCTGATAAGAGGAACTGAAATTATTTTCACTGTTTATATTGTTCAGACTGTTGACCTCATCATTATTGTCATATCCATATTTCAGCTGTTGTACACTCAGGCTTTCAGCAGATGATATACATTGGAATTTCAAACAGAACCTTTGATTAAACATTGTGAATATGACAATAATACCAGATGACCCAGTTCTTCAATACGGCAGTGAATGCTGGACAATATCATCGAAAATGAGGACTAAACTTGAAACAGCAGAAATGTGGTTCTACAGATGCTTACTGGATATAAAGTGGGGGATCAGTTCCATATTACAATCAATATATAAACTGGCCCCTCATTTTGTGGTCACAGCAGTTTCTATACATTTATATTCCTGAGATCCAAAAGCACAAGAATACATTCCAGAAGCTGAGAAGAGAAAGACAGGACAATTTCACTAGAAACAAAAAAGAGAGTACTGGATTGCTATGTAATGTCAGTTCTTCAATATGGCAGTGAATGCTGGACAATATCATTGAAAATGAGGACAAAACTTGAAGCAGCAGAAATGTGGTTCTACAGAAGGATGCTGCGGATATCATGGACTGAGCATGCAAGCAATGATGAGGTGTTGGAAAGAATGGCAACAAAAAGGAAATTAATACTGAGCATCAGGAAGAGACAACTGAAGTTCCTGGGACATGCAATGAGGAAGGAGAGCTTGGAGAATCTGATACTGACTGGACAGATAGAAGTTAAAAGATGGAAGAAGGCAGCGGATAACATATTTGCAGGGCCTGATCAGTTGGATGACGGAATGGAGGTTGCAAGGTGTAGCAGGAGCAAACATACTAAGTGCCACAAGGGATAGGGAGACGTGGAGAACCATGATCGCCTACGTCCTGAAGGGACCGGGCACATCGAAGAAGAAGAAGAATATGACAAAGATGTAGGCATCAGTCTGAACAATGTAAATAGTGTAAACAGTTACTGTTTTAGTCCTGTTTAAGGGATCACAATTATAAGGTGAAAGAGTCTTGTGTTCACTGTGAGCAGTTAAACTACAAGTGTACTCCTCCGCTTGAAGGTAGAAATGTCTGGCATTATATAAACCAGATGACTCCATATTGTCCATGGATATAGGGGTATTAACTACCCCAGAACAGTTATAATACATCATCTCAAAAATATAAACAGTAATGATTATAATAAATTTTTTTTCTCTTTATATACAAATTGGAAATACCAAAATGAAACAAGCATGACAATTTAAATATCTGTGAAGCGTTTTAACAGAGAACAGAAAGTGGAACACTAGAAGTGGACTAGGATTGCAAAAGATACATTCCAAAACCTAAGCAATGTATTAAGAAACAGGAAAGTTTCATTAGAAATGGAGAAAAGGTTACAGGATGGTTATGTAATATTCGTATATGGCAATGAATATGGGACAGTCTTTCTCCTCACAGATGAAGAAGACATAAAGCAACAGAAATATGGTTCTACAGAAGGATGCTGAGAATACCATGGACCAAAAATGTGAGCAACAACAAAGTTTAAAGAAAGGGAAATAAAAATTACGCTTTTTTTTTTTTTTAATTGTTTCACCCCAAGTAAGGTGGTACTACCAATGATGTACAGGGAGCTATATAAGAGTAAAAGTTTAGACAGGAGGAGAGTGAAGAGAAAGATGAACCAGTTACAGGGGGTGTCAGAGAAAGAGCAAAAGAAGAATGGGAACAAAGGTGTGAAGACAGTTATGAAGGTAGAGAAAAGAAAAGAACAAGATATATAGTGATGCAGAAAGGACTGGAGTCAAGTGGATAAGAGATGGGTATTGACATTGCATTTAAATTATTAGGGGTTGTAGCTGTCAGGAAAGCAAGTATATGGAAGGGAGTTATGCTTATGCTTAACATCAGAAAGAGTCAGTTGAAATTTTGGCCACCCAATGAGGAAAATGGGCTAGACAAATTTGACACCCAGAGGACAGATTGAAGGCAAGATAAACAGGAGAAAACAAAGTATAAAGCCCCTAGCAATCTTGATTAAATAGATGGGAGAAAAGGGTTTCATGAAGACAGTTACTTAGAAGGGCTATGATCACTAACATGTCAGGTAGAAAAAGAAGATCTCTTCAAGGTATCGGCATTTATGGTATCAACAGGATTTAGGATTATTAAGAAATTCTGGAGAGCCATGACTGCTAACATGGCATATATAAAAAGATGATCCCTTCAGAGTGCAGGCATTTATGGTATCAAAAGGATTTAGGATTAATGCTGTGTAGGGGGATTAGCAGTAGTTTTTGAAATCTATCATATTTTTGTTTTACAGGCATCACATCTTCAGCCGGTGGTTAACCTTTTTTTGTATGGCTTCAGGGAACTGTGTTTTGAATTTAGTTATCCTTCTTCTAGTTGTTTTGCCAACAATAGCTATGGACCCCTGTCTTGCTATTTAAACCATAGCTTGGGGAGAATTGATGGATTTATACCATTTTTAAGGGTGTTTGTGCTAAAGTATTGTAAGGAACTTGTTCAGATTTTTCAAATCTGCTCACCATTTTCTCATTCCAAGGATCTAACCACAATATTTTTAATGTCAGTCAGTTAAGTGCCATGCGCGATACACGCTTTGGGCGATCATGTCTCGAGACATGACTGACTGGGCAGAAGATTATCCCGCAGTAGGTTGCCATTGCTTTCTGCGGTAGACTGGTTGCCGACCAAGGCTATAGAACCCAATCTGTCCTATTATTTAACCCATAACTGGAGGGAAGAGACGGATTAATACCTTTCCCAAGGGTATTTGTGCGTAAGTGAATGCAAGGAATTCAACTGAAATTTGAACTCGGTTTCCCGATTTCTCGTTCCGAGCCGATATCCACTGCACCACAATACATAAATGAAAAAGAAAAATACAATTATATAAAGAAAGTATGATTTGATGGGTTCATAGGTGTAAAGGTGATATATAATGTTACTGCCCTGACACTAACTTGTGACACATTTGTAAGCAAATATAAGTGACATGTTACAGCTTGCCTTGTTGCTTGAACACATTATAATTTTGCTCTACTTTATCAGGGAAGCTTTGAGAATGTCCTTGAAAAATGAGTTATGTCAGTGTACGACTTGCTGAAAGCTAAAAAATATGTTACTACTACTAACAATAATAATATTAATAGTGTATTGAAACAGAACGTTTGAATAAAAGCAACAATAAGATGGAATAAAAGAAGTAATAAAATATGGATGTGCATTGTGGTGCAATGGATATCAACTCAGAACTACAAATCGGAAAGTCAAGTTTGAATTCCACTTGAATTCACTTACGCACAAATACCCTTGGGAAAGGTATTAACCCATTTCTTCCCTACCGCAGAAAGCAAAGGCAAACTACTGCGGTATAATCTTCTGCCTAGTCAGTCATGTCTCTTTCGAGACATGATTGTCCAAAGTGTGTATCACGTATGGCACTTAAAAGAAAAGAATAAAATAATGATGATAATGAAGAGTGTATTGAGGCAGTGTGTTGGAATAAAAAGTTACAATAATGAGATAGAATAAAACTAATAATATATTAATAACAATAATAGTATTAATAGTGTATTGAAATAATATTTGAATAAAACAAGTAATAATATAATAGTAACAATAATAGTATTAATAGTGTATTGAAACAGAATATTTGAATAAAAGCAACAATAAGATGGAATAAAACAATGATAATAATGAAGAGTGTATTGAGGCAGTGTGTTGGAATAAAGTTACAATAATGAGATGGAATAAAACTCATAATAATAAAAATTGTACGGAGGATGTTTGTTCATTGTGGTGTAGTAGATATTGACTCAAAACAAGAAATCAGAGAACTGAGTTCAAATTACACTTCACTTCGTTGCATTCCCTAACACGCAAATACCCTTGGGAAAGGTATTAATCTGTCTCTTCTTCCTCCAGCTACGAGTTAAATAGTAAGCTAGATTGAGTTCTCTAGCCTTGGTTGGCAACCAGTCTACCAATCAAAGCTAGAGAACTCAGTCTGTTCTACAATGGCATTGAAGACAATGTATTTTTTACTATAATAGGCCATGATAAATTTTAAAACAAAAACACCAGTTGAGCAGTTTCTTCTCCCCTCATCAGAACTGTAAGCAGGGGGGGGGGATTCTGAAAAGAAAATCTGTCATAGATGACATGAATGAATGGAAAGAGAAAAATAAAAGTTATTAGATCTGAAGATGCTAGAGATCCAGCAGAGCAAGCCCATGCAAACAGTCCCTTTCTTTACAAAGAGAGGGTCACCTAGACATGATAAACAGCCTCTCCAACACCCTCAGATGGAACAATGAGTGCACTCTGGCCTAAACAGAAAACCAGTTCATGCTAAAATCTGCAGCACAACTCAGACTATTTATCAAATGATACTACATTAACAGAACTAATATGGTGGTGAGGGTTAGAACGTCTTTATGCATAGATGAAAGGACAGACTTAGTTTTGAAAACAACACAAACATTAGCTGTATAATAACACTCATGTGAATTAGATGAAACCCGCTTGGTGAAGGACTCACTAACCCTACCCAACCACGGTACTCGGAGATAGAGCGAACATTTACTAACTGTTGCAAGTTTAATTTTATTAAATTTAGCAATCTTACCAATAGAATAATGTCCGAATAACCATTGTTCACAAAGATATTAGTTAAACAACTAATTTCATCTTAAACTTATGGTAGATAAGGAGGTCAATTGTTAATTGCCCTTCTTAGATGTTCTGGTTTATAGAACACCTTCCTTTTTAATTACTTCGGTTTACAGGAAGTGTACCTTTACGGGTTTCTATACTTGATGGGATTCCTTTTGTCCTAAACAACAAAAGAGTAATCTGATTAGGACTTGACCCACAGGGCACTAATAATTTGTTCTGATGACACATTTGAAAGATGAAATTAGTTGTTTAACTAGTACATAAGGAATTACATGGAGTAAAAGCAAGGAGAAAAAACTGAATATAGGACAAAATACTAATTTATCCAAGAGCATGAAAGATGGTAATTGACATTGCACTCAAATTTTTGAAGATTGTAGATATCAATGAAGCCAGCTGGTAAGATTTTCAGAAGCAATGTCAAAGCCTACTAATACCTTAAGTTAAAGATAAAGACGATCACATTACCTACTTCATCAAAACACTCATAACTATTGCAAACAATAATATCCCAAAATCAACAAATAAAGTTAATTATAACAAACCCTGGTTTAACAATGAATGCAGAGAAGCCATAAGGAACCAACGAGCAGCACTCAGAAAATTCAAACTGAATCTAACAGCTGAAAACTTAATTTCATTGTTTCACCCATAAATATGGCCATTTGATTTTTGAACAGCCCTACTTTAAGTGGCAGCCAGTTTTTCCCTCATGTTCTTTGTGGTGCAGTAGATTTTTTTTTTTTTAATCATATCACCCCAAGCAAGGCGGTGACGTCACTGATGCGCATGGGGCTACTTAAGAGTAAAATGATTGGAAAAGAGAAAGCCGGAAACCACATCCTAAACAGGAAACAAGGGATGAGCCTCTTCACCTGTTCAAAAGACGTGGGTGGAGTGTGAACCAGGCGATAGTTAAGTCTATCTACTCCAATTACATGTATAGTAAAGGTTTCTGAGGGTGCGAGTTGATTCTATCAATTTCCTTCTTCCTTCATTTTCCAAAATCTTCGGGAAAGGGATATTTAAAATTTTTGATTGGGATTGGAAAAGAAATGCTTATGATTATAGTACCGCTGCTTTAATACCGATACCGATATGTTTGGCAATTTGTTCTGTTGTTAGTTGGTAAGATTTGGACTTCATAGATTACCTACACTTGCCTTCCACTGGGCAGATATTCACAGATCTACAATTACAAGCATTTAAAATTCCTGATTTTGAGTTGGTATTATTTAAATTCTTTAAAATTTGATTATGTGAATTGATAATATCATCCATATTTGGAATGCAGGAATAGCTAATTTTTATAGTATTTCTATTAAAGATTTTATGTAGCAGATTGTGGCTATTGAAATGTTTATTAGAGAAAGTATTTTCTTATATTAATATTAGCTAGTCTACAGAATGGGGGGATGGGGGTTAAACCATATTACTCTCCCTTTTTCTACATTTATGAAGATGAAAATTGCCTGTTCTTGTAAATAGAATAAAAAATAATTGAGATTTTATATTCACAAATCTGTAGATATTGGCTTGGAATGAGAAATCGAAAGAGCCGAGTTTGAATTCCAGTTGAATTCCTTGCATTCACTTACATGCAAATACCCTTTGGAAAAGGTATTAATACCTCTTCTCTTTCGAACTATCGGTTAAATAGCAGAACAGACTGGGTTCTATAGCTTTGGTTGGTAACAAGTCTACCACAGAAAGTAATGGCAATTTACTGTGGGATAATATTCTGCCCAGTCAGTTATGTTTTTCCAAGACATGATCAACCAAGCATGTATCATGTATGGCACTTAACAAAAAAAAAAAAAAGACTGACTCCACAACTATGAGAAATGGAATAAACACAGTTCATGATCATGATCCCCTGTATTATTTTATTTTTCATGTATTCATTTTTTGTTTTTTTTTCTCATTATGTGATCAACCATGCCTGATTTCATTGTTTCACTCATAAACATGGCCATTTGATGTTTGGCATGCCTTACTTTAATGGGCAGCTAGTTTTGCTTCCACTACTACAAGAAATGAAATAAACACTGTTTATTGTTTTATGGTCATGAACTGTTTATTGTTTTATGGTCATGAACTGTTTATTGTTTTATGGTCATGAACTGTTTATTGTTTTATGGTCATGAACTGTTTATTGTTTTATGGTCATGAACTGTTTATTGTTTTATGGTCATGAACTGTTTGTTTTATGGTCATGAACTGTTTTTATTGTTTCAAACTCTATTGTTTTATTTTTCAAGTATTCATTATTTGTTTTTTCACTATGCCAAATATCTTACCTTTTGTTTTAGGTGTCCACATTTGGCAATTACACCTGTTTGTGTCAGTCTGATTTTACTGGTGCAGTGTGTGAAAGCAGCGTTGATCTTTGTACATCAAATCCATGCCTGAATGGTGGGACTTGTATCATGAACCAAAATTCATACAGATGTGTATGCACAACATCTTTTAGGGGCACAAGATGTGAATCTCAAAGAGAAGGTGAGCTAACATTTGTAATTCGTATAATTAGACAGATTGAAATGTTAGTAGGTCAATGAATAAAGAGAAAGAAAATGAAATTAGTATAAGTTTAAATTTTTACTTAGATCTTTCACTTGTCATTAATAAAATACATGAGATCACCTATTTCTTAATAAAATCCTTTTTCAATGTTTTTTTCGAGTCAGGACCCTTTATCATGCATTTTCCCAGTTAAGTCCCTTTTCCCGTGCATTTTCAAAGTAAAGTCCCTTTTCCCGTGCTTTTTCCCCAGTAAAGTCCCTTTTCCCGTGCTTTTTCCCAGTAAAGTCCCTTTTCCCATGCCTTTCGCCAGTAAAGTCTCTTTGCCCATGCCTTTTGCGGTGAAATCTCATTCCAATGCATTTTCCAAGTAAAATCCCTTTCCAATGTATTTTCCTGGTAAAATACTTTTCCAATTTAATTACGAGTGAAATGGAAAAAGAAATGATGTTAGATTCTTCTACCTCATGATCTTTCCAAATAGCTTGGTATATCTCCTCTCCAAGCCCAACAGCTGAAAACCATAGAATATGGTATAGATCATCCACAGTCTGTACATTAGGCTCTCAGATTTTGAATTTAGACTTGTTGTGGAGCAGTGGATATCGGCTCTGAACGAGAACTCGGGGAGCCAAGTTCGAATCCCAGTTGAATTCATTGCATTCACTTAAGCGCAAATACCCTTAGGAAAGGTATTAATCCATCTCTTCCTTCCAGTTATGGATTAAATAACAGGACAGATTGGGTTCTATAGCCTTGGCTGGCAACCAGTCTACTGCAGAAAGCAATGGGAACCTACTGTGGGATAATCTTCTTCCCAGTCAGTCATGTCTCTTTCGAGACATGATCGCCCAAGCATGTTTCACGTATGGCACTTAACTGACTGACTGTTCTCCTGAACAGGTTGTCATCCAAGGCTATACAACCCAATCTGTTCTGCTATTTACTAATTGCTGGAAATCAATTTATACCATTCCCAAAAGTATTTACATGTAAGTCAATGTAATGAACCCGATTAATATTCAAACTTCATGATCCGATTCCTCAATCGGAGCCACTATTCATTAATCAGTGTCCCCAAATGTAGGTAGGGTATTTAGCTAGTCTTCATCAGAACATTCAATGATTACTACTATTTAGATCAATGTGTTTTTATATTAACTTCATAAGATGTTTAATAATTAATATTTGGTAATGGAACTTTTATTATTTGTCTATACTTCTGAGATGAGGTCGTATTTACATTATTTACACTGTTGTCTTCATCTTATCATGTTTATGATGTTTTGGCCGTTGTACACTCTAGCCTCTTACAGGTGCAATGAATTTTATCATAAACATGGCACTAAAGATGAGGACAATAGTCTGAACAATGTCCCTATTTTTATCCCTTAGTTACAAACTGATACTTAAAATTGACTGTAAACTTTTTACTTTAGGTATTTTTAATCGTTTCACCTTGAGCAAGGCAATAAAGCCACTAAGATACAAGAGGGTTGATGAGCATGAATGAACAAAAGAAAAAAACATTATTAAAGTGAGGGAATAATAAAAGAACAGGAATTAAGAAGACAGAAGTTAAAGACTGACATTACATTTAAGCTTTGATCAAAGTCAACCAGAAAGTAAGAAGCCAAAAGAAAGTTCTACAAGTGGGAGGTGCAAAAGAAGAAATTGTTAAAATAAAGCTTATAAATCTTGCCTATTCAACTGTAAAAGAATGAGACCTTACTGCCAATCTAGTGCTGTGCTTAAATTCATAAAGTCTAGATACTATAAAGGAAAGTTTATCAGAACAATTACTATGAACATATTTTTGTAGAAGAGATACAATTAAGTTATGGCAGTAGGAAAGTGACTGAAATTCACTTTAAAAATAATTGTACTTTTTGAAATTGAAATTTAATGCAAAGATATTTTTCTGATAATTAGAATAGATATTGTATAGTTGTCTCTTGTAGTTTCTTTCTTCTGGCTTTGAGAAATTAGTCATCTAGATTTTCATGGCAACTGCTCTGACCAATTTTTTTTCCTAGTGCCCTGTTTCCTTGAATTTAAGTGTGTTAATAGATTGAAATCTAGGTTCCACTTTTTTTACCATTGAAATAGTTAAATGTAACCTCCTCTTCTACTCCAATAGTTTCTTTTCTCCCACTTCCTACCTGTGGAACTCTCTTCCGTTTGCTTGTTTCCCTGGTAGCTATAATCGCCAAACATTTAAATTTTATTTTTTTTTAATCATATCACCCCGAGCAAGGCGGTAATGTCACTGATGCACAGGGGGCTATGTAAGAGTGAAAAGATTGGAAAAGAGAAAGCCGAAAACCCCATCCTAAACAGGGAACAAGAGAGGAGCCTCTTCACCTGTTCAATAGACGTGGGCGGAGTGTGAACCGGGCGATAGTTTAGTCTATCTACTCCAATAAATGTCAGTTGCCATCTTCTATCTTCTTGAATGCCATTCATCTTTTATCCTTTCTTCAGTACTCAGTATTTCCTTTCTAACTGTAACCCCCAGCGCACTAGTGATGGTCCCAACTTGTTTGGGGGTGAACTGATCAAAAAAAAGAAAAAAATTCATGTAATTAGTATTCGTTCGACCAACAGAGTAGCAGTACAATGTACTTTCAAACATATTTTTAGAATTTATTTTTAATTTTTCTGATGTTTTTTTTTCTTTTTCTCTACAGAATGTGGGGGTCATTTTTATAGTCCTTCTGGAATGATTTCTTACCCATCAGAACCAGGAGCGTTATACCCTCACGGCATTGATTGTGAATGGGTGATTACAGTGTCATCAACAAAGGTAAGATTTTTGCATTTAAAAACTAAAAAATATCAATCTAGTTAGTTTCTCTCATTTCCTATCGAATATTGGGCTGCGCTTAATGTCACACCCTCTTCTCCTCTCTACTCCCTCTCTCTGTAAAGAACAAATTTTTTTTCTTTTCTAAGAAGAACATCATATTTGGTGATGCATAAAATAATCTCCCATTTAAATTATACTTAATATTCCAGAACAAGTTTATCAACAACACGAAAGAAAAAAATGACAGCAGTAATTAAATAATTTGCAGTGATTAGATATTTGTCAATAACGAGGTGATCAACAACTTTCTTGTTGATTATTCCTTTAAAGAGTTTGCTAATGACACTGTAGCTGTTGTGAGCTGGTTAATTTTCTGTGATTCAGCCTTGTGCCATACATAACCAGACTCCCTATAGCTTACAAATTTTATCCAGAATTATCATCAGAAGGTTTTCATCAGCAGATTGGAATATGTGGAATTGTGCGGAATAATATAAGAATAAAATATACATTTTTCATTTTAAAATAGAAATTTATTAAACGGGAAGAATAACACAAGTTGTAGAAGTAAATGTGCAATTAGAAACATTAAGAAGTTAAGGGTAGAGTTCGTATTCAATGATAAAGTTATGGGTATCAAGACTTGTAGAAAATGTTCATAGTAGTAATTGTTGAAAGAGGATTTGCGTATGTATATATGTATTCAGTAGGAATGTCTTTGGATGGAGAAGTAAGAGAAAGAGAACAAGGTGTGACCTGACCTTATCTCCAGGTTGATTTGAAGTTACATTTTAGTTTCATCTTTCTCGCTGCTTCCATCTGACAGTCTAAGTCTGGAAGGGGATGGCCATTGTCACCTAATATTGAATTGAAGGCAAAAATCGAGGCAAAGAGCTTCTCCTTATCTGACAAGGATTATATGACCCTGGAACCATTTAGAATAGTAGTAGGTACTGATACCACCCCAAGCAAGGTGATACTGCTACTGATGTGCAGGGGGTTACATAAGACAGTTAGTTTTAGACAGGAAAAGAGTGAAGACAGACAAACCAGCTACAGAGGAAGAAAGAGAAAGGGCAAGAGAAGGATATAAACATAGGAGTGAAGACAGTTACGAAGGTAGGGAGAAAGGAAAAGAACAAGATACATGGGGTGATGTGGAAAGGGCTGGAGTTAAGTGGATAAGAGATGGGAATTGACTTTGCATTTAAATTCTTGGAGGTTATAGCCATCAGGAAAGCAAGAACATGGGAGTTCCATGGGTGGGAAGCTCAAGAAAAGAAGCTGCTGAAGTAGAAATGTTGCCTGCATTTGGTTGATCTAACTGTAAAAGGGTGGGACCTTGATGCCAGTCTGGTTGCCCAAGTAAATTCTTGTGGAAGGGGCACCAGCGACCTAAGTTTTATTATCACAACATTTCAGGAGATGTGCTATCTAGCCACCTGTTAGTTCAAGTAACTTTCAAGGAAGTTCAAATTAGGCCCTTTTTTTAATTGAGGTAAGTAGATTTGGGTGCACAACAACTCATCACTGGAAAAACTCAATACCAGAAAGGCATAACTTTTTTATAACTGAATAAAAGTATTAAAGATTAAAACCTTAATTAGCAAATATTTTACTTTATTAAAAGATAAATTTGTTGATGATTTAATTTATTAAGAATAATTAAAAAATATTCCCTAATCAAGGTTTTAATCCTTAGTAAATTACCTTTATTTGATTACTAGCAGTATAGCCTGGCGTTGCACAGGTGTAATGAAAGCTTTAAAACTAATCCATGGTCCTGGAGCTCAGACTCTTTGGATGTTAGCACGAAAGACTAAAAAGCAATAGTTGTTTCCAGTTAAAGCGAAACTGTAGACTGAAAGAAAAAATGAATGGATGTAAGTCAAATTTTGATTTCCTGGTATCGATATCAAATAAGTTTTTTCATTGTAAACTGAATTTTGAAGGCTAAATAAGTCCTCTGAGTAAATGGTATCATGGCTGAGACTAAGAACTACAATTATACCGGCTTAGAGCCAAACCTGAAGCGAAAACTAAAATAAAAGGGCTGAAAAAAATACAGACATACAGGCAGATAGACAGATAAACATCTTGCCTTTTATATATATATATATATATATATATATATATGTATTCATTGATTCTAGCACACATAAATTTACTACTTCTCTATATAGGAAACCAACTAGCATAAATTCGTGTCTTCTTAATTATAATAGTGAATGCCCCCAACGATATAAGTTAGCTGTTATAAAAAACTTACTTCAATGCACACAAATGATATCTTCTTCCAAATCTATATTTTATAAAGAATTACACAACATTAAGCAAACACTAGTCAATAATGGATTTCCTAATTCCGTTATTGATCAACAAATTAAAATGTATCTCAACAAACTTAACAATAGCTCTAACAATAATGATAATATTAATAATAATGGTTTACATCAAAATAAACATAACACTATTAACTTATACTATTGCAACCAAATACATAATAATTATAAACAAGATGAAAAAACTCTCAAAAACATAATACATAGAAATGTTAAACCAGTCGAAAGTAATAATCAAATTAAACTCATTATATATTATAAAAAGTTTAAAACAATTGACCTCATAGTCTATAATAACCCAACAGGCACTAAACTAAATTCTTTACAAAAAACCAATGTCGTGTACCAATTTACATGCCCATTCAGAGATTGCATCTCTGATACTACTCAAAAACCTAGTACATATATTGGTTTTACCACAACCACGCTCTCCCGTAGACTTACATGTCATCTTTCTGATCAGAGTACTATTAAACAACATTTCTCTGAAAAACATAAACATGTAGGTAATATCAGACAGATTTTGGTCAACAATACGGTGATCCTTACTCATACACACAGTAAGAGGAACCTGCAGATATTGGAGGCCATGTACATCAAATCAAAACAACCAACACTCAATAAAATCAACTTTAAAACAGGAAATAACATATTACATTGCATTTGACTAGATGGTTTTGTTGTCATTTCGCGCTATCCCGCGGTGTGACGTCATAAAACCGCATCGTAAACTTAAGAACTGCATTTATTATTTTTGGTAACTATTGCCGTTGCCAAGCGGAGTTTTATGTCAACACAAAATAAAATCGTCGGTGATGGTGGATTTTATAATATTTCAGTTTAAACTACCTCTCTGAAGATGGCTCATGTGAGTCGAAAGCTTAGAAGAAAACCAATAAATAATTATCCAAATGTTGGAGAATTTTTGTCTTTATTTTCAACTGAAATTAAAGCAAAAATACGACATTTAGAACGGCTCATGATTAAACATAATAGACATTCATTGTCTCTTATATTTAATAGCATATGTCTATATATATATATATATATATATATATATATATATATATATATACTATCGATTTACTGCACGATTGTAAGAACTGCAACCTTGAAACTTCTGAATATTGTTTCTTATGTCTTTGTCTATGAGTGTATCAAATTTGATTAAAATCGGACCATTCCTTCTATAACTCGTTTTTTCGATTATCAATTTTCGATATTTATCAGAGGTACCTCGACACAAAACCTACCTAAGAACACTCGCAGATGCTTATAGTACAACTGTGTAAATTTTCAAGAAAATCGATTCAGCCGTTTCAGAGTCTATAGGTAACAGACACACACACACACACACACACACACACACACACAGTTCCATTTATAAATAAGTTTAGATTTAGATTAGATAAAAGAAGCTGTGTTTTTCTTATGCTGAGGTATCTCGGCACTCAGTCAGCAGTGTTGAGTTGTCTCTTTTCATATAGATTTTTCTTGTTCTGCTGCCCATGTGTAGGGATATTGTGTCTAGTCTTATTTAGCTCAGTTATTTAGTCAGTTAAGTGCCATACATGATACATGCTTGGGCGATCATGTCTTGAAAATGACATGACAGACTGGGCAGAAGATTTTCCTGCAGTAGGCTGCCACCGTTACTTTCTGCAGTAGACGTAATATGATATATCTCTTCTCCCTTTAGCTATGAGTCAAATAATAGGACAGATTGGTTTCTATAGCCTTGGATGGCAACCAGTCTACCGCAAAAAGTAATGGCAACCTACTGCAGGATAATCTTCTGCCCAGTCAGTCATATCTCTTTCAAGACATGATCTCCCAAAGCGTGTATCACATATGGCACTTAACTGACTGATCAATATCCACCTGGTTGGCAAACCTCTTGCTGCTGCCAAATACCAAAGAACTCACTCCTCACTCAAAGAAAAATAAACGGTTGTATTATTTTGACTTTTGGGTCAGTTTATTTTATTCCTAAATTTTCAAATAAAATAATTATCTTATCATCTATCTACATGGGCAATGTTCAGATATATGCCACAGTATAAAGTATTTGCATCCATAAAGACATTTTGATTAACTGTTGAGATGAATATTAAAAAAATAGCAGCAATGGAATTTTGTGAACATATGCTCCTAGACATCTCAGTTTTTCACTGACCATGACAAATCATTCCATGTTGTTCCACATCCCATTTTCATTGGAGTCAGTTAAGGGTCATATGTGATACACATTTGGATGAACATGACTGACTGGGTAGCAGATTTTCTTGCAGTAGATTGCCATTACTTTCTGTAGTAGACTAGTTGCCAACCAAGGCTATAGAACCCAATCTTTCCTGCTTTTCAACCCATAGCTGGAGGAGAAGTGGCAGATTAATACCTTTTTCAAGAGTATTTGCACAGAAGTGAATGCAACAAATTTAACTTGAACTTACCTCTTGAGTTCTTGTTCTGAGAAATGTTCTGGACTGTTGCTACATTCACAAGAAAACTGAAGGTGAAATCAATGCCATGGCAAGAAATGAAAACATAAATCCTGTTTTTTAGTAATTTGACAGTAATTTACTGAGTTTCTAGCGCTCTCTCTGGAAGCACATTGGTGATGCTTATGTCCCTTAATCTCATCTTACGTCGGCCAAACAGCTTCTACCAGCATAAATAGTTGAACATATACCTCCTCTCACTTACTACTCTAATCAGGACTCTACTTATTTGATCTGGTTAATAGAAATTTCTAATTTCCAGCCAAATGGAACTTGTTCCATAAAACCTTCATCTATTTATTTTGTATTCTGCTTCTTTGTAGACTTAACTGCTGGTCATAAAAACAACAGACACTTCAAATTCAGATTTTTTTTTTTTTAATCATATCACCGCGAGCAAGGTGGTAATGCCACTGATGTGCAGGGGGCTATGTAAGAGTGAAAAGATTGGAAAAGAGAAAGCCGGAAATCACATCCTAAACAAGGAACAAGGGATGAGCCTCTTAACCTGTTCAATAGACGTGGGTGGAGGGTGAACCGGGCGATAGTTTAGTCTATCTACTCCAATTGAAAAAAAAAAAAGAAGAGTGAAAAGATTGGAAAAGAGAAAGCTAAAATTATTTAGGGTTTGTTTGACTTGATGTGTGTTTTAAGTTGTTCATGTTGTATCACAACTTTTGACAACAAATTTTTTTTTTTAAATAAATTTAATCAGATTGTCCAGCTGAATTTTACTCGTCTACAAACTGAATGCAATTATGATTGGCTAGATGTTATTGACAGCAATCACAGGTATGGTTCTCGTATTGGACGGTATTGTCGGCTGAGTGACATACCAAATAATGGTACCATGAACAGCACTGGTCGAGGTGTCAGATTATGGCTTCATTCTGATACCTCTGTGTCTCATGAAGGTTTCAATGTCAGCTGGACATCTCAAGAACCAAGTGAGTACTTGTTTTTTATTTGTAAATTAAAAAAAATATGAGACTATTTGGTAAATTTTTGTTTTAGGTCCTGAAGGCTTTTCTACCTTCAAATTTATCCAAAATAGCATTATTTCTGTGCAAATGTATATGCTGAACTCAAATCAATAATTAGTTATTGAAGAAACCTACCTTTTTTGATCTGAACGTCCATGAAAAAATCAAACTACACCTTGCACTTGTTGTCTCTCGTAACTCTGACAAAGTCATGTAATTAACTGCAGAATGACTTCCTGTGTAGCCAACAAATTTTGGCCGATTTACTTCCTTTACTGAAATTTCTGCCTATTTACTTCCTGTAATGAAAGTAATATGCGTAGAAAAAATATTGCGTATTACTTTCATTTTCAGGAAGTAAATAGGCGGAAATTTCAGTAAAGGAAGTAAAAAGGCCAAAAATAGACCGAAATTTGTTGTCCTATGCCGAAAGTCATTCAGCAGTTAATTACATGACTGCATTAGAGTTATGGGAGACAAAATGTAGTTTGATTTTTTTTTTTTTTTTTTTTTTTTTTTTCTGGACATTCAGATCAATAAAGGTAGGATTCTTCAATAACTGATTGTTGATTTGAGTTCAGCTATACATTTGCACAGAAATAATGCTATTTTAGATAAATTTGAAGTGGGGAAAAGCCTTCGGGACCTAAAACGAAAATTTACTGACTTTTTTTCCTGGCTTGTACCTCATCAGGGTAATGTTCTTGGCTGACATAAAGTGGAAAGGCTATATTCACTGCTAGGGCAGCGGCTAAGAAAGTTCATTCACTGTGTTGTGCTAGATAATTTTTCTCTCCAAAATCCATCTTACATATCTATAAGACTATCATTTATCTCTGTTTAGAATATTGCTGCCACATGTTCCAGTGCTCATTGCTATTTTTCTAGAGATTCTTGATAAAATCCAAAGAACAATCAGCAATATTATTGGCCCAAATCTGGTATCTCAGCTTCAGTCATCTTGTGGCCTTGGCCAAGATAGAACTCACTGCACCCCTCCAGTATTCCCTGTGCATTTGGAACCCTGGCACGGTTTTTGTAGCGAAATTCATAATCTTGTCAAACAGCTGAATACTTGATGCTTTGCCAGGGCTACCAAAGGTGTTTTAATTGTGACACCAACACTAGATGGGTTGCCTCCAGGCCCCATCTTGTTATTTAACCCATAACTGGAGGGAAGTGACAGATTAATACCTTTCCCAAGGGTACTAGTGCTTAAGTGAATGCTGGGTACTCAACTGGAATTTGAACTCAGCTCACCGATTTCTCTTTCCAAGCTGACATCCACTGTACCACAACGCACATCCGTCACTGAACACTTACAGCAACTGGTATTCCCAAGTGGTCACCCATCTAAGTACTGACCAGGCTCACATTGCTTAACTTTGGTGATCGAGCGAGAACCGGTGTATTCAATGTGATATGCCATAAGCATTGTTATTCTAGTTGCTTAACCCACACTGTCATCAGTCATAGAGTTGATGGAGAGTTACTCAGATTTCAGCACTGTCACTCATGACTAAAGTTAATGTAATTGTGCAGAGAAATAATTATATATATTTCAAGTTGCGCTATATATATATATATATATATATATAAATATTATTCATCCACATACAAGCCTGTTTTGCTGTATCACAATTCATCAGTGTGGTGTGGCTAGACACATCCACTCGCTTCTGGCCGGATCGAAACTCGACCGATTTGGTGTCAGTCAGAGTCACTACTCCCTAAGCCAAAGGCACATAGAATCAGAGAAGGGAAATTTTAATGTGTTGTATATAAGCAGTGTATACACACGCCAGTCACCAAAAGAACTCAATTCATTTCTTAAGAGTCACGCTCAGTGGAAGTTGAAAGTTTGGAAAAAAACTTTCATTCACAAGAAAAATGATGATATATATATATATATATATATATAATGATTTTTTTTTTTTTTGTGCTTTCATAATTTTTTTTTTCATTTTCTAAACATGGTCAGTACATTGTGACCATGTTTATAGTTGTTGTTATTGAGTGTGGGCTTTAACATCAACTGTGCTGACTGTGTTTTGGAAAATGAACATTCCTATAACTGTAGATACATACATAAAAAATTCATACATTCAGCTAAAAGTAAAAATAAAATCATTCTTGATAATGGCAAAACATATAGCTGAAAGTCATCAGACTGCCAGAACATTTGGGCAATTTCTACATAATTTACTTCCAGAAAAGAAGAAAATTATATGAACACATGAAAAATGAAATATAAAAAAAAAATCTAACTGCAATACCTTATCAGTCATTTTTTAAAAAACATGAATAAAAGAGGGATTGCTGCCCAAATACACACACACACTAGCAATGATATCTTACACTGTACAGGTAAAGTTTCTTTCTTCTGTTCCACTGAGCTACACATTCATTTCTTTGCATGAAAGGTATTATTGGTTTGTAGTTGTCATAGGCAAAGTTTACTAAATAAAATATAATAGTACTGCAGCCACATCTGGTCGGGTGCCCCTGCTGTTCACCTTGGGGTTCTTGACAAAACCAACGGAGAATCTGTAATGTGATCGATACCTCAGCTGCAGTCCAGTTGCTCTCACACTGGCATGATGTGGCTTCCCTGTGCCTCGTCTATACTTTCATGGCATCTGCTCCAATGAACTTAAATCACTGGTGCCTCCTAGGTATAAATTTACACAAGCTACTAGATTAGCAACTAGGTCCCACCCTTTTACAGTGAAACTGATAAAATGTAACTGCAATTTCTACTTTATCTTGCACTTCCTGCCTGTGGAATTCCCTTCCATATACTTGCTTCCCCAACAGTTACAATCTCCAGGAATTTAAATCTAAGGTCAATAGACATCTCCTATCTCACTAACTCACATCCATTCTCTCAAACTCTTTTTTCATCTACTCCACCCCCATCCTCCATATTCTCATCCGTCTATTACCCTCCTCCTGATCGATCCTGACTTGGCAGCTTGGATACGGTAACTTTCTCACCAGCATAATGTGGCTTCCCTGTGTCTCTTCTACAAATACTTTCATGGCTTCTGCTCTGATGAACTTAGCTTGCTGGTGCCTCCTTTATATGAATTTACTCTAGCCACAAGATTAGCAACTGGGTCCAACCCTTTTACTGTGAGACCAATAAGATTCTACTCCATCAGCTTCTTTTCTCACACTTCCTGCCTGTGGAATTCCCTTCTGTTTTCTTGCTTTCCCAACAGCTACAATCTCCGAGAATGTAAATGTAAAGTCAATAGTCATCTTCTATCTCACTAACTTGCATCCTCTCTCATGCTCTCATCTCATTCTCACCTTCTTCTACCCGCTTCCTGACACTCCCTTTATTCTGCCACTCCTTCTCATAACTTTCCTCCAATGTAACCCCTGCACAACAGTGGCAGTATAATGCCTTGCTTGGGTTGATATGATTATAAAAAAAAAAATAAAGTTTCTTAAATTGCCTTGAAAAGTATCACCTTATATCCTTAATGTGTACATTAGCATTAAATAATGGCATTCTTAAGGACAGGTGTAATACTATTATATTTTCTATATTGCTGTTATTCTTTTGATTATTAACACAAATATTAACTCTCTCTTCAGCTTGTGGCTATGAAATTCAGGGACGACACCATGGAATTTTACAGAGTCCAAGATATCCAGACAAATATCCAATTTACCGAACATGCCAATGGACAATCAGTATGAAACCTGGAAAGAAGATCTCATTGCTGTTTAATGTCTTTCGGCTTGAAAATCATCATAGTTGCAACTATGATTATCTTGAGGTAATTTGTACTCCAACAGCTTCTTTTCTTGCACTTCCTGCCTGTGGAATTCCCTTCCACATACTAGCTTCCCCAACAGCTACAATCTACAGGAGTTTAAATATAAGATCAATAGACATCTCCTAACATACTAACTCACATCCATTCTCTTAAACACTCTTCCCCTCTACATCCCTACCCGTCTATCATCCTCCTTCTGACATTTCCTATTTCCAACCACTCTTTCTCACCACCACCTCCTATGTAAACCCTTGCGCAATAGTGGCAGTGGAATGCCTTGCTTGGGGTGACACGATTTAAAAAAAAAAAAAATTGCCAATCACAAGTTGAAGTTTGCATCTATTCTGAGTAAGAGTTCATGTCCATTTGTTCTTTAAAACCTCTATTCATTTTCTCGATTTTTCTGCACTATTGTAAGAACTGCAACCACCTTGAAACTTCTGAATATTGTTTCTTATGTCTTTATCTATGAGTGTCTCAAATTTGATTAAAATCAGACCACTCCTTCTGTAACCTGTTTTTTTCGATTATCGATTTTCGATATTTATCAGGGGTACCTCGACACAAAACCTAGCCAAGAACACTCGCAGACGCTTACAGTACAACTGTGTAAAGTTTCACGAAAATTAGTTCGGCCATTTTGGAGTTTATAGGTAACGGACACTCACAGACAAAGTTCCATTTATAAATAAGTTTAGATATGTTTTATCTTTATTCAAAGGCATACAGTTGCAAAATATGTTCAATTGAAGCCATAAAACAACCTTGATGAATAATAGGCTTATTGTACATGAGTGAATTGGTTAGAATGTTTGGTTTCTAGCCATGAGACTTCAGTTTGACTCTCCTGGGGGGGAAATTTATTTTTCTAGAATTGTTTCTTATTAAGGTTTTCTTGTTTGGATATGAAGGACAAGAGAAATTATAGTCTTATAATGAATGATTCAGTCAGTTAAGTGCCATATGGGATACATGACTGACTTGGCAGAATATTATGTCGAAGTAGGTTGCCATCGCTTTCTGCAGTAGACTGGCTGCCAGCCAAGGCTCTAGAACCTAATCTGTCCTGTTATTTAACCCATAACTGGAGGGAAGAGATGGATTAATAAATTTCCCAAGGGTATTTGCACGTAAGTGAATGCAAGGAATTCAACTGGAATTTGAACTCAGCTCCCCGATTTCTTGTTCCGAGCCGATATCCACTGCGCCACATTTACAAAGAATAATTGTTACTATGATAATTCCATACAACAAAAAAAAAGAAGTAATTCTCCAGAATGATGACTTTGGTCCTCACCAGACGCTCTATACCCAATTCAGCATTCAATAACCTAAGGATCAAAATATTGTAAAATCAACCACCCTAACCAAATAGTATTTTTTAAATGTTATAACTTTATGGTTTTAATGTTGGTGGTCAACAACGTAGTCATTCAGTCAATTAAGTGCCATATGTAATATATGCTTGTGTGATCCATGACTAACTAAACAGAAAATTTTTGTGCAGTAGGTTGCCATTTCTTTGTGGTAGACTAGTTGCTAATCAAGGCTATAGAACCCAATCTGTCCTGCTATTTAATCTATAGTTGGAGGGAGAAGAGATATCTTGACTCATTTACCAGTGAAGAGGGCCCCAGAAAAGACAATTGACAATTTTAAGAGTAATGTAAACAATGACAGCTGTCATCAAACCATCTGGAAACATAAGAACGTCTGTCTGAAATATCAGACTGTTAAGTACATTGGAGATATGTGGGTAGCGTAATGGATAGTAGTTTAGAATGAGAAATTGGGGAACCATTAACTTAAGTCAAGAAAGACCTCTTCCTTGTATATTATTCCAGATCAGACCAATGTATAGACCACAGTCAATATTTTCTTACTTAAAAGCTAGTTTTAGTAATGTACATTTTTTTTTTTTTTTAAACCGTATCACCCCGAGCAAGGCTGTAATGTCACTGATGTGCAGGGGGCTACGTAATAGTGAAAAGATTGGAAAAGATAAGGCCGGAAACCACATCCTAAACAGGGAACAAGGGATGAGCCTTTTAACCTGTTCAATAGACATGGGTGGAGTGTGAACCGGGTAATAGATAGATCTATCTACTCAAATTGGAAAAAAAAAAACCAGTGAGAAGATTGGAAAAGAGAAAGCCGGAAACCACATCCTAAACAGGGAACAAGGGATGAGCCTCTTAACCTGTTCAATAGACGTGGGTGACCTGTTCAATCCACATGTGGCCATTAATTCATTCAAGAAAGCCGTTCAGCTTAGTCATTAAATCTACAAGAACCTAGAAATATGACCCCATATATTGTTCCAGTTCAAATCAATGTGCACCTTTCAACTGATCAGTGAATCAGTTAAGTGCCATATATAAAAGATGCTTGGTCAATCATGTCTCTTTAAAGCCATGACTGACTAGGCAGAAAATATTCTCGTAGTAGGTTGCCATTTCTTTCTGTGGTAGACTAATTGCCAGCCAAGGCTATAGAACCCAATCTGTCCTGTTATTTAAACCCTAGCTGGAGGGAGAAGAGATGGATTAATACCTTTTCTTTTTTCTTGCACAAAAAATTGCAACAAATTCAACTAGGCTCTACTAATTTCTTATCCTGAGCCAATATCCATTGCACCACAATGCACATCTTGATAGCCAGCCAAAATTCAATGTAATTACTGCTTCTTGAAAGAACTTTGTAATGTCAAGATCTACTAAACACATAAAGTTCACTGTACTCCGATGAAAAACCTGGGTGAAACATCCACCAGGTATATCATTGAGACTAAAGCAGAATAAACAAACTCATGATGAACAATGAGCATGTATTTCAGTCAAAATAAAATTTGTTGGTCAGGAACTGAAAGTAGTAAGACAATTCAAATACCTTGGCTCAATTATCAGTGAAGAGGGTACCAAAGTAAAAATTATTTCAAAAGCAGTGCAAACAATGGCATCTGTTGCAAAACTATTGGAAAAGGCAAGAATTATCAGACTTTTATATGTACTGGAGATGTGCGGGTGGCATAGTGGATAGTGAATTAGAATGAGAAATGGAAGAGGTGAGTTTAAATTCTAGTCGGTTTCATTACATTCACTTAAAAATACCCTTGGGGAAGGTATGAATAGATGTCTTTCTTTTAGTAGTCAGTTAAATAGTGAGACTTTTATCTGAAAAAAAATCAGTGTTATCCTAAAAAGAAACATTTACTTAGAATCTTAAGTATGTTTTGGCTTTAAATAACCTAGAGAGGGTTGACAACCCATAAAATTAATCAAATCAGCTAATCAAAGTTAATTAAAGTATACATGCATTAGAGTTTTCAACATAGAAACCCAGTAGTAGAAATAGAAAGCTACAGTGTCGCAGGTGCTATACTGGGCTGTGAATAAATATTAAATGACAATATTTTATATCAATATGAGATGATGAGGCTGGAACCAAAGTGATTTTGCTTTTTCACTTTCGAAATGACAGACATCAGTATCTATATACAGGGTGTCTCCAAAAAATGTACTCACACTTTGAATGACAAGAAAACCTTTATTTATGAACATAGTGAAATGGAATAGCTTCAAATACAGAAGAAAAATGTAATTGAGGAATCATGTTTGCAAATGTTCAAATTGATGACCATTATTGTCCAGACGCTTCATGATGCCATAGATGCTATCTTTTGAGATGTGGGTTTCCCGACCAGTTTGTCGAAGTGATTTCTGTGGTAATCGAAGGAGTATTTCCTGTACCTGCTCTTCTTTTCCAGGGCTTGTGGATGTCCATGGTCATCCAGAACGTTTCTTGTTGACATTCTGGACGGTTCCATCTGCTTCAAATTTGTCTCTGATGTGAGTAATGGTCTGGTGAGTTGGTGCCAGTTTTGCGAATTCCCTTCTGAATTGTCTTTGCACTTCAGTGGCATTTTCGGTCGTCCAGTAACATTTCAGGACAAAATATCCTCTCGTCCAAACTAAGTTGTTTTCCTGCCATTCTGTGATTAATTAATTACACCTGCATAAAAAGCAAAAAAAGCATGTTAGAGACAGTTAAAGTGTGAGTACATTTTTTGAGACACCCTGTATAAATAAAGGTATACAACATTTTCTTTATTTGCTTCTTGGTGATGTTGGTTTGGTTGAGGGGGGTGTCAGTACATACGCATATGAGGGAGCCAGCCAGATGCACTTGGGCTTACCCAGCCACTCTCTGGGCTGTTCTGATCTCAACTGCTGCCTGACTTCTGCCAACTGTCTTCTGAACTATATATCTCACATTATGTTTCAGGTACATTGTTTATAACAATTTTGAGGTTTACATTATCTGACCTTAGTTATGTTGGTTATTAAAACACAATTACATTCCTTCAATACAATAATATTTATTTTACTATGAATAGATTTCTGTTTCCATAACTCCTGACATGGAAAAGTTTGCTTGTCATCCAGTGCCTACATTCTTTAACTTTCAAAACAAAATTTATTTTCTTTCGTCAGCTAGCTTGCATATTTGCTGGCTCATAGAAATACATTTCTGCATGAAATTACGCACAAGGTCAGATAATATTTAACAGAATACAACAATGAACAAAGTGAAGACTTGAGTAAAAATATATATTGCCATGTTTATTTTTAAAGAAAATGCATCACCAAAAATAAAGGTTGCAGTGCAATAAGCCAAAAAATATTTCTGTATGCTCATGTAGAGAGTGGAAAAGTGTTGTCCTGAAAAGGACAGTTTTGAAGTTGTTGGAAAGTGTTATTCAGAGAACAGCTCTGTAGTCACTGGAGGGCATTGTCTTAAGAGGACGGTTCTTCTAGTCACTGGAGGGCATTGTCTTAAGAGGACGGTTCTTCTAGTCACTGGAGGGCATTGTCTTAAGAGGACGGTTCTTCTAGTCACTGGAGGGCATTGTCTTAAGAGGACGGTTCTTCTAGTCACTGGAGGGCATTGTCTTAAGAGGACGGTTCTTCTAGTCACTGGAGGGCATTGTCTTAAGAGGACGGTTCTTCTAGTCACTGGAGGGCATTGTCTTAAGAGGACGGTTCTTCTAGTCACTGGAGGGCATTGTCTTAAGAGGACGGTTCTTCTAGTCACTGGAGGGCATTGTCTTAAGAGGACGGTTCTTCTAGTCACTGGAGGGCATTGTCTTAAGAGGACGGTTCTTCTAGTCACTGGAGGGCATTGTCTTAAGAGGACGGTTCTTCTAGTCACTGGAGGGCATTGTCTTAAGAGGACGGTTCTTCTAGTCACTGGAGGGCATTGTCTTAAGAGGACGGTTCTTCTAGTCACTGGAGGGCATTGTCTTAAGAGGACAGATTTGTAGTTGATGAAGAGCCTTATCCTGAAAAGGATAGTATATTGCATATCATTGCTGCAGGCAGGGATGGCTGAAGCAGTGGGAGCTGAAGGCTTACTGCAGATGGCTGGAGCCATGGCTGATGGCAAGCTAGATGATAATTATGATGGCTAACTGGGACTGCTGCTGATGGTTGGAGCTATGGGCTGGCTGTTGCCTACTGAACAGATAGCACACTTTGATCCTAATCATCTGGGATGCTGATTTATTTACCCCAGTATCCACACAGAGATGAGATATGACACAAGGTCAGGTTTAATGTGGGAACCCGAGCACGTAGCACTGGTCAAGGACAAAAACTGGCCAGCCTCCACAAGTTTCATCAGCTGTTTCCCAAGACTGGGCAGCTCACAGTTTCTATTTTCCCCAAATGTGATCTATCTGCAAAAGTCACACTTCTCATGAAGGCATACACAACTGAGAGATGATAATCTTCCCCTGGCATAAGCCATGGAAGATATCTTTCTTGTTGCTTTGAGGTCTTTTGATATCCTGAATCAGTCTTATGATGCAGGTTAATCTTTTTATTGCGGATGTTTTTAAAAAATGTGGGAGTGCCAACGGGATACAACAACAGTACCATTTAAGTCATCTTCTACATAGACTGCATCACAAATTACACAGTACAAGACCTCTTCAAACAAAACATAAGCTTATTGGAAGAGCTTGTAATCACTGTCAAGAAGAGAAAATTGAAATGGCATAGCCCCATCACAAAAGCCAACAAACTTTTCACTTTATCCTACAAGATACCATCTTAAGCAAAAGAGGAGGAGAGAGACATAAGAAAAAATTAGCTAACATCACTGGGTAGACTAAAAAAATCATTCAGAGACTCACCCATTGGCATGCAACCAAGACACATGGAGGGAGCTGGCAAATGACCACACCCACTTATAAGACAGATGAAGAACAGTAACATTTGAGAGTTCAAATTCCAGTTGAATTCCTTGTATTCACTTATGCACAAATACCCTTGGGAAAAGTATTAATTTGTCTCTTCCCTCCAGTTATGGGTTAAACAACAGAACAGATTGGGTTCTATAGCTTTGGCTAACAACCAGTCTACCGCACAAAGTAATGGCAAACTACTGTGGGATACACTTCTGCCCAGTCAATCATGTCTCTTTCGAGACAGGATTATCTAAACTTATTTATAAATGGAACTTTGTGTGTCAGTGTCAGTTACCTATAGACTCCGAAATGGCTGAATCGATTTTTTTGAAAATTTACACAGTTGTACTATAAGTGTCTGCGAGTGTTCTTAGCTAGGGTTTGTGTCAATGTACCCCCGATAAATATCGAGAATCGATAATTGAAAAAATCAGGTTATAGAAGGAGTGGTCAAATTTTAATCAAATTTGATACACTTATAGACAAAGACATAAGAAATGATATTCAGAAATTTCAAGGTTGCAGTTCTTACAATAGTGCAGAAAATTGATATAATATATATATATATATATATATATATATATAAAAGGCAAGATGTTTGTGCGTGTGTCTGTTTGTCTGTATGTCCTTTATACAAATCCACAATTTTTATCCGTTTCTCACCAAATTTCACAGAAATATTCTTTAGGCTGAGTCTGAGCTCCAGGACCATGGATTAGTTTTAAAGTTTTCATTACACCCGAGCAACACTGGGCTATACTGCTAGTATATATATAAATATCTGTGTGTGTGTGTGTGTGCTTCATTAAAGATAAGTAAAAAGGTATTACATTTTACTTTCCTTGTAAACTGCCAGGTAATCTAAATAAATAAAATTTAATGAATGCTTCCCAAATATGCAATTATTACATTATATGATCTGGCAACCAACAAGCAACATAAAATGACATTATCTCATCATTTGATTTAATGAAAATTGTATAAAAGAGAGATTACTGACTGAACACACGTGTATATGAGTTGAATATCTGACAAGATGAATAGAATAAGTAAAGAACAAGAAGGAAAATAAGTGTCTTTAATCTAACATGTTTCACTTTAACAAGCTTCTTCAGAGATTTGTTAAAGGTAAATGGTTTAAAAGTTTTTAAATTTGAGAAAAATCCAAGGTGACAGTATATTGATTGAGGTTTGATTTCATTTGTCAGACACGTGTCGCACGTAATAAAGCAACAAATGATCAATCTTTGAAGAAGCATATTAAAGTGATACATGTTAGATTAAAGACACTATTCCTACCTGTTTATTATTTACTCTCTCTCTCTCTCTCTCTCTCTCTCTCTATATATATATATATATATATATATATATATAATGTATATGAAATGAATTGTTTAAACATTTATTTTTTATCAATACTCATATTTAAGTAGATGTTCTATTTTTAATTTAAACAGTATTATATATTTATATCTACTGGCCTGATTATTTACAATAAATTTTTATTACGAAAATGTGTGTCATTTGGCAGGATTCTCGTAATAAAAATTTATCGTAAATAATCAGGCCAGTAGATATAAATATATAATCCTGTTTAAATTAAAAGCAGAATATCTACTTAAATATGAGTGTCGATAAAAATTAATGTTCAAACAATTCATTTCAAATTGTCGGTTTTTATAACCAAGTTTCGTTAAAATTCGTTAATTTCCGTAACATGTTTACACACACACACACACATATATATATATATATATATATATATATATATATATATATATATAGACATTTTTGTTGGTTTTTATGAATCATCTCTCTTCACTTATAATAATGGACCATCCATGTCATTTCGGTATGTGGATGATACCTTCTGTTTATTCAATAGTGAAGTTGAGGCTGATTCTTTTCTCCCAGTTTTGAACCAATTGCATCTGTCTTTGAAATTTACTGTGGAAAAGGAGTCCGATAGCTGCTTGCCATTTCTTGATGTATGTGTGCATTGAACTTCTTTTGAATTCTGTGTTCTGCAAACCTATGTTCTATGGTTTGTATACATGTTGAGACTCTTTTTGTCCCAGAAAGCGCAAACTAAATCCTATTAAGACACATAGGGCTCTTATGATTTGCTTGGAAAGGTTTTTGGATGCTGAATTAGATTTTGTCCACGGCACTCTTCTGAAAAACGGATATCCTAGAAATATTGTGGATAGTGTTATGCATGACAAAATTAATAGTTTCTCTAAGGATAAGCCACTTATAGTGGAGAAATGTCCTGTATATGTACAGCTTCCTTATATTGGTTCACAGGGTGAGCTTATAGCTAGGTGAATTTTCATCTGCAGTTTGCTCTTATTTCTCTGCCCAAATTAAAATTCATTTTGGTACTCATTTTGTTTTTTCTTCTATGCGTAAGTACCTTCCTCCTCATCAGGTTTCATCTGTGATTTATACATTTAATTATGGTTGCAGTAGCAACTACATAGGAAAGACTGTGCTGTGTTTGGACTGTAGGATTAAGCAGCATGTACCATCTAGAGTTCTTAATCTGGATGCCTGTATGATCCAGCTAGTGAATACTTCTGGGTCAGCTATTACTCAACATTTGATAAATAGCAGAGATTGTGTGACTGACTTTAGTGCAAACCGGTTTTCTGTTCTGTCAGGTTCACACCCGTTATTTCATTTGCAGGCATTGGGGTCACTGTATATTAAGTTCAGGAAGCCGTCTCTTTGTAAACAGAGAGATTGCTTCCTTGGACTTCATATTATCAGTATTTAATGTTTATAGGAAAAGGAATAGAAGAGGAAAAATAATTCCTTCAAACATTTTTTTTCCTGTTCCTCCCTTTTCGCTGTCTATAAATTTTTTTTTCTTATACATTTTCATCTTCATTTTTAAATTTTTAAAAATGAAATAAATTTCCCAGATGACCCTGAAAAGGTTGGGATTGAAACTGGTCGGTTGTTTTTCATTTTTTATTGTTCATCTTTTCTTCCACAATGCCTGTAAGTATTAAATTTTATTTATTTTTGGCGTTAATACTGTTTTGTACGACTAATAATTTATTTAAATATATATTAAATTTTTGAGACAGTAATATGTTTATTTTGATGATATTAACAAATTATCTTATATTTTGACAGATAAGAGATGGTCTTACTCCAGATTCCCCTCTTATTGGAAAATACTGCAACAGAGTTCTACCCCCATCAATAATCTCTTCAGGGCCATACCTCTATTTTAAATTCCATTCTGATGGCTCAAGAACAGACAAAGGATTCCATTTGATATATACAGAAGTTCCAGGTGATGCCTTTATGAAAATTCTGCATTTAGATATTTTTAATTTTGCAAACATTGGTTAATTTATTACAAATAAGACTGGGGTTTATGGCCTATCACGTTGAATACACCAGTTCTCACTTGATCACTTAAGTTAAGCAACATTGAGCCTGGTCAGTACTTTGATGGGTGACCGCTTGGGAATACCAGTTGCTGTAAGTGTATAGTGACGGATGTGCGTTGTGGTGCAGTGGATATCGGCTTGGAAAGAGAAATCAGTGAGCTGAGTTCGAATTCCAGTTGGATACCCTGCATTCACTTAAGCAATGGTACCCTTGGGAAAGGTATTAATCCATCCCTTCCCTCCAGTTAGGGGTTAAATAACAAGAGTAGGACTTGGGGACCCTGCCCTTAAAAAATACAAAACAAATTCCAATGAATCTTGATACTTGAAAAGAAAAATGTATTGCTAGACACAAAACTTATATAAAAAAACAACAATTAATTGTTGAAAGAAAAAGGTATTACCAGCAATAAATAAAAAAAAGTTTAGTTGGCAATAAATGACCCACTGAGGTTGATTTGCCATAAAAACAAAACAACCAACCAACAACCAAATAAGACTGACTGTCAAAAAAAGTTTTTTTTCTCATGGCACTGCTTTTTTGACTCTTTTCACCATTTAGCAATGTTCATTGTTTTTTAAAAGGAATGATAAGAATTGGAAATAAACATATGAAAAGGAATTTATACACTTTATTTGTTCTTGAGAACTGACAACAAAAATGACAAATACTTTTTATTTATTAGATTGTTTGTTTATAAAAAGAAATTTATGCTTACAGAATTCTAAAAACTAATGCAATGCAATATTTATCAATTAACAGTTTATAAAGAAATTAGCAGTATAGCCCAGCATTGCTCAGGTGTAATGAAAACTTTAAAACTAATTCATGGTCCTGGAGCTCAGACTTTTTAGATGTTGGCATGAAAGACTAAAAAGCAATAGTTGTTTCCAGTTAAAGCGAAACCGTAGACTGAAAGAAAAATGAATGGATGTAAGTCTAATTTTGATTTCCTGGTATTGATATCAAATAAGTTTTTTCGTCGTAAACTGAATTTTGAAGGCTAAATAAGTCCTCTGAGTAAATGGTATCATGGCTGAGACTAAGAACTACAATTATACCTACTTAGAGCCAAACCTGAAGCAAAAACTAAAATAAAAGGGCTGAAAAAATACAAACATATAGGCAGATAAACAGACACACACACACACACACACATTTTGCCTTTTATATATATATATATATATATATATTATCGATTTTCTGCACTAATGTAAGAACTGCAACCTTGAAACTTCTGAATATCGTTTCTTATGTCTTTGTCTATGATTGTATCAAATTTGATTAAAATCAAACCACTCCTTCTATAAGCCAATTTTTTCACTTATTGATTTTCGATATTTATCGAGGGTACCTTGACACAAAACCTAGCTAAGAACACTCACAGACGCTTATAATACAACTGTGTAAATTTTCAACAAAATCGGTTCAGCCATTTCGGAGTCTATAGGTAACGAAGACACACACACACACACACACACACACACAAAGTTCCATTTATAAATAAGTTTAGAGAAGTGTGAAAACAATTGTTTTTTTCATAAATTCACAAACATTTACTCAATTCTTAAATTATGTGAACCAACTATAAGTAAATCTATTTTATTTCCCATTTTATAAAGTTTGGATCAATTGGCATATAGCTGATGTTTGCCAAACATCTAACATCAATCAATCCCAGAAATACTGATCATCTACACAGAGATGGCTTTTTAAAAGATGTATTTACATTCTTTGTAGTATAAATATAAAGAAATTATCCTGACCATAAAATGAAGGATCACTTTATATATAAACTGTAATACAAAATTAATTCCCCACTTTATACCCACATTATTATTTTTATTTATCAAATCCTGATTAGGTATGAATCCATCTCTTCTCTCCCAGCTATGGGTTAATTAGAAAGATATCCATTGTTTCTGCAATGCATATAATAAAGACACTATTGCTACTAATGTCTTATTATTTAGGAGGTATTTCTGTCATCTTCTCGATAAATATTTTCCTGCTATTTAACCATAACTGGAAAGAGAAATAAGTTAATTAAAATATGAAGTAAATTGTCATCAATTTTCAGGGCCGCAGATGGTGGCCTTTTTAAGGAATTAAAAAAAAAAACATACTTTTTAAGAAATCCTGAGGAATACATGAATACCATCAGGGCTGCCTACTTTCTGAGAATCCAGTTTAGATAGCAGAAATCATGGTGGGAGTTCTCAACAAAGACTCAGTCTGCAGGATGTGGAGTTACCTCAGCTGAATCAAAATAAGAATTAGAAAAGAATTTCTTAGCCAAACCTTCTACTTTATCAGCAAAAGATGTTAACACTTCAGAGTGAAAATAGGAGGGTTGAATGTCATACTCATATTTAACACATGTTTACAGAGCTGCCAGTAGTCATGAAAGCCAAAGTTGTTGGAGGTTATACAATACTTTTTTATTATATTTTTTTTTATAATCATATCGCCCCAAGCAAAGCAATTTTTTTTTTTTTTTTTTTTTTTTTAATCATTTCACCCCGAGCAAGGCAGAAATGAGTGAGGAGTACAAACTAGTTAGAAAGGAGCAACAGAAAGCTGAGAATGCAGGTGCGATGACAGATACATAGGTGGAGAGAAAGGGAAGGTTATACATGGGAGGGGAGAGAGCTAGAGTCCAGTGGTTAGTAGATGAGTATTAACTTTGCATTTAAATTTCTGGAGGTTGTAGCTGTCAGGAAAGCAAGAATATGGGAGCGAGTTCCACAGGCGGGAAGTGCAAGAGAAGAAACTGCAGGAGTAGAATTGTCATCTGTATTTGGCTAACCTGACTGTAAATGGGTGGGACCCAGTTGCCAGTCTGGTTGCACGAGTAAACACCTGTTGAGAAGTCACCAGTGACTTAAGTTCGTCTGAGTAGAAGCTATGAAAGTATTTATAGAACAGACAAAGGGATGCCACATTTCGACGGTGGGGAAGTGGCTGCATTCGAGCCGCCAGATCAGTACCTATCATATTACAGACTCTCCTTTGGAGCCTGTCAAGAACACTGAGGAGAACGGCAGGGGTGCCTGACCATAAATGGCAGCAGTACTCCATGCACGGACGGATGGTTGACTTGTATATATGCAGGATGGATTCAGGCGGAAAAAACATCCTGGATCGACATAGTAACCCAACTTTCTTAGCAGTAGATTTTGCTATGGATTCAATATAGTGGTTCCATTTGAGGTCTGAGGACAGGGTAAGGCCAAGGAGGCGTAGTGTATTGCTCATTATACTGCCACTGTTGTGCAGGGGGTTATATAGGAGGAAAGTTATGAGAAGGAGTGACAGAATACAGAGGGTGTCAGGAAGCGGGTAAGAGAAGGATGAGAATACTGAAGAAATGAAATGAGAGCATGGGAGAGAGAATGCAAGTGCTAGAAAAGAAGCTGCTGGAGTAGAATTTGTGTTTACATTTTATTGGTTTCACAGTAAAAGAGTGGGACCTAGTTGCTAATCTTGTGGCTCAAGTAAATTCATATATAGGGGTCACTAGTGAGCTAAGTTCATTGGGATAGAAGCTGTTAAAGTACTTGTAGAAGAGACACAGGGAAGCCACGCGGCACTGGTGAGAAAGTGACTGTATCCGAGCTGCCAAGTCGGGATTGATCACATTGCAGATTCTCTGTTGAATTTTGTCAAGGACCCCTATCAGTACACAAAGACTTGGCCTTGTTTGAGTACATGTTTACAATTATTACGCACAAATATGAACTGGTGTTTGTTTTGATCTGAGATTTATTGAGCTTTTAATTTGAGATGGCTTAAAACTTAAATGTTTCTTTGTTATTACAGGTCAACAAGGTTGTGGTGGTGTATATAATTCCCACAGTGGAACTCTGTCTTCTCCCAACTTTCCAAATCCATATTCCTCAAACGAAGACTGTATATGGATCATACAACCAGGTCATGCAGTTATACTAACTTTTAATAACATTGATTTACCTGGTGAATCTACCTGCACAACAGATTATCTAGAGGTAGGTATTTATACAATCTTAAAATATTTTCTGATTTTAAGTAACCAGCAAAAAGTTGATAAGCTACAGAAAATGAACCAATTAATGAATATTGCGAATGTATGTTGTGGTGCAGTGGATATCAACTGGGAATGACAGATTGGGGAGTCGAGTTTGAATTCCAGTTGAATTCCTTGCATTTATTTATGCACAAATACCCTTGGGAAAGGTATTTATCCATCTCTTCCCTCCAGTTATGGGTTAAATCAGTTATTGCGAATCGCTTGAAGGCACCACATGGTAGAAACTTAGGTCGCGTAATAACTTGTTTACAAATGTAAAATATTCAAAAGTTCTACAATATAATTGTATTGATTTTATCATTTACCGTTTTGTTTTTTTTAAGAATGCTCACATAACGGTGGTTTATTTTTTGAACACTCATGTGACGGAGAATTTTTGAATGCGGAATTTTTTAAAATTACAAGAAATAATGTCTTCATCCATGGTTGTATTTTTCAGTATGGTGACACTTAGTCATAATTTCTGTTCTTTCATTCAATAATTCTTTGTCACGTGAGCATTCTTAAAAAGAAAAAAAAAAGGTAAACGGTAAAATCAGTTTTTGCAAATTGCCTGAAGACACCACATGGTAGAAACCTAGGTCGCGTAATAACTCATTTACAAATGTAATATATATATTGTAACTAAGTTGTTGAACTCGTAGGTTTATTTACCTTTTTGTTCATGCATTTACTTTTATAAAGAGTGCTTGATACAAATGTAGAGCGTTATACTGTAATGGTTGTTACAATGTTTTTAAATTCATAGTATCACTACACAAAAAATTTCTCATGTTTCGAAGCCAGCCCATTATGTTTTGGTTTCATCCTCAGATGATTTTTTTTAGAAAAAAAAAAACTCACCTAAAAATATCACCTGAGGATGAAGCCAAAACATAATGGGCTGGCTTTGAAACATGAGAAATGTTTTGTGTAGTGATACTATGAATTTAAAAACATTGTAACAACCATTACAGTGTGTGTGTGTATATATATATATATATATATATATATATATATATATTATTATTATTATTTCGAATTCTCTCCCCCCACCCCTTTATATCAGGATAGTAAACTTTACAGCAAATTGATAGATGTAGCGAAAAAATAGCAGTTCAGGGTTTACTCAAAGGAAAGCAGACAAGAGTGGAATAGGGTCAAGAAAAAAGAGGAGGAAAAAAGTTCGTTAGCATGGAAATTCCTCGAGGTCAAACCCCTAAGTGAATCTTCATTCTGATTAGCCGAACACACATACACACACACACACACACACACACAAAAACACCCACATACATTCACAGTAAACCGAAAGTATTTGTCATTTGAATGTAAATCGTCTGCACAACCACACCAGCATTGCCTGATGATGAGAATTAATCTCAAAACAAAGAAATTTCCATGTAGCAATGAAAAATTGACATAACCATATAATTATATTATATATATATATATATATAATATATATATATATATATATATATAAATAGAATAAGTAAAGAACAAGTAAGAAAAATGTGTCTTTAATCGAGTATGTTTGACTTTAACAAGCTTCTTTAGAGATTCTTTAAAGTGAAACATACTTGATTAGACACATTTTTCTGACTTGTTCTTCACTTATTCTATTCATATGTGTGTGTATATATATATATATATATATATATATATATATATATATGTGTATATGTGCATATATACATATGTATATATATATATATATATATATATATACGTATATATATATCTAAGATAGTATGATGATTGAGGTTGGGTTTCATTGTAATTTGTATCTACGTTTTTTATTTATATATTATTACTTATGTTATTGTCATTTGAATACATAGATATTTATTATTTTATTTCATTGAATGGTTATAACCATTAACATATTATTTTTCAAAAATTTATTTACTTATAAAAAGTTTGCTTAATATTTTTAAGCATTATTTTCACTAGAATTTGAAATGGAAACATATTTTGTTTTCACGATTTCAGACTCACGTATACATTCATACATGATTCTCTCCTACACATACATTCATATGATTCTCTCATTTCATTTGAAAAAAGAAAATCGTTCCATCACTTAGCACGTATGTTCAATACTTGCTAAATATTTTGAACAGAAATGTATTTTTTTGTCACTGTCATTTACACATACTAACATTACTGACATATACACACACTTAATTTGTCTACTTGACATACATTATTTTTGCTTACAGATACTTAAATTCATAATAAACATTTAATGTTTTTATTACTCACTGGTGCACACACACACACAAATTTTTTTCTACATTTTAATATTCATCCATTGCTTTATCACATGTGACACATATCTGACCAATGAAACTATACCTCAATCAACATACTGTCTCTTCTGGATTTTTAAATCATTCATCTTGAATAAATCTCTGAAAAAACTTGTTGTAAATGAAACATGTTATATTAAAGACACCTTTTTCTATTTGTTCTTTACTTATTCTATTCATCTTGTTGGATTCCAATTTAACTCATATATATTTAACTTATCTATCTATCTATATATATATATATATATATATATATATATATATATTACTTGTAAAAGGTATCTGACCTTTGAAAGATTTTTTCTTCTACATTTTAATATTCATCCATTGCTTTATCACATGTGACACATATCTGACCAATGAAACTATACCTCAATCAACATACTGTCTCTTAGATTTTTAAATCATTTGTAAAGACGAATCTCTGAAGATTCTCACATTATTTAGAATGAAAATCATTCCATCATTTGATTTCTTTCAACGCATACATTTATAACTGTTTTCTCTTATTTTATTTAAAAAGAATGTGTTGACACATACAGTTAAATAAACACGAGTTTTATCTTCTGCATTTTAATATTCACCTGTTGCTTTATCACACGTGATACATATCTGACCTTTGAAACTATACCTCATTTAAAAATGCTCTCTCAGATTTTTAAATCATTCATCTTTAATAAATCTCTGAAGAAGCTTGTTAAAGTGAAACATGTTAAATTAAAGACACTTTTTTTCCGACTTGTTCTTTATTTATTCTATTCATCTTGTCGGATTCCAATCCATATATTTTAATCATATATTTGAAAAGTTATAGGTCAGATTTAATTTAGATTAGAACAGTAGACAGTTGTATTAGAAAGTGCCCAATATATGTTTGAAGAGAAATAAAGCTTTAACATGTGGATCTTTTAGATATGTTAAAAACAAACGTTTTTCATGGTTATAAGATTATTTTAGGTCAAACTTACCAGTTATTGGATATAGCATCCATTTTGCCTCATAATGTTGGGATTTTTGTCTATGGATGACCATTATTTTGGCATTTGTAAGAATATGCCCATATTGTCCAAATTTTGGATTTGAGATCTAAAAAGAAAAGGTCCTGGGTATGACTGTAAACTGCATCCAACAGCAAGGCCTCTGATTGGGAGGTTGTGAGGAGCATGGAACCACCTCTTAATTGCTGTTGTTCCCGGGTCCACCATGATCCAGAGTGGTAGCACCTATGAGGGTCCCAGCTATGGGCAAATAGTTTATCCCCAAACTGGGTCACAACACTATGAAAGTATAAAAATACACTTTTATAGAAGTATATACATAAAAATAGACATTTATAGAAAATATACATTTTTGAAGGAAAAATATTACCAACAATACATTTTTGAAGAAAAAGTTATGACCATAACACATTTTTAAAGAAAAAAAAATTATTACCAGCAATATATTTTTGAATACAAAACTAGAAGACATTTTCTGTTTTCTAAAGTAAAAAAAAAAAAAAAAAAAGTTTCATCAAAATCTAACTAAATCAACATTCTCACTACAACTGAACATCAAAAACACCACCTTTTTGGCATTAAATAACCCACAGAGGTTGATATGCCATTAAACAAAACTCAAAACTCTAAGAAAAAAAGTCAGTTGGAATAGTGTCAAAATCTATAGTATCTGTTGCTTTCATAATGGAGAAAATACTTCTAGGTGTTATGGAAGGCCCCTTATGTTATTCTTAATGGCAAATTTAAAAATAAAGTTTTGTTAGTAAAAAATACAAAATTGCACAAAAGACACACTGTTTGTTTATCATGTTCTCTAGAAAGCACTTATTTACTAAAATGTAACAAACATACTGTCTGTAGTAGAAATTTTCACATTTAATTAACTTGACAAATTTGGGAAAACTTTCTCTTTCTTGGTTACCGGTAATGCTGACATGCAGTGGCATGTTTAATGCTCAACAGTAGCCGGCCATCATTCTGATATTTCAACACCCAAGGTACCTTTCCTACATTAATTTGATGTCCTGGTAGAATTGCTTCTCCAGTTCATTGCTAACATTTGCACAATTTACAGGGTCATTTCCAGGTGGCTATGACTGAAATGAATTTTTATGTTCATGTTAGCACCAAAGTTTTAAAAACATTCAAAGCATAGTTGCAACAAGATCCTTGTAGCTATCAGATTTTTGATTGCCCCAAAAGTTACCTTTCCTACATTAATTTGATGTCCTGGTAGAATTGCTTCTCCAAGGTACCTTTCCTACATTAATTTGATGTCCTGGTAGGATTGCTTCTCCAAGGTACCTTTCCTACATTAATTTGATGTCCTGGTAGAATTGCTTCTCCAGTTCATTGCTAACATTTGCACAATTTACAGGGTCATTTCCAGGTGGCTATGATTGAAATGAATTTTTATGTTCATGTTAGCACCAAAGTTGTAAAAACATTCAAAGCATAGTTGCAACAAGATCCTTGTAGCTATCAGATTTTTGATTGCCCCAAAAGTTTTTCACAATCACTGAAAATGAATTCCATGCATTTGATTTCTTCAAAATTATATTATTTACAAAGTTTTCATTTCGAATAACTTTTCTGATATCTGGACCAATAAAAATACCTGCTTTAAGCTTTTCAATGCTCAAACCTTAAAACACTTCCCAGATATACTTGAAGCAACAACTGTCCTTATGAAGCGCTTTCACAAATTGTTTCAGCTATCTCAATTTTATGTAAAGAAGGGGAAAAATGATTTTTGTCTCTGGGTACAAGTGTAGCACATACATTTTTCTCTACCACTGTTAAAATCTCTCAAATAGGCCACTCAAATATAGAAAACAAAGATACTTCAGTCAGTCAGTTAAGTACCATACGTGATACATGCTTGGGCGATCATGTCTTGAAAGAGACATGACTGACTGGGCAGAAGATTATCCCGCAGTAGGTTGCCATTGCTTTCTGCGGTAGACTGGTTGCCGACCAAGGCTATAGAACCCAATCCGTCCTGCTATTTAACCCATAACTGGAAGGAATAGACGGATTAATACCTTTCCCAAGGGTATTTGCGCGTAAGTGAATACAATGGATTCAACTGGAATTCGAACTCAGCTCCCCGGTTTTTCATATAGCCGAACTGATTCATGATTTTCTGCCATTTATTTTTTACAAAATGAGTCATTCAACAAGGAATGATTTGACTGCCAAAACAGGCATAAAATGACATGTCTATAAAAGAAATCCTGATGTGATAGGTGAAAATGAATGTGATTTCTGTATTCAGAATATTAAAATTAGCTGAAAAAGATGTTTTTCATCAAATAACCAAATTTTGTATTAATCAGTATATAAGTTGGGAGGATTAGTTTATTACACTACCATGGTTTCAATTTTTTTTAGATACAATTTGAATACAATTACACACATGTGCATACACACGCACACAAACATAATAGCATGTAATATACACACATTATTGAAATATGTATTTAAAACATAAAAATAAAGAGAAAATACAATGCACACACACACATATATATATATCCTATGTCTATAGCATGACTCATAGTTTCATATGTATTAATATACACTCCAAAGGTCTGTTATATTACATTGAGCACTGCTTTAAAACCAGAAATATTTATATATGTATGTGTGTACTTGTGTGTAGTGTGTATCCATATGTATATTTGAGATGTGTGTGTGTGTGTGTGTGTGTGTGTGCATATATATATAAATTTGTTTTATTTAAAATTAATATAGTTTACATTAGGGCACAAAAATTTCTGTTTAAAGATTTTTTACCTCATCATCAGGCAATGTTAGCTTATTGTCGTGAAAATGATTTTCATTCAAACTGTTGGTTCACCTGGGTGTCTAGCCACAGTGATAAGCTGTGATACAGCAAAACAGGCTTGTATGTGGATGAGTAATATATATATATAATATATATATATATATATATATATATAAGAGTTTAGATTATTACAATGGGTAATACATATTTCACTACGTCCTGATGTTGTTATCGCAGCTCATCAGACCAAAATGGTAAAACAGTTGGTCCTCAACTGTTGTACCATTTGGGTCTGACAAGCCGTGATAACATCAGGATGCAGTGAAATATGTATTACCCATTGTAATAATCTAAAATCTTTTATAAATTATATTACTCTGTTAAATTAAATAAATGAATTTAACATTAAGTTCTCTTGAGTTCATCTCTATCTGAATTTACCTGGATTGTATACCAAGTGTACTATGTTATATATATATATATATATATATATATATATATATATAACAATGTTTAACATAGTGATGATCCACGTATACTGTCTTAATATGTATAGGAAAGAATATTAATAAAAAAGTTTTGAATTTAAAAATGTACTTTTTTTGGACAGTATTTGTTTATTTTTATTATTGTATTTTATATTTCAGACCACCCTCGGTCCTTCATCAGAAACGAGTGATTTTTAAATTTGAATTAGAAACGTATTTCACGATAGCGTTCGAATATTTTTTTTTTTGTTTACATCACGTGGTGTGTTTGTTCACAACATGCGGCACGTCCGTAGAGAAAGTCTGTTTGTTTTAAATAAAAATTTCTTGGAATATCTGAAAAAAATTTTAGCTATTGAAATATTTGTAAAGATTCAACACACACCACGTGATGTAAACACAAAAAAAATATTCGAACGCTATCGTGAAATACGTTTCTAATTCAAATTTAAAAATCACTCGTTTCTGATGAAGGACCGAGGGCGGTCTGAAATATAAAATACAATAATAAAAATAAACAAATACTGTCCAAAAAAAGTACATTTTTAAATTCAAAACTTTTTTTATTAATATTCTTTCCTCTCTCTCTCTCTCTCTCTCTCTCTCTCTCTCTCTCTCTCTATATATATATATATGGTGATTGAAGAGTAACTCCTCATTTTAAAATATTTATAATGCATTTATAAAGTATAATTTTTTACAAGAAATGAATAATGGAGGAAAATGTTAAGCATGAGGTTTTATTTAAAATTCAATATGGGCAGCAGCTTTTGCTACTAGCTTCTCAAATCAACTCAAGATTTGAGTCACCTGATTTCACCAGGAAATCTTGTATTATGGAAGACATAACTTGTTGTATTCACCCTATAAGTTCTTCCAGAGTCTTGGGTTGGTACAGTAGATTTACTTTTTCAACCAACCTCAAAGGAAAGAGTCAGGGATTCCTGGGTGACCAATTATACATAAGATAGTGAGTTACTTTTCAATTAGCCTGGGTATATATATATATATATATATATATATATATATATATATATACCTTTTGCTGATGACCATGCATTTAGTTTTCTTAAAGTTTATTTGTAGTCCTTTTTTGTCACTCTCCACTAATACCCTCTGTAGGAGGTCTTGTAGTTTCCTTTCCATGTCTTCAATCAGCACTGTATCATCTGCATACCTTATGTTGTTCAAGTTGTGGCCTCCGATAACAAATCCTAGCGTGTCATCTAGGTTCCTCAAAATATTCTCGCTGTACAGGTTGAACAAATCCGGTGAAAAGACACATCCTTGTCTTACACCTCTTTCTATCTTTGTAAATCTACTGAGATCATTACTTGTCCATATGCAGGCTGTTTGCTGCCAGTAGAGATTTTTGATTACTCTTATGTCTTTCCCGAAAATGTCGAGGCTGCCGAGCATCTCTATCAATTCTTTGTGTCGTATCTTGTCGAATGCCTTCACATAGTCAATGAAACATAGGTACAATTCTTTTTTCATTTGTATTGCCCTTTTAGAAAGCATCCTAATCATGAATATGGCGTTCCTTGTTCCAGTGTCTTTGACGAACCCGCACTGTTCCTGCCCTATCTCTGGCCTGATTCTGCTTCTCGCTCTATTCATCAGGATTCTGACAAACAGTTTTGCAATGTGACTCATTAAGCTGATAGTTCTGTGTAGTTCACACTCGTTTGCACCTGGTTTCTTCAGCAGTGCTATAAATAGCGACTTGCATAGGTCATCGGGTATTATTCCGCTGCTATAAATTTTGTTTATTATGTCGGTAATTTTTTCTATGCCATATTCTTCTTAGGCTATCAGCAGCTCTATCACTATGCCATCTGGACCAGCTGCTTTGTTTCTGTTCATTTTGGCCATTGCAGCTTCCACTTCGGATTTTAGTATTTCCAGTCCATCTACCTCCTTGTGTATTCTCGGTTGTTCTCTCCTGTCGCAAAAAAGATCCTTGATATACTCTTCCCATTGCTGGAGTATTTCCTCTTTCTTCAATATGATTGTTCCATCCTTGGATTTTATGCATCCTGTTGAGGAGCAGGTTTTTTGCTCTGTCAGTTCTCTTATCTCTTTATGCATCTCTGCTTTATTGGTCCTGCTCAGTCTCTCTACTTCTGCGCATTTGTTGTTGAGCCATTCCTCTTTGGCTTGCCTGCATTTGTTCCTTATCTCCCTGTGAAGTTTCTTGTACTCTGCTCCATGTCTTGGCATTATTTTTTGTCTCCTTTGCATCATGTGGAGAATTTCTTCGGTCATCCACTTGTTTTTTCTTCTGCGTCTGATTTACTTTGGGGCTATGTTGTTCGCTGAGGTCACCATCGCTTCCTTTAGTGAATCCCATTTTGAGTGCCCTTTTCCAATTTGTTCTTCATATTTCTTTCTCATGCTCTTATTGTATTCTTTCTGCAGGGTGAGGTCATTCACGAGCGTGTCGTATTGCAGCCTTGGTGATGTGCTGGGCTTCTTCAGTCTTTGGAGTTTCACCCTTAGTTTGCAGATGACTGGGATGTGGTCACTTCTGCAGTCAGCACCTGGATATGTTTTGCATTGGACCACTGCGTTCCTGAATCTCTTGTTTATAGTTATATACTCTATTTGGTTCTTCGTGTCGCCTCCTGGGCTTCTCCATGTCCATAGACTTCATGGGTGTTCTTGAAACCAGGTGTTAGTAATTACCTGGTCATTGGCTGAGCACCATTGGACCCATTTTTCTCCTCGTTCGTTGTGATCCCCTAGTCCAAAGTTGCCAGTCATGTAGTTTAACCAAAAGAAAGTCAATGATGTGTAGGGGAATGAGTTAAGAGGGTAGAAAATTAAGAGATCATGAAAAGTTGACACTCCAAAATTATTATTATTATTGAACATTTATCAGAGAAACATATATAGTTACCTTGAACAGTGGACTGTTAACTCATTTGTTAGTACTACTCCTAATATATATTCTGCTGGATGTTGTAATAGAGAATCAGCCAACATTAAATAAGATGTCTTTCTCCATTGGGGTCTGTAAAAAAGTATCAAAGTGTGTTTAACATCAGAAACACACATACACATAAATTTAAGTTTAACCATTTAAATCAGCACCAAACATCAAATTTGTGAATGCCTAAATTAAAAAAAAAACAGTTCTGTTAACTACATGCAGAACAATCATTGAAAATAAATATTGGAACATTCGAAAGTACTTGGGGCCTGGTGGGGGAATATAAAATAAAATAAGTTATGAATTTTGGCAAATTTACCAATAATATGAAACAATTTATTTGAAAGATTTAGTCAAAAAGTTTATAGACAGAACATGTCCTTATTATTTAAAAAGAAATGTTTGAGATATATATATATATATGTGTGTGTGTGTGTGTGTACACACATATACTCATATATATTTAATTTGAGCATTATTTTATATTATTGAACATTTAAAAATTTGAACATTATTATTGAAAATTATTAAACGCACACACACACATATATATATATATAATACTCATGTCAGTCAGTTAAGTGCCACATGTGATACACGCTTGGGCGATCATGTCTCTCTTGAGACATGACTGACTGGGCAGAAGATTATCCCGCAGTAGGTTGCCATTGCTTTCTGCGGTAGACTGGTTGCCGACCAAGGCTATAGAACCCAATCTGTCCTGATATTTAACCCATAACTGGAAGGAAGAGATGGATTAATACTTTTCCCAAGGGTATTTGTGCGTCAGTGAATGCAATGAATTCAGCTGGAATTCAAACTTGACTCCCCGATTTCTCGTTCTGAGCTGATATCCAATGCACCACAGCGCACATACCTGCCATAAAAAATGATAGTAATTATTTTAAATTATGTTACAGATGAAATAAACAGCTACCAAAATGTCTAAACTTACCAAATTCTTCAAATTATGCTAATTACACTGTAATTATTTTATGGTAGTTGTAACTCTCTCAGAGAAATACTTGCATTGTTCATGTAAAGGAAAGAAACTTGGCCTGTACAATGGAGAATCATTGTTAATATTATCATAATATTAAAATGTAAACATTGTTTGAGTTTGTAGAATTATATTTGTTTGAATTAATGTTATTTTTGTTTTTGTTTAATTTTGCCAGATTCGTGATGGTTCAACTCCCACATCACCTCTGATTGGTCAATATTGTGGACAGATTATTCCTCCTCAAATTATATCAAATAAAAATAGTCTTTGGATAAAATTTAAATCTGGAGAAGCTTCAAATTATGTAGGCTTCAGTATCCAATGGAAAATTGGTAAGCATTCTTTACTTATATATATATATATATATATATATATATATATATATATATATATACACACACACACACACACACATTTTAAGCCAGTGGTTCCCAACAATTTTTGACCCCACCGAAGTATATGTAAAATATTGATGCCCCATTGCCATGTTATATAATTCTTATTAATCAGAAAGGGAACAGCTATTAACATAGAAAAGACCTAAAAAGCCATTAACTTGACTTTTTTTAAGAACTTCAGACTACATATGTTCAATAGTATTATCATTTAATTTTAGAATTTGACAATATTTATAAAAATATTGTTGCTATATAATATATAATGACAAACCCATAAAATGAAGAGGATAATCCAAACAATTTATCTAATTAATGTAAAATATTAAACAAATAAAAATAAAAAACTCTATGGATATTATTGAGAGTAATATGAAATATATAAAGAAAACTCAACACATAATTATTAAACAGTTATAATTCCAGAATTTATTTTAGCAGTTGTAAAAATACAAACTGCTTAATCAGTCATGCTGAAATAAATTCTGAATTTACAACTTTCATTATTTGTTGTGTTTTTCTCTTTCTTTCTCTCTCTCTCTCTCTCTCTCTCTATATATATATATATATATATATATATATATGGTTCAACCCGCCATTTAATTTAGTGGTAAAGACCAAAATAGGACAAATATTTCTTAAACTAATAGACACTTTCCAAATGAATCAGAACTAAACAAAATTTTCAACAGAAACACAATCAAATTAAGCTATAGTTGCACGAGTAATTTAGATACTTTCATAATAAAAACAAAAAAACACTAGAAACTTAAATAGCAGCGTACAAAACAAAACCACTAACAAAGAATGCAACTGCAGAGACAAAAATAAATGTCCACTTCAAGGTCTCTGCAACACAAAAGAAATAATTTACAAGGCAAAGGTACATGACCCAAATGGCCAAAATAAAATATATTTGGGCTCAACCAAAGACACCTTTAAGACCAGGTGGTTTAATCACAGGTCTACATTTAAAATAGAAAAATTAAAAAACAATACAAAATTGGCTAGCCACATGTGGAAGTTGAAATCAAAATATGGAAAAGACCCAGACATAAAGTGGAGTATTGTAAAAACAGCCAAGTCTTACAACGATGGAAAAATATGTAGACTGTGCCAAGAAGAAAAATTAGAAATTATGCTATTCCCAAATAAAAAAGAAATGTTAAATGAAAGAAGGGAAATTATGAATAAATGCATCCATACTAAGAAATACCTCTTAGGTTCATACAACCATGGATGAAAACACCATAATTAATTTTAATTTAAAAATTGCGCGTTCATAAATTCCCTGTCACGTGAGCATTCAAATAAAACACTGTTACAAGAGCGTTCTTAAAAAGAAAAACAGTAAACAGTAAAATGAGTTAAAATCACCTGAAGACACCACTCATGATGGTAGAAACCTGGGTAGCAGAATAACTTGTTTAAAAATGGAAAATATTCAAAAGTTCTGCAATATAATTTTATTGAACACTTTTTAATACAAATGTGTACTGGTCTAACCCTATTATGACCAAAAACTAAGTATTAATCAATCAATATCTCTCTCTCTCTCTCTCTCTCTCTCTCTCTATATATATATATATATATATATATATATATATATGTGTGTGTGTACACAGTACATATGTAATTATATGTGTATATATAAGCACAAATATTTTTATGTATGCGCACTGTGTATATTAACTCACACACACAAACAAACTCAATAGAAAAAAAAATTACTGTTAATAATTCATTCTCAAATTGCCCTGCTGTTGGGTATGTGGTCAACTTCAGAATCACAGCTTTAAGCAATTAATGGATTTAAAATGTAACATTAGTAGTAATAAGATATTGTTACTTAGTAAAAGAGGAGCATACTAATGAAGTGACACTTGGTTACTAATAAATCTACCCATTATAACACCTAATTTCATTAGAGTACATGAGGGACATGCATTAAATGTGTCTGATATTATCAAAGGTTTTGATAAAGCAGGTGATGACCCATTTAGAAATATTTTCAGGTCAGGTAGTCCAGTTTTTTACTTTTGTCTGAGTCCTTGTCTGCCTGCCTGTCCTTGTCTTCCAGCCTGTTCGAGCCCTTGTCTGCCTGCTTGCCCGCCTATCCAAGTCCTTGTCTGCCTGCCTGCCCGCCTATCCAAGTCCTTGTCTGCCTGCCTGCCCGCCTATCCAAGTCCTTGTCTGCCTGCCTGCCCGCCTATCCAAGTCCTTGTCTGCCTGCCTGCCCGCCTATCCAAGTCCTTGTCTGCCTGCCTGCCCGCCTATCCAAGTCCTTGTCTGCCTGCCTGCCCGCCTATCCAAGTCCTTGTCTGCCTGCCTGCCCGCCTATCCAAGTCCTTGTCTGCCTGCCTGCCCGCCTATCCAAGTCCTTGTCTGCCTGCCTGCCCGCCTATCCAAGTCCTTGTCTGCCTGTCTAAATTCTTGCCTATCTGCCTGCCAATCAGTCTGTCTGAATCCATGTCTGCCTGAGTCCTTGTTCTGTCTGCCTGCTTCAGTCCTTGTCTGTCTGTTTCAGTCCATGTTAACCTCTATTTAATTTTGAGTTTAGTAGACTTAATAAAATGACTAACTATGCATAATCTTTTTACTTGTAAACTTCCAGCCTGTGGAGGCGTTTTTACAGCTCCAAGTGGAATACTTCAATCTCCATTCTATGGAATTGGTGGTGATAACAGTTCTGATGAATTATGTGTTTATGTGATACGCCAACCTTCATCAAAGAAGATTTCACTGGTATTTAATGAGTTCGGTCAATCAGAATTTGGAAAGGACTTGAAAAATTGCACATCCAATTATGTTGAGGTTAGTTATTAAAAAAAACAAATGAAACTAGTTTATGTCAATGATATTATTGATTTCTTTTCTAGATGTATTATTTCAGTGTATTTTTTTAATAAAACATGTTTTCTGCTGTGTATTAAGAAAGAGGAATAGATTAAAATGAAAAATACAAATTAGACATCAAATGTGAATAAATATGAAAATACATATCCAAAGGCTTATGGCCATATCACGTTGAATACACCAGTTCTTGCTCGATCACCAAAGTTAAGCAACGTTGAGCCTGGTCAGTACTTAGATGGGTGATAGCTTGGGAATACCAGGTGCTGTAAGCATATAGTGACGGATGTGCATTGTGGTGCAGTGGATATCGGCTCAGAAAGAGAAATCGGTGAGTCGAGTTCGAATTTCAGTTGAATACCCTGCATTCACTTGAGCACTGGTACCCTTGGGGAAGGTATTAATCCATCCCTTCCCTCCAGTTATGGGTTAAATAACAGGGTCAGACCTAGGGACATTGCCCTTGAAAACAAATCCCAATGAATCTTGATACTCAAAAAGAAAAAGTATTACTAAACACAAAACTTATATTAAAACAACAATAAATTGTTGAAAGAAAAAGGTATTACCAGCAATAAATAAATAAAATTTCGTTGGCAATAAATGACCTGTGATAGGTCATAAGCAGGAGAAAATGTAAATGAAATAATCTTTCTTCTGTAGCTCTCTCTCATTATCATGCTAGATAATTTGCTCTCCAACCAGAAACCGTAGCTAAGGTCCACTCAGCATAGTTGCAGTATAAACCAAAAGTTTTGAAAAACACAAATGTACCTGAGCAGGAACCTTCAGTGGGGATTGGTTAAGCACCCCCCCACCTCCTGTTGACCATCATACTCTGATTTGAGTGACCAACCGTTCATATTGTGAGGTGTCTGAACAAAATATTTTTAATGATTAGTCAAATAGCTTTCTGAATACCTTTAGATTATGGCCATATAACATTGAAAACATTAGTTCCTTTATAATCAAGTTATGAAGTTAAGTAACAATATCTAAACTTATTTATAAATGGAACTGTGTGTGTGTGTGTCCGATGCCTATAGACTCCGAAATGGCTGAACCGATTTTCTTGAAAATTTACACAGTTGTACTGTAAGCGTCTGCAAGTGTTCTTAGCTAGGTTTTGTGTCAAGATACCCTCGATAAATATCGATAATCGAAAAAATCGGGTTATGGAAGGAGTGGTCTGATTTTAATCAAATTTGATGCACTCATAGACAAAGATGCAAGAAATGATATTCACAAGTTTCAAGGTTGCAGTTCTTACAATAGTGCAGAAAATCGATTTTTATATATATATATATATATATATATATATATATATAAAAGGCAAAATGTTTGTGTGTGAGTCTGTTTATCTGCCTGTATGTCTGTATTTTTTTCAGCCCTTTTATTTTAGTTTTTGCTTTGGGTTTGCCTCTAAGTAGGTATAATTGTAGTTCTTAGTCTTAGCCATGATACCATTTACTCAGAGGACTTATTTAGCCTTCAAAATTCAGTTTACAACGAAAAAAACTTATTTGATATTGATACCAGGAAATCAAAATTAGACTTACATCCATTCATTTTTCTTTCAGTCTATGGTTTTTGCTTTAACTGGAAACAGCTATTGCTTTTTTAGTCTTTCATGCCAATGTCCAAAGAGTCTGAGCTCCAGGACCATGGATTAGTTTTAAAGCTTTTATTACACCCGAGCAACGCCGGCTATACTGCTAGTCTAATAAAAAAAATTGCAATTATACACAAATCCCCAAACTATAGCAGTAAAAGCTTCAATTCATCAAGCAGTAACCATATGTTCAATTTGTATTCCTCCAAAACGCAGGCTGAATAAGACGGAAATAAAAAAGCTAACAGGCTAACTTCTCACCCCCTTTGTACTAACAGAAAATTTTAAAGCATACAGCAAAATGTAAGGCTATAGAAACCCCAACCAAACTGGTAAAATTATAGATTCTCTACTAGAATAACCTAATCTATGTAGCTTTAATAACCAAATGCAAACATACCTACATTCAGGTAGCAGAACAACATTGACCTAATAATATACTCTCCATCAATTTTGATGGCATTTCAGTAGACAATTTATGTTGATCAATGTGGAAGTGACCACCTATTTTTTTTAAAAATATAAGCAAGCCTATACCAGAAGAAAGGAATCCAAAATGGCAACTGCACAAAGCTCAGTGTTTAAAATTCAATGAACATTCAGTCAGTTAAGTGCCATATGTAAAACACGTGTGGGCGATCATGTCTCGAAAGAGACATGACTGACTGTGCAGAAGATTATCTCACAGTAGGTTGCCATTGCTTTCTGTGGTAGACTGGTTACCAGCCAAGGCTATAGAACCCAAACTGTCCTGTTATTTGACTCTTAGCTAGAGAAAGAAGAGATGTATGATATTAGTAATTAGTGGGGGATCAATTTATTACTTCATAACTATAGAAAACCGATCCCCCACTTTATGCCCAGTACAAGCCTTAATCATGATTCCAACTATTATATTCAGTCAGTCAGTTAAGTGCCATACGTGATATACACTTGGGCGATCATGTCTCGAAAGAGACATGACTGACTGTGCAGAAGATTATCCCACAGTAGGTTGCCATTGCTTTCTGTGGTAGACTGGTTACCAGCCAAGGCTATAGAACCCAATCTGTCCTGTTATTTAACCCATAACTGGAAGGAAGAGATGGACTAATACTTTTCCCAAGGGTATTTGCGCGTAATCAACTTGGAATTTCTCAATGAACCAGAACCAATAGTCTCCTTTGAAAACATACTAACACAAATAGCATGGCAAACAATACCCAAATCTTTGTTTAAATCACACAGCCTATCACAGCCCTGGTTTGTAGCAGAATGCAGAGAACCAGTTAAAACCATAAAAAAATGCTGAAGGTATTCTTACATAACGCATCTACAATCAATCTACAAAATTACAAACAAACTCAAGCAAAAGCACACTGTATAATTATATAAAAGCACACTGTATAATTATATAAAAGCACACTGTATAATTAAAGCAAAAGCACACTGTATAATTAAAGCAAAAGCACAAAACTACATCTTCAGACTAAACAACAAAACTAATAAATAAAAAATGGGAAATAAAAAGGAAAATTAATGTAAAAACATTTCAAATTGCAAGTCTGGAGATAAATGAACTGGAAAAAAAAAACCTAACCTAATAGCAACAGTGTTTCCATATTTCTCTTACCCATTCTACGACACCCCTAGTAGTCTATTCTTCTTTCTCTCTTCTCTTATGTAACCCACTGTGTATGAATGGCAGTAATGCCTTGCTTGGGATGAAACAAAAAAAAAAGAAAGAATTTAAAGTGCCATAGATAAATCTTATATTTAAAAAAACCACAAACCTTATAAAAATCAAGGACTGTACCTCACCCATGCAAAATTTCTTGAAAGAAACCAGTGAATCACATATATCTCTGAGATGCGAAAAAAATTACCCCTTCAATATGCATTAAAACAACAATTCATCCTAGATAATTTAGCATAGTACAATGTGATCCCAGCCTAGTGACCACAGAGGAAAAGTGAAAAAGAGGATAACTCAAGTTGCCCTGGTTGTTTGCTCTCGATGTAAAGCCATTGGCTGACTGTAGATAAGACATAGTGCTCAACACAATAAGAATTGAGCACACTCGCCTGACACACACACACACACACGTTCAAGGCAGAGATCTTTTTGCTCAATATTTTCTCATCAGGAAATAACTAATATCATTACCGTTACTTCCAAAGTTAAAATTTCCAATAGGAAAATGTCAAGAAGAGAATAAGTAGTTATGACTAGACTTCAAATAGGCCACACGGCTGTCACCCATTCACACCTACTAAAAGGTGAGGAGGCACCAATTTGCATTCCATGTCAGGAGCTCTACACAGTGAAACATATACTAACAAGCTGCATAGATCTTGAACAAATGTGATTAAGATACTATCAAGAAAACAATCTGAAAGACATCTTCAACAAAGCTGACACAAATGACCTTTTATAATTTCTAAAAGCAACAAAATTTTATAACAAAATCTAGTTGCAAAAGAAGATAGCATATAACCATCACACATCAAATCACAACATCTCTACTTATATCTCAACAGCAATACTCACAAAAGATCAACAAGCAGTAAACAAAAACCAAACAAATTCTTCAGCATTAAATGAGCCAAAAGGGTAGATATGCTGGTAAAACAAACAACTAAATTTCCACTGTTTGGACTGTTTTCCTCATCTTTATTGCCATGTTTACAGCATTTTGGCTGTTGTACACTTCAGCCTTCTTCGGGTGCTTGGTATTTTGAACTGAACCCTTTTTGATCGCTGGGGTATGTCATTCTCATTCCATGTGCAATGCCAATTCTGGATGCAATGTAGTTATCTCCCTTTAACTCAACTCTCTAAGTTATTTATTTATTACTGCTGTCACCAGGTATTGAACAAACAACTCTTTGGGTCAAGTCACTGGAACAAACCATTTATACCCACTGAACCAGTGGTGAACAAATAAGTTAGAGAGTTAAAGGGAGATAACTACCTGACATCTGGAAGTGTCATCACAAATGGAATGAGAATGTTATACCCCAGTGATTGAAATAAAGGGTGCAGTTAAAAATACCAGGTACCTGAAGAAGGCCAGAGCATACAACAGCCAAAACATAGTCATAAAAATGAGGACAGCAGTGTAAATTATGTAAATACTTCCTCATCTCAGAAGTAAAGATAAATTTATCATTACCGTTAGGTATGAGAACAGATACTACACTTTGATTCTAGTTTGATGGCCAGGGAGTAAAACAAAAAAAAGTTGAGTAGTACTGGCTTTTCTGCCAATGATTTTTTAATCATTCCCTCTGAGGAAACAACTAATATTACCATTACTATATTTGATGTCGTGTAATATTTACATTATTTTGTAAAATTGTATATATTTGTTATTGTTGGAAACTATGGCATTCTTTTTATAATTGTATATATTAAAGTTATATTTGATTTTTTTGGATTTTTAGATTCGACATGGGGATTCCAAATCTTCACCTTTGTTAGGCAAATACTGTGGCTCTGAAAACATTCCACCCGTATCTATTGCACAAAGTTTGATGCGAATTGAATACAAAGGCGGTCCTAATAGCCTTGGCTTTCTGGCTAATTACACAACTACTGATCTTAGTAAGTATATTATTCCTGCCATTTTTTTTATTATCATCCAACAAAATTGGAAAATTATAATTATCATTTAAGACACTCTTTACATTGTCCTCATCTTTTGCCATGTTTACAACATTTTAGCTGCTGTATGCTCCAGCCTTCTTCAGGTGCTAGGAATTTTGAACCAAACTTTTTATTACAATCACTGAGGTGTATCATTCTCATTCCATGTGCGATGCCTCTTCTGGATGCAATGTAGTTATCTCCCTTTAACTCAACTCTGTAAGCACCTACCTCCCATTAGCATGGAACAGGCTTGCCTCCCAGAGAGTAAAACACGATGCCTGCTTGGTCTGACACTCTCAGCAGACCTCAAGTGGAATGACTACATCGAATCCATTTGTAGAGGACGAAGCGTCCATTACTAATTTAGGTTTACGAGTCGACTTGGCGTAACTGGGGTCATTGAATAAAGCAGGAAATAAGAAAGGCGAAAGTAACCAGGAAAACAATATATTAACAAAGGTTACACAGGGTTGAAAGCATGCATAAAAGTAAGGAAAGAAAAGTTCTTTCCCTTTGTCTGGACAGAAACGTAAAATGTTCGGTAGACAGATATTTTATGTAAAGTCCAGTCTGAATGAAAGTTAATGTGCATAGTGTTAATGTCTGTTTCCAATTGGAGTTTTTTTACTGTTGTGTGTGCATGCTGGTGAGAAATAAAAATTTGCACCACTAATTGCTACCCACAATTAGTGCGCATGTGTTTGTGTGAGTTAGGGAAACATGTCTGCTCTTGCCTAAAATCCTAACTAGCATAACACGTGACGTTCCCGGCTTTTATCGGCATGCGTTTACGCGGGAACTAAGTTATCACGTGAACGCTGAATGACCATGTGTGCATGTGGGTGTGAATGTATCAAACCCTACACATTGATAAATCCGCTGCTATGAAAGTCTGTTCTCTGTGCAGGGCCCGGAAGTTCTTTCCGTCTGAATCTATCCTGCACATATATAAATCTACCATCCACCTGTGTATTGAATACTGCTGCCACATCTATTCAGGTGCCCCTGCTATTCTCCTCAGGGTTCTTGACAAAATACAATGGAGAATCTGTAACGTAATCGATACCAACTTGGCTGACCACCTGCAGTCACTCTCTCACCGGCGTGACGTGGCTTCCCTGTGCCTCTTCTAAAAATACTTTCACAGCTTCTGCTCCGATGAACTTAGATCACTGGTGCCCCCTAAGTACAAATTTGCACAAGACACTAGATTAGCAACTAGGTCCCACCCTTTTACAGTGAAACCGATAAAATGTAACCACAATTTCTACTCCAACAGCTTCTTTTCTCGCACTTCCCGCCTGTGGAATTCCCTTCCGCATACTTGCTTCCCCGACAGCTACAACCTCCAGGAGTTTAAATGTAAGGTCAACAGACACCTCCTAACACACTAACTCGCACCCATTCTCTCAAACACTATGTACCCCCTTACTCGTCTATCACCCTTCTTCTGACATTTCCTATATCCAATCGCTCTCTCAGCACCTTTCCCTATGTAACCCCCTGCACTACAGTGGCAGTGGAATGCCTTGCTTGGGGTGAAATGATTTAAAAAAAAAAAAGAAGAAAAAAGCTATTTGTTCACTACTGCTGTAGCCTGGTATTGAACTCCCAGCTCTTTGGGTCAAGTTACTGGAACTAATTAACATCTATATTCACTGGGCCATGTTTCCTTAAGAATTTATTATTATCATTGAAGAATTTTGATGCTGTTATATTTTTGCAAGCTCCCCACCACACTCCCCGGCTAAAATTTGCATGAAGTTATGTGTGCAGGGCTAGATTAGGATTTTTTAGTGCACCTAGGCTAATGAAATTAAGCCCCCAACTCAGATAGATTCACCTTCTAATTCACCTGTACCCATTTTTCAGCATGTCATATATTTTAGGGATATTTATATGATAAAAATTATTTTTAATCTAAAAATGTTAGTCTTGAACAAATATTTAATCATCTAAGTTGATTTTTTTATGGTTTATGTAAAATATTGTTATACTTAGCTTTTTTGGCTCAGTGGTTAAAAACCACCAAAATTGTTAAGGATCCATTTTAAGTTTATGGAAAATTATTTTTTTTTTTATATATATGAACCAATGAGAGATGTGGTAAGAATCTGAATGGGGAACATCTGTGAGCCTTTTCTTTTTTTTTTTTTTTTTTTTTCCAAATAAATAGAACCTATGTCAGTAGATAAGGTTAGAAGACTTTTTAACATCAAGGACACGAAGCAAATTAACAAGAAGTTTTCATTTTTTCTGAAAGGTGGTTGCATCTTTGTTTTTCTGTTTTCTTGAATTGTTTACAAATTTTATTATTGAATCCTTGTTTTTTTCCTAAACTAAATTGTTTTTGTATTTTTTGATGACAACCCGCTTTTTGTTGAAACCTCAGAAATCTATTATTCTGCCTTTATAGGTACACAAATAGCTCAGAGGTATAATTGCCAACTGATGTCAATTTGGTCGGGTTTCAATCCTGGCTAAAAGCAATCAAATGTCTAACCGTACTGATGAGCTGTGATACAGCAAAACAGATCTATCGAATGTGCTTGGAGTGCAATGGATATCAACTTGAAATGAGAAATCGGAGAGCCGAGTTCAAATTCCAGCTGAATTTCTTGCTTTCACTTACGCACAAATACCCTTAGGAAAGGTATTAATCCATCTCTTCTCTACAGCAGAAAGCAAAGGCAAACTACCAGGGAGTAATCTTCTGCCTAATCAGTCATGCCTCTTTCAAGACATGATCATCCAAAGCATGTATCACTTATGGCACTTGTTTTTGTTACCTGTTTTCTCTTTACTTATGTAATATTTTTCTTTTAAAATTTTACACAGTGATTGAGACGTGCTTTGTTATTTGCAGCTATTTTGACCTCAAGGAGAAGTAGAAGTGCATATTCTTTTCTTCTCTCTGTTTCTACTAGATTTTTGTGTTTTAGCACAAGAATTTAGATTTGGTAGGGACATACAATTTTTTTTTATATAGCTTGAAGTAAACTTATTGCAAATTGTTCAAATAAACTAAAATAACTAGACCACTCTACAAATTAGCAGATATCTCAACACTACCATAGTAAAGTTGTAGCATAGGGAGCTGGTTAATGTTTATTTGATTTGGCCTTGTGTCAGACTTAACTTCCTACAGCTTACAAGTTTTATGCAGATTTATGATCAAAAAGTTTTCATCAGAAGGTTGGTTGTTGTCAGTTTGAAATATGTGGAATAGTGTAAGAAAAATAAAATATACATTTTGCATTTTAAATAGAAATTTATTTAAAGGAAAGACTAACACAAGTTGTAGGAGTTAATGTTCAATTAGAAACATTATTAAGAGGTTAAGGGTAGAGTTCGTACAAAATGTTTGTAGTAGTAATTGTTGAAAGAGAGAAAGAGGACAATGTCTAGATCATTTGAAGTTATATTTTAGATGTGTGTCTCTCTTTCGCTGCATCCATGTCTCTGAATCTTGACTGATGCTGAGATCATTTATATAGTCCTTTTGAATTTTTAACACTGGATCGCCAAGTCCTTCCAAGTCTTACAAGTTGCTCCCATTGGTCAAAATCATTTTATACCGACTTACGGAATCCGGTTTCAACTGAATTTTTTTTATGCCCATGATCAATCCTTTTTCTATATTGGAAAATCAGGATTTCACATATCGGTGTGAATTTTTGAAGTGAAGAAGGTTGATTTTAATTAATTTATTATCCGCTACAAAGTAACAGATTTTTGTAGCCAACATTATAACCAAGGCTGTAGTCTACACTAGATTATAGGATAATTCAACGCCATATTGATGCATAGCTTCAAATAAAAAAAATCTCTGGGATATGGTGGATGATTACTTTGCAGAGAGGAATTTAAAATTCAAAATTTTATCATTTTTGACTTCATATCAATGTAGATGGATATTCTGTTTAATATTTTTTGAGATTTAATATTATTTTATCTTGAATTTGTATTAAAGCTAAACATTTTTATTGATGTTAATTTTCATTTAATTTAAATGTTGGAGTGTAATGTATACCAGCTTTGAATGAGAAATCTGAGAGCTTAGTTCAAATTTCAGTCAAATTCATTACATTGACATATGCAACTATCTTGGGAAAGGTATGAATCCATCTATTCCCCCTTCATCTATAGATTAAATAGCAGGACAGATTGGGTCCTGTAGTCTTATTTGGCAACCTACTGCAGGAAAATCTTCTGCTTTGCTAGTCATGAAATGAAAAAGAAACATGATTCCTCCCCTCAAACATGGATCATGTATGACACTGAATTGACTGAATACAAATCTTAATGTGTGGGAAGTGAATATATCATGTTTTGCGATTAGTACAAAAGTATCATATCTGATAAGTTAAAAAAAACTTTATTTTAATTTACAGAAGGAGGTGATAATATTTAATTCTGATGTCAACAAATTAAATAACTGCACTATTAAAAGTAGATACAATGACTAATATGCTGAAAAATGAGCATATCATGATGAAAAATGCCCCAAATTTGATGAAAACAAAATTTTGTTGTCAAAATCTTTGTTATTTAGAGAAAGACCAAAGGAATTTTTATTATTATATTTTTTGATCTTTTTTAAATCAAAATCTTGGTTAAAAATCTTTATTTTGCTTCAGTGGTGGGAATCAAAGATTAGTATAAGTAACTAATTAACTACACCTTCAAGAGTACTCTGTCAGCTTCTTTGCTCACACTTCCCACCTGTGGAACTCCTTTCCATATACTTGCTTTCCTGAAAGCTACAATCTCCGGGAATTTAAATGCAATGTCAGTTGCCATCTCTTATCTCCATGACTCCCATCCTTTCCCTGACACCCCTTGTATCTTGTTCTTCTCCCTTTCCACTCTACTCTCATGCAGCTCTCTTCACACCAGTGTTCTCATCCTTCTCTTATCCGTTCCTCGATTTCCCTTGTATCTTGTTCTTCTCCCTTTCCACTCTACTCTCATGCAGCTCTCTTCACACCAGTGTTCTCATCCTTCTCTTATCCGTTCCTCGATTTCCCTTGTATCTTGTTCTTCTCCCTTTCCACTCTACTCTCATGCAGCTCTCTTCACACCAGTGTTCTCATCCTTCTCTTATCCGTTCCTCGATTTCCCTTGTATCTTGTTCTTCTCCCTTTCCACTCTACTCTCATGCAGCTCTCTTCACACCAGTGTTCTCATCCTTCTCTTATCCGTTCCTCGATTTCCCTTGTATCTTGTTCTTCTCCCTTTCCACTCTACTCTCATGCAGCTCTCTTCACACCAGTGTTCTCATCCTTCTCTTATCCGTTCCTCGATTTCCCTTGTATCTTGTTCTTCTCCCTTTCCACTCTACTCTCATGCAGCTCTCTTCACACCAGTGTTCTCATCCTTCTCTTATCCGTTCCTCGATTTCCCTTGTATCTTGTTCTTCTCCCTTTCCACTCTACTCTCACGCAGCTCTCTTCACACCAGTGTTCTCATCCTTCTCTTATCCGTTCCTCGATTTCCCTTGTATCTTGTTCTTCTCCCTTTCCACTCTAATCTCACGTAGCTCTCTTCACACCAGTTTTCTCATCCTTCTCTTACTCATTCTTTGACACCCTTTGTGACCTATCCCTCTTGCTCTTCACTCTCCTCTTATGTAACACCTTACACACCAGTGGCACTACTGCCTTGTGTGGGGTGAAATGATTATATATAATTAAAAAATAAATTTTAAAAAAGTAACTCAGATTGTACAATATAATGTCTATAAAAAAAAAATTATGTAAAAACTAGCAGTATAGCCCGGCGTTGTTTGGGTGTAATGAAAGCTTTAAAACTAATCCATGGTCCTGGAGCTCAGACTCTTTGGATGTTGGCATGAAAAACTAAAAAGCTATAGTTGTTTCCAGTTAAAGCGAAACTGTAGACAAAGAAAAATGAATGGATGTAAGTCAAATTTTGATTTCATGGTATCGATATCAAATAAGTTTTTTTCGTTGTAAACTGAATTTTGAAGGCTAAATAAGTCCTCTGAGTAAATGGTATCATGGCCGAGACTAAGAATTACAATTATACCTACTTAGAGCCAAACCTGAAGCAAAAACTAAAATAAAAGGGCTGAAAATATACATACAGGTAGATACACACACACAAACATCTTGACTTTTTTATATATATATATTATCGATTTTCTGCACTATTGTAAGAACTGCAACCTTTAAACTTCTGAATATCATTTCTTATGTCTTTGTCTATGACTGTATCAAATTTGATTAAAATTGGACCACTCCTTCTATAATCCGATTTTTTCGATTATCAATTTTCAATATTTATTGGGGGTACCTCAACACAAAACCTAGCTAAGAATACTCGCAGACGCTTATAGTATAACTGTGTAAATTTTTAAGAAAATCAGTTCAGCTGTTTCGGAGTCTATAGGTAATGGACACACAGAGAGTTTCATTTATAAATAAGTTTAGATTTATCTTGTCAACATTTTAAATTCTAGTCAATATTTTTGGAAATTCCAGTTCTGTTTAATCAGTGCTAATTATGTTTTTTTATCTCAAGATTGATTTTTATTCTTTACTAAAAATAAGAAAAATAAATTTGTGAGCTGTGTTAGATTATCACTCTTCATAACTTCTCTTTTATGTGCCATGTCCCTTCAGGACGTTAACAATCATAGACTTTGACTTACCCTATTCGCTCTTAACAGTTTTCATCCTGGTATCTCTCCTAAACCCCATTTCACCATCCACCTGCTCTAACCTATCAAGTATGTCTTGCAATGCTTTCCCCTGTCTCTCTTTCCCTCTATCCTTCTTGTGAGTATTTAATTCTCCAAATTCTTTTTCCTCATTATTTCTCCGAGAAATCTCAGCTGTCTCTTTCTGATGCTAAGTAGAAGTTTTTTTTCATTTGCATCCTTTCTAATGCCTTGTCATTGCTTGCATTCTCATTCCTTGTTATCCTCAGTATCCTTCTGTAGAATCACATTTCTTTTGCTTTGTGTTTCTCCTTCATCTTTGAAGAGATTGTCCAGCATTCACTGCCATATGGAAGGACAGATATCACATGTTCATAGTAGTAATTGTTGAAAGAGTATATGTGTACACTTTTCTTTGTTGCCCTTGAAAATTTCCTGTCTCTTAATATTGTGCTTAACTTTTGAAATGTGTCCTTGACCATGCGTCTTCATATCTTAGTGTTGCACTATCAGCACCATGTCATCTGTGTATCTTATATTGTTGCGACTGTGGCCACCAATAATGAATCCTGGCAGGGCTTCTCTCTATCTCAATTGTTTTGCTGTACAGGTTGAATAGATCTGGTGAGAAGACACATCCTTGTCTTACACCCTTTTCTGCTTTTGTATATCTGCTAAAGTCATTCCCTGTCTGCATGCAGGCAGTTTACTGCCAGTATAGGTTCTTGATTATTCTAATATCTTTCCCAAACATGTCAAGGTTGCCGAGCATCTCTAACAAGTCTTTGTGGTGTACTGTAGGGATAAGAAATTAAGAATTAAATTCAACTTTCTTCACTTTTATAAAAATTCACAATGACATGTGAATACTGGTTTTTCCCAAATAGAAAATGGATTGACCATGTGCTTAAAGAAAAAGGCTAAACCAGATGTTACAAGTAGGTGTTAAATTGATTTTTGACCAATGGGAGTGACTTGCAAGACTTGAGGATTTTGCGAGTCAGTGTGAAAAATCTAATGACAATAAAAGGGCCCTGATCAGAGTCAGTGAGTCAGTCAGGGATGGAAGCAGCAAAGACAACAAGCTAAAATGTAACAAGAGAAGCTTCAAGCCCACCCAGACATTCGTCCTCTTTCTTTTTCTTTCTGCTGATTCCTTTTACTTCTTCTCCATCCAAAGACATTCCTACTGAATACATATATACATACGCAAATACTCTTTCAACAATTACTACTATGAACATTTTCTACAAGTCTTGATACCCTTAACTCAACTTTATCATTAAACATGAACCCTACTTTTAACTTTTTTTTTTTAATCATTTCACCCCGAGCAAGGCAGAAACGCCACTGATGTGCAGGGGGTTACATAAATGTAGAAAGATTAATTAGAAAAGAGTGAGGAGTACAAGCTAGTTAGAAAGGAACAATAGAAAGCTGAGAAAGCAGGTGCAATGACAGCTACATGGGCGGAGAGAAAGTGAAGATTATACAGGGGAGGGGAGAGAGCTAGAGTCCAGTGGTTAGTAGGTGAGTATTAACTTTGCTTTTAAATTTCTGGAGGTCGTAGCCGTCAGGAAAGCAAGAATACGGGAGCGAGTTCCACAGGCGGGAAGTGCGAGAGAGGAAGCTGCAGGAGTAGAATTGTCGTCTGCATTTGGCTAACCTGACTGTGAATGGGTGGGACCCAGTTGCCAGTCTGGTTGCACGGGTAAACATCTGTTGAGGAGGCATCAGTGACTTAAGCTCATCCGAGCAGAAGCCATGAAAGTATTTATAGAAGAGACAGAGGGAGGCCACATTTCGACGATGGGGAAGTGGCTGCAGTCGATTGGTACCTTTCTCAATAATGTTTCTAATTGCACAGTAACTTCTACAAATCATGTTATTCTTTGCTTTTAATAAATTTCTATTTTAAAATGCAAGATGTATGTTGTATTCTTATACTATTCCACACAATTCCAACCTGCCGACAACCAACCTTCTGATAAAGATGAAAATTTGATAATTCTGATGATGATAATTCTGCATAAAACTTGTAAGCTGTAGGGAGTTCGGTTAAGTATGACACAAGGCCAAATCAAAGAAACATTAACCATCCCTCAGTACTTTGTTAAAATGCCTTTGCATAGTCTTTTAAACACTGGTACATATCCTTCCAGTTGAATTCATTGCATTCACTTACATGCAAATACCCTTGGGAAAGGTATTAATCCATCTCTTCCTTCCAGTTATGGGTTAAATAACAGAACAGATTGGGTTTTATAGCCTTGGCTGGCAATCAATCTACTGCAGAAAGCAATGGCAACCTACTGCGGGATAATCTTCTGCCCAATCAGTCATGTCTCTTTCAAGACATGATCGCCCAAGCGTGTTTTACGTATGGCACTTAACTGACTGACTGACATATCCTTTTGCATTTGTATTCTTTTTCTGATAATTCTATGCATAAATATCACATTCTATGTACTGGTGTCTTTGACAAACCTGCACTGTTCTTTTCCTATCTCTGGCCTGATTCTATGGTGTGTTCTGTTCATTAGAATTTAGACAATGAGTTTGTTATGTGGCTTATTAAGCTGATTGTTCAGTGGAATTCAAATTCTTTAGCACCTGGCTTCTTAGGTCAGTTAAGTGCCATATGTGATACACACTTTAGGCAATCATGTCTCGAAAGAGACATGACTGACCGGGCAAAAGATTATCCCACAGTAGGTTGCCATTGCTTTCTGTGGTAGACTGGTTGCCAACCAAGGCTATAGAACCCAATTTGTTTTATTATTTAACCCATAACTGAAAGGAAGAGACAAATTAATACCTTTCCCAAGGGTATTTGTGCATAAGTGAATGCAAGGAATTCAACTGGAATTCGAACTCGGCTCCCCGATTTATCATTCTGCGTTGATATCCACTGCACCACAATGCACATCAACATTTTTATATTGCAGAACTGAAATTAGTGTTTATATGCAGAAATTATAATTTATTTTACTGGTTTGGTTTTTATACGGGAAAGATTACATTATACAAGGCCTGGAGGATACTCTAGGTAGGGGGTCATGTTAAGGGGGTAGTTTATATAGATAGCAAGAGAAGATAATAGTTACCACTAGACTTGAACAGGTTAAGATTGTAGTGATCAGGGAAACATTTTATTAGGAATCTATTCCTCAGAACAGTGGTTTATGGGAAGAAGCTGTTTGAGTGGCCCACAAGGACTCAGAGACACTTTTAAAATCTATCAATACCGGAAAGTAAGGACTGAGTAGCTTATGTTTATGTATAGCAACAGCACTTCATTTCTGATCTGGTTTCTATTAAAGTAGAGGATATATAAAAAGTCAGGTACATACTAGTGTGGTACAGGGAGCTGGTTATTTTACGAGGTGACATCCATTCATCGTGACTTGCGATAGTTTGTGGTCTGATCGGCAGTGATGAAATGTAACTGGTGAATATCATTGTTTAGAGATTGTAAAAGGTGCTTTTATTAAAGTAAATGACTCGAAGGGAGCCATAAAAAAACTTTATTAATCAAAAGGGGGTCATGAGTAAAAAAAAGTTGAGAAACATTGATTTAGAGGAAGACCTCATTTTTTTAGCAAAGTGAGGTAGTTTTTAAATTTGGAAGGTTCTGTAACATAATTTTAACACTAATATATTTAATTTTATTACCTTTTTGTAATTGTCAATAAGTATTGTAAATTATGAGCACTTTTTTTTTTTTTTTCAGATTGTGGTGGAATCCTCACAGGGAATATAGGGTCAATAGCAAGTCCACAAATGGTACAGTCAAATGCTCATTTTCCCTGTGTGTGGCACATTATTGTAGACCCGGGTAAATTAATACAGCTGTCATTCACAAGATTCCATTTTTTTCGAAGATGTTCAACAGTTTATGTAGAACTTATAAATGAAGGAGAATCCACTGGACAAAGGTTGGTATTTCACAAAGAATTAAAAAAATATGTCTGCCCCAGTCTTCATGTCCATCTCTTACCCTGTTTTCCTGCCCGCCTGTCTTTCCCAGTCCGCCTGTCTTTCCCAGCCTTCCCAGTCCGCCTGTCTGCCCTAGTCAAAATAAAAAGTAAATCTAGGAATTTTTATAACAAATAACAATTTATTTGATGTTTCTACATCTTGTGAGTTTTTAATAAAACCTTTGAGAAGAGAAAGGTAGTTAACTTTGTTGGAGAATCTACCTTGGCAAATCAGGAAATGTTGATTTTTAGTTGATGAGCAATCCACACAAAATGGAATCTTCCTCTGGACTCCTTCCTTTGTTATATGAACTTATTTTATGTCAGTTTATATTTCAAACCATGCAAATCCTTTGTTGCAATAAAGAGACAATTTTGAGTCAGATTGTCATGAATGAACTGATTGCTAATTCAACAATGTACAAACAATGAAACTAATTAACTGTATAGAGGCTGCAATCTTTATATATATATATATATATATATATATATATATATATATATATATGCTTTTGAAGTTTATGTTGGTTGGTTGTTTTGTTTTTATGGCGAGTCAACCTCGGCGGGTCATTTATTGCCAACTAAACTTTATTTATTTATTGCTGGTAATACCTTTTTCTCTCAACAATTTATTGTTGTTTATAAGTTTTGTGTCTAGTAATACATTTTTCTTTTTCAAGTATCAAGATTCATTGGGATTTGTTTTTAAGGGTAGGGTCTCCAAGTCCTATCCTTGTTATTTAACCCATAACTGGAGGGAAGGGGCGGATTAATACCTTTCCCAAGGGTACCAGTGCTTAAGTGAATGCAGGGTATTCAACTGGAATTTGAACTCAGCTCACCGATTTCTCTTTCCGAGCCGATATCCACTGCACCACAACGCACATCTGTCACTAAACGCTTACAGCACCTGGTATTTTGATGTTTATGTAATGCCCTACATAAGGTATGTCTAGATCAGACATATCTCAATTCTAGCCTGGGGGCCAATTATAGCCCACAGTCAAATTTCATATAGTCAAATTTTATATCCACTGTCATACAGTGTATTACTTACAGCCTGCCAGTATTGTCAATTAGAGTATGTAAAGTAAATGCTGGCAGATTTGTGTTGTGGTGAAGTGGATATCAGTTTAGAATGAGAAATTGGAGAGCCGAGTTCAAATTCCAGTTGAATCACTTGCATTCACTTATGCGCAACGAGCAGTATATATCCACAATTTTCTGTTTTTTCTAGATCTTAATAAATTTTTTTTTTTGTTATTTCTTCTTAACCTTAATCCATAATCCATTCACTCAAGCTCCCGAGGTAGTTTATGCATTGTTTACCTCTGTCCCTCTTGCTTTCAATCTGTCCTGTAAGTATCAAATTTTCCAAGCCATCTTTCCTCATTCCTTAAAAGTTCTAATATTCAAAATATGGAGGACTGTAAAAATCAGTTTTAAATATTAATTTCTTAACACTGAAGGTTTCAACTGAATCTTTCATTTTTTATTTTTTATTTAGATTCTGTGGACAACAATCCCCTCCAGTTTTTACATCTACATCAAACAAGCTACAATTTCGGTTTTTCAGTTACTTCTCAAATTACAGGAGTTCTTTTTATGCAGTCTATCATGCCATCAACCAGTCAAATGGTAAGAATGTTCCTCAGTTACATATAGCTGTAAAAAGGCAATGTTTATTCATGGCTAATTTGTTTAAATAACACACTGACAATTGTGTCATGTAGCAATAATTGTAAGTGAAATGATGCCTTTAAAGTAAGAAAATAATGGTTTTAAGTTATATATATATATATATAAGTGCCTTAAAAAATAAACAAAAACTCAGCTACAGCACAAACAGGGTGAAGTTGTGGCCTTAGACTTTAAATAGAATGAGGATTTGTTTAAGATAAAGATCTATAGCCTCATGGCTGAAAAAGTTATATATCTTCCACCAGTATCAGAGGTCAGTGTTCAAATCAAGGATAAAAGACAAAAATTTAATTGCTGATTTTCAAAGCTGGTAGTCCCTCCCTACTTTCAAAATAATCATAACACACTCTTATCTTTCTATCACATTTGATTTTATGTCATACTTAATTATAACATGCATCAAATTGCACAGCATTTATATTTCAATTAATAGAATTACATTTTTTCTTTTATCAATTTCACTTCATGCAAGTCATTAAAACCATTTAGAAAAGGTATAGAACAATTACTTAAACTAGCAGTATAGCCTGGCGTTGCTTGGGTGTAATGAAAGCTTTAAAACTAATCCAGGGTCCTGGAGCTCAGACTCTTTGGACGTTGGCACAAAAGACTAAAAAGCAATAGTTGTTTCCAGTTAAAGTGAAACGATAGACTGAAAGAAAAATGAATGGATGTAACTCAAATTTTGATTTCCTGGTATCAATATCAAATAAGTTTTTTTCATCGTAAACTGAATTTTGAAGGCTAAATAAGTCCTCTGAGTAAATGGTATCATGGCTGAGACTAAGAACTACAATTATATCTACTTAGAGCCAAACCTGAAGCAAAAACTAAAATAAAAGGGCTGAAAAAATATACAGACATACAGGCAGATAAACAGACACACACTGAACATCTTGCCTTATATATATATATATATATATATATATATATATATATAATCAATTTTTTGCACTATTATAAGAACTGCAACTGTGAAACTTCTGAATATCATTTCTTATGTCTTTGTCTATGACTGTATCAAATTTGATTAAAATCAAACCACTCCTTCTATAACCCAATTTATTTGCTTATCAATTTTCGATATTTATCGGGGGTACCTCGACATAAAACCTAGCTAAGAACACTCGCATACACTTATAGTACAACTGTGTAAATTTTCAAGAAAATCTGTTAAGCCATTTTGAAGTCTATAGGTAACAGACACACACACACACACACACACACACACACACAAAGTTCTATTTATAACTAAGTTTAGAATAGATTTAAATAGATTAGATAAAATTAGTTTGTCGGTAATAATATAAATGACAGGTGGCTATGTTGATTATTTACAGCTAATTTGTTTAAATGTTGTGGAGTAGTTTTTGCACTGAAGGTAATAAACATGCTATGTCGGTTGCTAATCAACTTAACACACCCAAAATGTTAGGAACTTGGTAATCTTCCACTGTAAGCTGACTCCTTAGTATTCGGCTAACTGCCAACTAATATCAACTGCCTAGTAGTTCTACTGAACTCCAATAGAACTCCTATAAACTTCCAGAGTTAACTTCTTGTTAACTCTTATTAACATATGAGGGAGAGTCTATTATCTGAGGAATAGGTGTGTTTCACCATAACAGAGGGAGGGTCCATTATCTGAGGAATAGGTGTGTTTCTCTATAACAGAGGGAGGGTCCATTATCTGAGGAATAGGTATGTTTCACCATAACAGAGGGAGGGTCCATTATCTGAGGAATAGGTGTGTTTCTCTATAACAGAGGGAGGGTCCATTATCTGAGGAATAGGTATGTTTCACCATAACATTAAATAATGCACTGACTATTATTTTCCCCATGTGACAATAATTGTCAGTGAAATATGTAATCAAGTAAATGTTTTAAGTTCTTTGAATATTGGTACCTTATTATTAGTAGTTCCCATCAACATCTTTGCCTGATTGTTTCTATTTTAAGAATCATGTCTGTCAACTGGGCCTCAACTTGAGACATCAAATTGAGAACTTTCAAAGTCATATCATGAGGTCCATAACAAACTATAGATTCACAGATCATATCAAAACCAAAAACCTTCTGGCGATAATTAAACCCGTGTTTATTATATTTAATGTTAATTTATTATGCAGCATTTATTTTGATTAACCTGATTACTTTGTGTTGTATAACTACCTGCCTTTATTCCATAATGGAATGTTCCTATTCTCTTATATACACAGACACTTTTGGTAGGAGAGGAGAGTGATTATACTGACTAGCAGTTCACTACAACACTTTGATTAATTTGCTACTTATATAAAAGCAATCTTAACTGGAAATAATATGACAGATGGCTACAAAAAGGCATTGTTTGTTATTTATCATTAATTTGTCTAAATGATGCATTACCTATTGTTTGGCATGGGGTAATAATTGTAAAAAAAACAAGGCACTAAAATAAGTAACCAAGTAATCGTTTTAAGTTCTCTGAATATCAATGTCTTAAAGAAAGTTAAGCTCCCATTATTAGAAAAAGTGGGTGCTGCATTTGCTCACAGTCTATCAAAAACAACAATGATTCAGAGTGTTGTTTGCAATTGTTTCAATGCAACAAGGAGTTTTTTCATAAATATGTGACAATGGAGGGAACATGGATTCACCACTTCACTTCGGAGTCAAATCAGCAGTCAGCTGAGTGGACAGCAGCAGATGAAAGCCATTCAAAGCAACCAAATATGCAAACATCAGCAGGCAAGGTTTTAGTCTCTGTATTTTGGGATTCACAAAGTATTTTATTTATTGATTACCTTGAGAAAGGAAGAACTATCAATATCAGTATTAGAAAAAGCTGTAACAGTACACTGATTGATTGAATTGTTAATGACATAACAAAACTTACGGGCCATTCTTGTAACCCTAAAAGGTTACTGTGTGAGTAATCACCAAAACAGGGGTTGGAAATAATAGTATATCAGCAAATACAAGACTCAGATGCTGTGTGAAGTAGATACACTGCTAGTCAGTATAACCAGTCTCCTCTCCTCAATCATGTCCATGTATTTAAGAGGATAGAAACATCTCATTCCTGTATACAGGTAATTATACAACAGACTTTTAATGCCAATATTTAATTTTCTTTGGAGCTTTGAAGTAATAAAAATATGATATATGTTATTTTTTTAGCCATTTTATTAATTTTAGATATACTTTATTTTTGTAGTTTGTGGAGGTATCTTGCAATCTTCAACAGATGTTGTGATGTCACCAAATTTTCCAGAGAAATATCCAAGGTCAATTGATTGCATCTGGACTATTAAAGTCCCAATGAACCACCAAATTCAACTTAATTTCTCTGATTTTGAACTGGAAAGTAGTAGTACATGTGCCTATGACAGTCTTATTATCAGGTGAGTATGGAAAGGTTTTATAGGCTTGATACGGAGAAACAACTAATTTTATCTGAAAACTCATGAGGTAAATAAGTGAAATTTAATTGAGGTAGGAATTAAATAAGGGTAGAAGAGGTGTTCTTGCCTTGGTTTTCAAGTATGACAATAAACTACATCCAGCAGCTGATCAGGAGGTTTAGAAGAGCATGGAACCACCTCTTAATTGTTGTTGTTTCCAAGTTTGCCTTGACCCGGAGTGGTCACACCTGTTAGGGTCCCAGCTATGGGCAAATACTTAACCCCCAAATTTGGATCATTTAAGCGAAAAAGTTAGGGTTGGTAAGTGTCTTTAGCTTTGAATATGTTGTGGAGTTATTTGTGCTAAAGTTGGTTCGAATAGGTTCGACGTACAAAACGTTAGGAACTTGATATGTATTACGCAGTGTTATCTTGCCAGGTCGCTGACTATTTTTGTATTTGACTAACTGTCAACTACTATCGTTCAACATTGACTGACCCTCGTTCCTCTTACTACTTCTACTTAAATTAGGTGGGAGAGTCAATTCACTATAGAATAAGTGTGTTTCACCATAACAGGATAGCAACATGTTTAAGAGAAGGAAATCTCTGGTATAGAAACCTCTACACCTACTGTGGAAGAGGGTAGGCTGAATTCTTTAACATTGGGAGATAATCTTCCTATAGATGGTGTCTTAATAAAAACACTGTGTTTCCAGTTTCCTAAACTGGTTGGTAAGGGCATACAGCTGTAAAACTCACTCCAGTATTTCATAATGGTTCAGCTACAGAGTCATCAAGAAAACCTCATTCAACCCATGTTAGGATAGAAATGAACATTAAATGATGACGAGGAATAAGTATTGTCAACTCAAAACCATGAAGAAAACCATAGAAAACGCTCCGCTATCTTTTCAAAGAACTCATGTGAATTCACAGATAAGAATCTGTAGAGACCCATGAATATCTATATTCTGAAGGTGTGGAGGGGGTAACATTTGAAAAAACATCAATTAACTTTCTCTAAAATTAATAGTAAATGGATTATATAGAGAGCTTACTTCCTGAAGAGACAGGGCATTACCAAATGTCTGATAATTTTCTATAATCTTAATTGTTAATAGGAGGTGAGTGTGACCTAACAGTAAATGAAATCTGTGGAGAGCCATGACTGCCTACATCCTGAAGGGATATGACATTACTAAATGTCTTGTGACTTTCTACAGTCTTAATTGTTAAGAGAGGGTGAGTGTGTGGTGTATATAGCACCTGGAAATCAATGATGATGATGACAAAAATTAACTGCATCTTAAAACTTTCTATCTTCTTGCTAAGAAAATCGAATGTTTCTTTCATGCTGATTAAATGACGATATTCTCACTTAATAAAATGACGACTGTATCACACACATATAAAGCATTTTCTTCATTTGCTTCTTGGTGATGTAGCATAAAGTAGGAAGTAGTTTGAGGTGGGTAGGGTTAGCACACATGCATCAACCCAGCCAGAGGCCATGGACTTGTCTGCCATTCTCCCTGTTCCTCTCTTGTCTGTCTTTTGATTTCAACTGCAGCCCAACTTCTTATTTGCTAATCTGTCTAGTGAGTTTTGTTAAGACTCTGTCATCTTTTAAACACATTGTTTATGAAACATTTCAAGGTCCACATGATCCAACCTTGGCCACACCAGCCATCAAAACATAATTACATTCTCTCAATGCAATAACAACCATTTTGCTATAAATACACTTCTGTCCCAACATCTCCTGACCTGGGATTCTTTCCTTTCAAAATAATATTTATCCTTTGTCAGCCAGTTTGCATTTTTGTGAGTTCATAAAAATACACTTCTGTACAAAATTACACACCAGGTCAAATAATATATATCATGTGTCCTAACAGTAAATAGAATCTGTCGGGTGCCATAACTGCTTACATCCTAAAGATACATGGCATTACCAAATGTCTTGTGACTTTCTATCATCTTCATTGCTAAAAGGAAATGAGTGTTGCCTGACAGTAAATGGAATCTGTGGAGAGCCATGATTGCCTATGTCTTAAAAAGACATAACATTAAAATATCTTGTAATTTTCTATAGTATTGTTAACACATCACTCAGTAAATCCTGGGCCTAACTAATAAAACAACAACTTTTAAGCAAAATTTGACTTGATTCATCAAGAGTCTCCTTCTAGAGTGATACACTGATTCTAACTCTTACAATTTGATGCCTTTTTTGTGGAGCAACTTGTCTTTGGCCTCAAAATATACCTCAGTTTCCAATATCATTCTTTAATTGCTTTCCCTGGAGCATTCTTTTGAGGTCTACAAACAGCCAATAGTTGTTTGGGTCAGATCTGGAGAATAGAGTGAATGTGGAAGCAATTCAAAGTGCAATTCATGCACTTTTACCATTGTTGTGATTGACTTGTGACATGGTGCATTGTTTTGGTGAAAGATAACTTTTTCTTCATTTGTAGCTGTTTTTGGTGCTTTCTTCCTTCAAATGCACTAATAAGCTATATAATATTCACTATTGATAGTTCTTCTTTTCTCAAGGTAATCGATGAATAAAATACTTTGCACATCCAAAAATACAGAGGTCAAAACCTTGGCTGCTGATATTTGCATTTTTGGTTGCTTTGAATGGTTTCTCCTGCTGCTGTCCACTCAGCTGACTGCTGATTTGACTTTGAAGTGAAGTGGTGAATCCATGTTCCATCCATTGTCACATATTTACACAAAAACCCCTTGTTGCATTGACACAATTTTAAACAATACTCTGAATTGTTGATGCATTGTTGTTTTTGATCGACTGTGATCAAATGCAGCACCCACTTCGAACACAGCTTTCTCATTGACAAATGGTCATGCAAAACGATGAATACACTACCTTTTAATATGTTCAACTTTTCTGCTATTTCAAGCAACTTCAATTTATGATTGGCCAAAGTGAGTTTGTGAATTTTTTTTGGTGTTTTCCGGGACAGCTGCCAATTCTGGGCAACCTGAGCATTCAGCATTATTTGTGTCTGTATGACCACATTTACATTCAGCATACCACCTCTTAATCATTGTTTCCAACAGAGCAAACAACACTTATCAAGCTATTACTTTGCTTGAACAATATTCTTCCCATCAAAAAGCAATGCTTTATCAACACATGAAATTCAGATTTTTCCATTGTTTTGAAAATTTGTACCAGTAGCTTCACTTAAATAACTGTAATTTGTAAACTAATAATCTGATTGGGTCTAAATTTTATCATGTGCCATTTGAAAGTTAGCACTTCATAAAAATCATATAGATTTTTTACTAGTGGTACCATCTATATGTCAGGCCCCAGGACTTATTGAGGGATATGTTAATATGAGGTGAGTGTAGACTCAAGACTAAATGAGATTTTTTTTTTCAGTTTCTCTACCTTTTCATTTTTTTCCAATTTATTTTTTTTAAGCAAAAAAAAAAAATAATAAAAAAAGAAAGTTTAGAGAGCAACAACAAAAATTGTGAGAAAAGAAAAGAAAAAAATGTAGTGATTTTGCCAAAAAATGACAAGACTGGTATCTTGGATAGAAATGTCAACCATTCTACATGTTTGTGTGAATCTAGTATTAATTTGAATGAGATTGGTGGGGAGCTATCCTCACTTAAGAATTAGAAATTGGCCATTTAGAAATATTCAAGATTCTATCTCAATTCTAAAATTTGGTTAATCTTACTATTCAATGATTGATAAATACTAAACTTGGAATTGACTGCTTTTTCAAACAACTCATTTGGACACTTACTAATATTAACATGACAAAAGGTTAAAATAAAGAGTAATTGCAGGTAAAGTGATCATGTTGTACCAATCTTTCAATTAAGGGCTGGCCTACTTTGAAAAAGGTGAATTCACAATCCTGTCTACTTACATGGGCTTCATCACAGATCAATAATGTCAATGAAAAATGTATGTCTAATGCTGCTACGAAGCAGAGTATTTCAAATAACTAATTTTATTTCTGAAGATTGGTATTTTTTTATACTTAAAAAGTGAAGATTTTACAAGTATATATAAATGGAATTCCCTTCCATACGATTGCTTCCCCGACGGCTACAATCTCCAGGAGTTTAAATGTAAGGTCAATAGACACCTCCTAACACACTAACCTGCTCCCATTCTATCAAGCACTCTTCCCATCTGCCCAACCCTCATCCTCGGTATCCTTACTCATCTGTCACCTTCCTCCTGACATTCCCTATGTCTAACCACTCCTTCTCTTTACCTTCCCCTATGTAGCCCCATGCGCAATAGTGGCAGTGGAATGCCTTGCTTGGGGTGAGATGATTAAAAAAAAAAAAAATCATATCACCCCAAGCAAGGTGGTAACGCCACTGATGTGCAGAGGGCTACGTAATAGTGAAAAGATTGAAAAGGAGAAAGCCGGAAACCACATCCTAAACAAGGAACAAGGGATGTGCATCTTAACCCATTCAATAGCCGTGGAGATCTATGAATTTTGTTCTTATTTCAACAGAGAATTTGTGTTCACTTTACAAAGGCCTGAATCCACCTCTTCTTATCATAAATATGGGTTAAATAACAGGGTAGACTAAGAAGAACTGAATTCAAAGTGGAAGAAGGTTTTGAATATTTAATCTCCTTGTATGTCAGGATATAGCAACTCACAAAAATCTATTCTTTAGAACAATTCCACAGTTTTTAGATAGCCAAAACTCTGTTTTACAGTGTTTTGAACAGTGGCCCATCCTGTGTATGATAATAAAATGAATCTAGGATAATGACCTCTGATTGACAGGTTTTAAGGAGTATGGAATTACCTCTTAATTGACGTTATTCCCAGGCCCACCCTGAACTGGGGTAATATTACCAGTTATGATTAAATAGTTGACCTCAAGACTGGGATAAAAACACTATATAAGTATAAAATAGGTTTTTATAGTAAAAATAACCAGCAATGCATTTGACTATTGCCAAAAAAACCTTTTCACAAAAATACATCAATGAAACCTGATCTACAAACAAATCTTACAGAAAATACATATTCTGTTTATACAAACCTATCCTACAATCTTATTGACATTAAGCAACACATTGAGGTTGATATACCAAAAAATAAAACCAAATCAAACTTTGGGTGATGTTTAATTTAACTAAAAGTAGATGACAAAATCAGTTGAGTGCCATATGGAATACATGCTTGGGCGATCATGTCTCTTTCAATCCATGATTGTCTAGACAGGAGATTTTCCCACAATAGGTTGCCATTTATTTCCTCTTTTTTTTTTTTAATATTCATTTCACTCCAAGCAAGGAGATATATAAGAGAGTTTAAGTTTTATACAGGAAAAGAGTGAAGACAAAAACAAACCAGCTACATGAGGAGAAAGAGAAAGGGCAAGACAAGGATATGAACACAGGAGTGAAAACAGTTGCAAAGGTAGAGAGAAAGGAAAAGAACAAGATACATGGGGTGATGTGGAAAGGGCTGGAGTAAAGTGGATAAGAGATGGGAATTGACTTTGCATTTAAATTCTTGGAGGTTATAGCCATCAGGAAAGCAAGTATATGGAAGGGAGATCCACAGGTGGGGAGCACGAGAAAAGAAGCTGCTGGAGTAGAATTGTCGCCTGCATTTGGTTGATCTAACGGTAAAAGTGTGGAACATTGTTGCCAGTCTGGTTGCCTGAGTAAATTCTTGTGGAAGGGGCATCAGTGACCTAAGTTCTTTGGAGCAGAAGCCATGAAAATATTTGTAGAAGAGACAGAGGGAAGCCACATCTCGCTGATGAGAAAGTGACTGGAGTTGAGTTGCCAGGTCGAGATCAGTCACATTACAGATTCTCTTTTGGAGCCTGTTGAGAACACTGAGACAAATAGCAGGGGCATTTGACCAGACAGGACAACAGTACTCCATTTCTGCAGGAGACTGGTTGCCAACCAAGTTTATAGAACCCAATCTGTTCTGCTATTCAACTCAGAGCTGGAGGAAGAGAAGACAGATTAATATCTTTCCTAAGGGAATTTGCAAGTGATTGCAATGAATTCAACTGGAATTTGAGTTCAGCTCTCCGGTTTTTCATTCTGAGCTAATATCCATTGAACTGCAACATTAATAAAGAAATCTTAGCTTTCGTGAGGGGGCCTGAAACTTTTAAGCACGTCTTGTATGTTGTATATTACACTGGATCTTGATAAACAATGAGGAACACAAGTATATAAAAATATAATTATTTGTTTTTATTCTTCGTCGGTGATGCATGTCTGGAGCAGAAAGACAGAGAGAGATCATGCACATAAAGAAGCTGTTGGGAGCCGTTAGCCAGTCTCATCAGCCAAAAATTCTAGACTTAAAAAATTTAAAACTCCCAATGCATTTTTGCTTTTTTGTATTGTTGCTTTGTTGGTGTTATCTATGGCTGGATGTATTGATCAATCATTCCCAGCAGTTCATTGCTTTACAATTTTGTTGTCATTTGTTTGTTTTTTTTGTTTTTTTTGTTGCACTTAGTTGATATCCTCTATGTCCGGGTATATCTGTCAACTACCTTTATCATTTGTTGACCTTATTTACAACCAGATTTTTTTATTCCTTTGGTTCTTATCTTTCCTGTCTAATTTTTGTTCCTAACTTGTCGCTCTTGTAATGCACTGCGACTATGTTTGTGCAAATTGTTTTTTAATCATCAAATTTAGGTTTGGTATGTTAGGGTTTTGGTTATATGTAGGAATTCTAAGACCGGCCATGTTTGTATTTTTTTAAATTTTTTTTATTTTATTGTTCTCTCTTCCTCCCTTGCTAACTGGACACATGGCTTTGAGGTGCTCCCCCCTCTCCTCCCACTCCAATGTATTCTGCTCTCACACCACTCTCTGTTACTGCTTACTTAAAAGTAACTTAAACTTTCCAGAACTGAATAGAGAAAACAAAATGAAGATAATTTTTGAAATTTTCTTAACTTTTTTCCTGTCAGACAGCCTGCAACTGGTAAGTTTTAGCCAGTAGCTAAAGAAAAGGTTCGTTTAATTCATGCTATGTATATTTTATTACATATATTTTCTTTCAGAGTGACTATATTTTGAATTTTTTTCTGTTTTTGTCTGTAGCTACCATAAAAATAGGATTCTATAGAATTTAAAATGAACATTTTTTCTCTTTCCGCCTTCAGTCTAAGAAAAAAAAAAAGTTAGCATCCTTTCTCTCCTAGCAATCCTTTTCCGACCTCCCCCTCCCAAAAAAAAAACAAAAACTTTTAACCATTTAATTTGTTTCATAAAAATATACTAAATTTTTCGGCTGTCTGAACGCCATTTCGACTTTAACTAAGTTAAAACTTAGTATTTTTTTTTTTTTTTACATCAATTATATGTATATTTAATTGGGACGTTAGCATCCCTGTAGGTCAAAAAATATAAACCTACAAAGGGCGGAAGAACTCTCAAAGAGTCAACGGCCAGCTAACTAGAGGTGATGTCTCAATAAACCATCGTGGAGAAGGCAACGGGATACCACTCCACTATCTACCCCTGCTCAATCATGGATAGTCACAATAAATATATGAAAGCCAACAGCGTGAAGGGGGTTACTTCCCAAGGAAGCAACTCCTCGCTTGGTAAGGACCAGCATGGGCAACAGGTGCCACCTGACCGTCATCCGGCGACTGTTAGCACCAATGGCGTAAAGGGGACATTTTACTCCAAAATTTGTCCCTCGCCCGGGAAAGAACGACATGAGCAACAGGTGTCTCTGGACCGTTATCCTGCGACTGTGCGAATCAAAGACAAACTCACTATAGGAACATGGAACGTCAGGACACTGAACTGTGGACAACTAGAGAATGTCAAACAAGAGATGAACAGACTGAATATCAGCATCCTAGGAATATGTGAAACAAGATGGCCTAAGAATGGAGATTTCAGTAGCGACACCCATAGGATAATATATGCAGGAGGTAAAAAACATGAAAAAGGGGTCGCTTTAATACTAAACAAACAAGTAAAGAGATGTGTACTTGGATACTGGCAACTATCAGAGAGAGTCCTCTTGGTTAAAATGCGGGGAAGGCCCCTCAATATAGCTATTATAATAGTCTATGCGCCAACAACTCAAAGCTCGGAGGACGAAATAGAATCTTTCTATTCAATACTGGACAGTGCTAAGGCTCAGTGCAAAAGCCAAGAAGTTAGGATAATAAATGCAAAGGTAGGTAAAGATAGAGAAGGAGACACGAACGGCAACTTCGGACTAGGAGAGCGCAACGAAAGAGGAGAAAAATGGATCCAATGGTGCTCAGCCAATGACCAGGTCATTACTAACACCTGGTTCCAAGAACACCCACAACGTTTATGGACATGGAGAAGCCCAGGAGGTGACAGGAAGAACCAAATAGATTATATAACTATAAACAAGAGATTCAGGAATGCAGTAGTCCAATGCAAAACATACCCAGGTGCTGACTGCGGAAGTGACCACGTCCCAGTCATCTGCAAACTAAAAGTGAAACTCCGAAGACTGAAGAAGCCCAGCATATCACCAAGACTGCAATACGACACACTAGAGGACGATCTTACCCTACAGAAAGAATATAATAACAGCGTGAGAAAGAAATATGAAGAACAAATTGGAAAAGGATACTCAAAATGGGATTCACTAAAAGAAGCAATGGTGACCTCAGCGAACAACATAGCCCCAGAGGAAATCAGACACAGAAGAAAAAATGAGTGGATGACCGAAGAGATCCTCCACATGATGCAAAGGAGACAAAAAATAACGCCAAGGCATGGAACAGAGTACAAAAATCTTCACAGGGAGATAAGGAACAAATGCAGACAAGCCAAAGAGGAATGGCTCAACAACAAATGTGCAGAAGTAGAGAGACTGAGCAGGAACAACAAAGCAGAGATAAGAGAACTGACAGGACAAAAAACCTGCTCCTCAACAGGATGCATAAAATCCAAGGAAGGGACAATCATATTAGAGAAAGAGGAAATACTCCAGCGATGGGAAGAATACATAAAGGATCTCTTTTGCGACAAGAGAGAACAACCGAAAATACACAAGGAGATGGATGGACCGGAAATACTAAAATCCGAAGTGGAAGCTGCAATGGCCAAAATGAACAGAAACAAAGCACCTGGTCCAGATGGCATAGTAATAGAGCTGCTGACAGCCTTAGAAGAATATGGCATGGAAAAGATTACCGACATAATAAACGAAATTTATAGCAGCGGAATAATACCAGAAGACTTATGCAAGTCGATATTTATAGCGCTGCCGAAGAAACCTGGTGCAAATGAGTGCGAACTACACAGAACTATCAGCTTAATGAGTCACATTACAAAACTGATTGTCAGAATCCTGATGAATAGAGCGAGAAGCAGAATCAGGCCAGAGATAGGGCAGGAACAGTGCGGGTTCGTCAAGGACACTGGAACAAGGAACGCCATATTCATGATTAGGATGCTCTCTGAAAGGGCATTACAAATGAAGAAAGACTTATACCTATGCTTCATTGATTACGCAAAAGCATTCGACAAAATACGACACAAAGAATTGATGGAGATGCTAGGCAACCTCGACATTTTCGGCAAAGACATAAGAATAATCAAGAATCTCTACTGGCAGCAAACAGCCTGCATACGGACAGGTAACGACCTCAGTAGATACACAAAGATAGAAAAAGGCGTAAGACAAGGATGTGTCTTTTCACCGGATTTGTTCAACCTATACAGCGAGAATATTTTGAGGACCCTAGACGACACGCCAGGATTTGTTATTGGAGGCCACAACCTGAACAACATAAGATATGTGGACGATACAGTACTGATTGCGGACACAGAAAGGAAACTGCAAGATCTCATACAGAAAGTAGCAGTGGAGAGTGACAAGAAAGGACTACAAATAAACTTTAAGAAAACTGAGTGCATGGTCATCAGCAAAAGATACAACCCAAAATGCCAAATACAGGTAGGGGATAACAGAATCAAACAAGTCCAAGAATTTAAGTACCTAGAAAGTGTTCTAACAGGAGATGGAAAGTGTGACACGGAGATCCGAAGGCGAATTGGCATGGCAAAGGACGCGTTCCAGAAGATGAGCAAAATACTAACACACAGGAAAATCTCAATAGAAACGAAGAAAAGAGTGCTAGACTGCTATATGATGTCAGTTCTTCAATATGGCTGTGAATGCTGGACAATATCATCAAAAATGAGGACAAAACTGGAAGCGGCCGAAATGTGGTTCTACAGAAGGATGCTATGGATATCGTGGACTGAGCATACAAGCAACGACGAAGTGCTAGAAAGAATGGCAACAAAAAGGAAATTGATGCTGAGCATCAGAAAGAGACAACTGAAGTTCCTGGGACATGCAATGAGGAAGGAGAGCCTGGAGAACCTGATACTGACTGGAGAGATAGAAGGAAGGAGAGACAGAGGAAGGCAGCGGATAACATATTTGCAGGGTCTGATCAGGTGGATGACGGAACGGGGGTTGCCAGGTGCAACAGGAGCAAACATACTAAGAGCCACAAGGGATAGGGAGACGTGGAGATCCATGATCGCCTACGTCCTGAAGGGACAGGGCACATAGAAGAAGTACCTGGCAATTACCTCTATGTTCAAGGTAATATCTAAACTTATTTATAAATGAAACTTTATCTGTATGTGTGTGTGTGTGTGTCCGTTACCTATAGACTCCAAAATGGCTGAACTGATTTTCTGGAAAATTTACACAGTTGTACTATAAGCATCTGCAAGTGTTCTTAGCTAAGTTTTGTGTTGAGTTACCCCAATAAATTGATAATCAAAAAAATCAGGTTATAGAAGAAGCGGTCCGATTTTAATCAAATTTGATACACTCGTAGACAAAGACATAAGAAGCAATATTCAGAAGTTTCAAGGTTGCAGTTCTTACAATAGTGCAGAAAATCAATAGTATATATATATATATAAGGCAAGATGTTTGTGTGTGTGTGTCTATTTATCTGCCTGTATGTCTGTATTTTTTTCAGCCCTTTTATTTTAGTTATTGCTTCAGGTTTGGCTCTATGTAGGTATAATTGTAGTTCTTAGTCTCAGCCATTTACTCAGAGGACTTATTTAGCCTTCAAAATTCAGTTTACGATGAAAAAAACTTATTTGATATCGATACCAGGAAATGAAAATTTGACTTACATCCATTGATTTTTCTTTCAGTCTACGGTTTTGCTTTAGCTGGAAACAACTACTGCTTTTTAGTCTTTCATGCCAATGTCCAAAGAGTCTGAGCTCCAGGACCATGGATTAGTTTTAAAGGTTTCATTACACCTGAGCAATGCAGGGCTATACTGCTAGTATTACACAAGCCTAAGCCTGTATTTCATTGTCAGCAGTCTTCAATAATTTCTTTCTTTGATCTTAAAATTTGTTCTTTTTTTAATTTCTAGGGATGGTGGATCATCAGAGTCTCCATTGATGGGAAAATATTGTGGAAAAAAAGCACCATTTGCTCTTCTTTCTCACACCAACCAGATATGGTTAATGTTTGTTACGGATAGTTCAATTCAGAAGAAAGGTTTTAAGCTTAGTTATAACACTGCAATAACAGGTAAAAACTTGTTTGTTTCTTGTTCAAAGATCTGTTTCTTTATTTATTATTTTTTTACACTAGAGTTCACCTGTATAAGCCCCAGCAGGTACTCAAGTTAGAGGGATACGTTAAGGGGTAGTTTATATAGATGGGAGGGGAAGATAATGATTAACTCTGAACTTGAGCAAGTTAAGGTTGGGAGTCAGTTCCACAGCACAGTAGTTTGCAAGAGGAAGTTTATTAAGTGGAATTTATTTCTCGCTGGCAAAATATAGAGGAAATATAAAAAAACGTTTTTAATTTTATATTGATTTTCTCCCCAAGTAATTTAATATTTGTCCATACATCTGAGATGAGGTAGTATTTACATTATTTGTGCTGTTTTGACTGTTGTCCTAATCTTTGTCATGTTTATCACATTTTGGCCATTGTATATTCCAGCCTTCTTTGGGCACTAGGAATTTTGTAATGAACTAATACGAATGCAGTGATCAAAATAAAGGGTTCAATTCAAAATTCCTAGCACCTGAAGAAGGCCAGAGCATACAATGATTGAAACATTGTAAATGTGGCAATAAAGATTAGGACAATAGTCTGAACAGTATAAACAATGTCAGTAATTCAATATTACAATACAAATAAAAAAAATAGTATTGTGACACCTGGCTCTGGCTGGCTCGCTGCTCCTTGTCCGGAACCTGAGTGTGTTGATGCTATCAAAGCACTAGTTATGACAATGCTCTCTGGTCGCTAATCATGATGATGGCCTCATCACAGTAGCTGGTCTTCAAGACGTCTATTATAATGGTGAACTTCTCTGCCCAAGCTGTGTTCTTTGATCTTAGAAAAGTTATGTTGAAAACCTGGTGGCCGTCTCTCTACCACCTCAAACCAGACCAGATATTCGTGTACACATGTGTTGAAAAAAATAAATACGGCACCAAAAAGAATAAATGAATAAGTTCGAAGACCCCTGGATGAGTTATGAAAAAAAGTCTTTATATATATAAAAAAAAATAATTGATTATAAAAGCAGAATATACAATCACCGAATTTAACAGTTTACAACGGAAAGAAAGATTCATCTAAGTAATCAGAGCTTTGAATTTTCCATAATAAAAAAAGTCTTTTCATAACGGTGCAAAGTTTCATTAAGAATAATCAGAGCTTTCAATTTTCCAAATAAAAAAAAAAGTCTTTTCCCAGTTCTTTGCTGAAACTTTACAGAAATAACCAAAGAGGAGCAGCGTGGCAGCTGGTGATGGGGTTCATTTTATTTCTCTTGCTTGACAGCTCTGATAATCTTCCAAATGCTGATTTTACTCACTGGGGTCTCGATTTTTATAGTTGTTCCAATTCTCTTGGATGCTGTGAGATCCGTGATATCTTTATGCAAATCAGATTCTTGACCAATGAGATTATTTCCCACCTACACAATTTAAGGGGGAGTTATATCATGCCCTTGGTTCAACTAATGAGGCAACACACCTCATGTGACATAATTTCTTTTTGTCCTCTTCTTCCTGATTACATCATCTTAGGTTTTCAAAAATTTTTTAAATCATTTCCTAGCAGATGTGGGAGCAAGGATTTGACCTTAATTTAATCCCATCAAAGGTCCTGACAACTTGTGACTATCGTCGTTTCTCACTTCCTCAGCCTAAAAAAATTTGCTTCAAATACAAAGTAAAAAATGTTTTTTCTTTTTTCCAAATTTCATTTAATTTCTCTATTTTTCAGATTTTACAAGTAAATAAATATAATGGGTCTAAATACAAATTAGAGACAAGTCATAATAGATCATTCCATCTTAAATAAATGTTTTACGGCAATTTTAACATTTAACTTGAAATTTTTCTTGTTAGAAAGTTGAAGAATTTTAACCCATTCAATGTGAATTTTAATAGCGTTTTTTTTTTTTAGTTCTTTTTAAATTAGCATGAGCAAAACAAATTAACTGGTTTGGACAAAAGAAAAAAAGACCCCAGAATGATACTAAAATTTGAAAAAAGTTTTATTGGTTGTGCTTAGTTTCAATTGTAACATATATGATTTTAAGTAGAAAAAAGCAAACATTGATAAGATAGCAAGGGTTGCAAAGCAGTCTGAGACTCCTAATCAAGCTCCTCATTTCCAGTTAGGCAGTTTTGGTGGTAGTACAAGGAAGATTAATTGGGATATCTTCTTCTATGTTACTTTGCAGAACAGACTTCTGAGTTAATGTATTCCTAATCACTACAATCTTAGCTTCATCAAGTCTTGGGTCAACCACTATCTATCCTACATATCTTCATAATCTGATCTCCCTTCCTTCTCTTACAGCCATAGATAAAAGTAATTAAATAACCCACTACTTTGAATAGCTTTTGAGCCTGGTAACATGTCTGGTAAAATGCTTCTCAGATCACTACAATCTTAGCTTCATCGTCTAGTATCAACCATTATCTACCCTACATATCCTCATAATCTGAACTTTCATCTTCCTCTTATCTTCATCCCTGTTACTTTGCAGAACAGACTCCTGAGTTAATGTATCCCTCATTATTACAATCTTAATTTCATCAAGTCTTGGATCAACTACTATCTATCCTACATATCCTCATAATCTGAACACCCTTCCTCTTCTTACAGCCATAGAAAAAACTAATTCAATCACCCACTACTTTGAATGGCTCTTGAGCCTGGTAACATGTCTGGTAAGATGCTTCCTAGATCACTACAAACTTAGCTTCATCAAGTCTAGGGTCAACCATTATCTATCCTACATATCATAATCTAAAATCCCATCTTCCTCTTACAGCCATAGAAAAAATAATTCAATAGCCCACTATTTTGAATGGCTCTTGAGCCTGGTAACATGTCTGGTAAGATACTTCCCAGATCACTACAATCTTAACTTCAAGTCTAGGATCAACCATTATCTATCTTACATATTCTCATAATCTGAACTCCTGTCTTCCTTTTACAGTTATAAAAAAAACACAATTCAATAACTCACTATCTTGAATGGCTCTTGAGTCTGGTAATATGGCAAATGTTCAATGTTGTGTTTGCTGTATAAATATTGAATGATCCGCACCATATTTGCTTGCTACCTGATACTTTGTATTTTTTTCATTTTGAGAAATATTTACACAATATCAAAGAATTCATAAACAACTAATTCATATTATATTTTGTCTTCTTAGGTTGTGGTGGGGATTTTCTGTCACCTTCTGGTTCAATCATCTCATCAAATTACTATAATAGTTTCCGCAGACCAGTAGAATGTGTATGGCGTATCCATGTATCTTCAGGCAACAGGGTGTACCTTGTATTCACTGACTTTTCCCTAAGATATACATGTTTTTATAACAGTTTGGAAGTAAGTAAATAAACTTGTATTACTCAGTGTTTTAAAGTTTCAATATTTTCCTCTATAAAATGCAAAGAGAAAATAATAACAGCCTGCTATGTTATTAGTCATGATATAGCATCTCTGCTTCAGTCATTTTTCCTACCACTGGCTTCTGTCTCACTCTCCCCACTTGGCAGTTCCCTGCCCCACTCTTGGCATGCCCCACTTCGGCCATGTTCGCTCACTCTCACACTGCCCCACTCTTGGCATGTTCGCCTCGCTCACTCTCACACTGCCCCACTCTCGGCATGTTCCGCCTCGCTCACTCTCACTGCCCCACTGTCCGCGCTCCTCACACCCCCACTCTCGGCATGTCCGCCTCGCTCACTCTCACACTGCCCCACTCTCGGCATGTCCGCCTCGCTCACTCTCACACTGCCCCACTCTCGGCATGTCCGCCTCGCTCACTCTCACACTGCCCCACTCTCGGCATGTCCGCCTCGCTCACTCTCACACTGCCCCACTCTCGGCATGTCCGCCTCGCTCACTCTCACACTACCCCACTCTCGGCATTTCCACCTCGCTCACTCTCAGACTGTCCCACTCTCGGCATGTCCGCCACACTCACTCTGACAAACTCCCACTCTCTCCTCTTCACTGACTCTCCCACTCTCTCCTCTTCACTGACTCTCCCACTCTCTCCTCTTCACTGACTCTCCCACTCTCTCCTCTTCACTGACTCTCCCACTCTCTCCTCTTCACTCACCTTCACACTCTCTCCTCTTCACTCACCTTCACACTCTCTCCTCTTCACTCACCTTCACACTCTCTCCTCTTCACTCACCTTCACACTCTCTCCTCTTCACTCACCTTCACACTCTCTCCTCTTCACTCACCTTCACACTCTCTCCTCTTCACTCACCTTCACACTCTCTCCTCTTCACTCACCTTCACACTCTCTCCTCTTCACTCACCTTCACACTCTCTCCTCTTCACCCACCCTCACAATGACAGAGTGTCCTTTTCCCTCTCTATAACGAACTCTTTCAGCATGTTCCTTCTCTGTCCCTCTTAGTTTGGTAATATATCTCACTTGTGAGAAGGACAAGTGGAAGCATTACCCTATTTTGATAGGATTTCAAAAGTAAATTTGAAATAAGAAAAATAAAATGAGTATTACTTTACCTAAATGGAAATAGTTTCTTCCATGGAAATAGTTTCTTCCACGGAAACAAAGATTAGCATCCAGGTCTCACTGTTTTACCATAAATAAATAGTTAAATGTAACTGCCTCTTCTACATGGTTTCTTTTTTTGTACTTCCTGTTTGTGGAGCTCCATTCTGTTTGCTTGCTTTCCTGATAGCTACAATCTCCAAAAATTTAAATGCTACATCAGTTACTATCTTCGATTTCCTTGCTTCCCATCTATCCCATACCCTTTCTTCAACATCCACAACACTTTGTTTTTTTCTCTCACTGTAACCTCTGCACACCAGTAGCAGTTCTAAACTGATATCCACTTCCCCACAATGCACAGAATGGAACAAGAAATTGGAGAGCCGAGTTCAAATTCCAGTTGAACTCCATGCATTCACTTATGCGCACATACACCTGGGAAAGATATTAATCCATCTCTTCTCCCTCCAGCTATGGGTTAAATATCAGTGCTGATTGGGTTCTATAGCCTTGGTTCACAACAAGTCTGTAGTGTGAAAAAAAAAACTTACCTCATGGATGTCTGCGCGCAAAAGAATCTGGTTAGGAAGCCATATTGCTTTTATGAAGACAAAGTGCCGCAAATTCATGGCTACCACAAGGAAATATAAATAGGACTGATAAGAAGAACTTGGGGAGGTTATTGTTTTCTCGTGTGTTAGATTACCTACCCGCACTCTCTTTGGATGAACTCGTGCTCCAATTGCGTTTCAAATTACAAATATACACTTTGATTTGGAAAGGACTATTTTGCATTCTCAAGTTACACAACTACAAAGTCTACCACAGAAACTGATGGTAACCTACTGTGGGAAAATCTTCTGCTCAGTCAGTCATGTCTCTTTCGAGACATGATTGTTCAAGCATGTATCATGGATGACACTTAACTGACTGACTCTGTTGATTAAAATGAAAATATTTATTATGAGTTTTTATAGTGATTTTCTTTCTCTTTTTTCTCTTTTGTGAATTAGTTTGTTTTTTTCCACTGAAAAATAAGAACCTGAATACAAAATGGAAAAAAAAAGTTACAAGGAGTTCTGTTGGTCTCTTGGTCAATTGCACCCTACACATAATAATCAAGTGAGTTGCTGTCTGGAGAGTGAGTTAGCCAGATGTAAGGGGTGATGTGGTCGCAGAAATTGTCTAACAGTCCATGACTGAGTTCTAATGCCTGTGTGGCATGGTGCAGAATCCTGTTGCCAAACATAAGATTTCTAAGCAGCCACCTTCTTGACCCAGGGCAGCACTACCTCTTCAAGTCACTTTATGTAGGCTTCATTGTTTAGTCTCTTACCAAAAAAACTCTGGAGTTCTTTTATCAGAGTGAGTTTTTCAAGCTACCTTACCTTCGTAATCACCATTAGACTCATTCAACTCTTTCCAAATCCTATGCACTTTCCTCAGATTGTTACCCAGACACTCTGAAATGTTTGTGTTGGAGTTTCCGGTATGAATTCCAAGCAGTACAACATGCCGTTAACAAATTTCCTGCAGAGTGAATTGTCATTGAGCTCTTTTTCTCACAGATGGTGCCCAACTGACCCAACTATACTGGGCAGTGAATAAAATAAAAAAAGAAACAATGAATACGCACGAAATGAAAAGTCTAAAATGGCGGAAATTTACCCATTACACACTGTATAATACCGAAGTACATTATATTATGTTTTTGTTTTTTTTTAAAATTATTTCAATCTATGCAGGGTATGAATACCACTAAAATGCAGGGGGTTACACGGGGGTAAAGTTGAGAGAAAAGGCTGAGTACAGGAAAGATTGAGGGAAGGACAAAAGAAGAATAAGATTCAAGCAAATAGAAGATGGTGATGGATATTGAATTTAAAGTTTTGAAGATCATAGCGATCAGGGAAGCAAATAAACACAATGGTGTTCCACAGGCAGAAAGTAAAAGTAGCCATTGCATTTAGTTATTTTAACAGTCAATGGGTGGGCTAAAGAAAGATGGCTCATTGACAAATGTGCCAAAGTAGAGAGACTGAGCACAACAAATAATGGAGTTAGTCAGTTAAGTGCCATATGTGATACACGCTTGGGCGATTATGTCTCGAAAGAGACATGACTGACTGGGCAGAAGATTATCCCGCAGTAGGTTGCCATTGCTTTCTGCGGTAGACTGGTTGCCAGCCAAGGCTATAGAACCCAATCTGTCCTATTATTTGACTCATAGCTAGAGGGAGGAGAGATGCATTATATTATTACATAGTAATTAGTGGGGAATCAATTCATTACTTCATAACAATAGAAAACTGATCCCCCACTTTATGACCAGTAGAAGCCTTAATCATGATTCCAACTATTATATTCAGTCAGTCAGTTAAGTGCCATACATGATAAATGCTTGGGTGATCATGTCTCGAAACAGTCATGACTGACTGGGCAGAAGATTATCCTGCTTTCTGCTGTAGACTGGTTGCTGACCAAGGCTATAGAACCCAATCTGTCCTGTTATTTAACCCATAACTGGAAGGAAGAAATGGATTAATACCTTTCCCAAGGGTATTTGAGCGTTCAACTGGAATTCGAACTCGCCTTTCTGATTTCTTGTTCTGAACTGATATCCACTGCACCACAACATGCATAAAAAAAATAAAAGAACTAACAGGGCAAAGGTCATGCTCAGCAATAAGATGAGACACTAACACTAGAAAGAGAAAAAATACTTCAGAGATGGGACGAGTATATTGGAGATCTCTTCCATGACAAAAGAGAGCAACCAACAATGCACAAAATTACGGATCGATCAGAAATATTAAAAATCGAAGTGGAATCAACAATGGCTAAACTGAAGAGAAACAAAGCAGTGGGACCAGACTGGATTGTAATAGAGATGTTGATGTCCCTAGAAGAATTTGGCATCAACAGACTAACATAAATAATAAACAAAATTTACAACAGTGTCAATATACTGGAGAACCTAAGCAATTAAATCTTCATAACACTACCTAAGCAGCCAGGTGCAAAGGAATTTGAGCTCCATCAAACAATTAGTTTAATGATCCACATAACAAAATTCATCATCCGGATTCTGATGAACAGAGTGCACAGCAGAATCTGCCCAGACATAGTACAGGAACAATGTGGATTTGTTGAAGATATTGGAATGAGGAATGAGATATTCATGCTAAGAATGTTTTCTGAACAAGCAATAAAAATGCAGAAGGACCTTTATCTGTGCTTTATAGACTACACAAAGGCATTTGACAAAGTACGACACAAGGACTTGATAGAGGTGCTTCACAGTCTCAACATTTTCAGAAAAATGTTAGGATAATCAAAAATCTATATTAGCAGCAAACTGCTTGTGTACGGATAAGAAGTGAACTCAGCAGGTATGCAAAAATAGAAAGGGGTGTAAGACAAAGATGTGTTTTCTCACCAGATCTTTTCAACCTGTACAGCAAAGCAATTATGAAAGAAATAAACGCCTTGTCAGGATTTGACATTAGTGGCCATAATCTCAACAATATCAGATACGAGGATGACATGGTGCTGATAGCAGACACGGAAAGGAAAATGCAGGACCTTCTACAAAAGTTAGCAAAAGAAAGTGAAAAGAAAGGACTGAGCATAAATTTAAAAAAAAAACTCTATGGTCATCAGCAAAAAGAGGAGACCAATATGCCAACTGCAAGTTGGAAAATTTAAAATAAAACAAGTAAAAACCTCAAATGCCTGGGAAGTCTTTTGACAGGATGGAAAGTGTGACATGGAGATCCAAAGATGCATTGGCATGACCAAAGACACATTTCAGAAGCTAGCCAGAGTACTGAAAGATTAGAAAAAAAGAAAAATGCTGGATTGCTATGTGATATCTGTCCTTCTGTATGGAAGTGAATGCTGGATGATCTCAAATCAAAGAGGAGAGGCTTCAGGGAGCAGAAATATGGTTTTACAGAAGGATGCTTAGGATACTATGGACAGAGCACGTGTGCAATGATGAGGTGTTGGAAAGGATGCAAACAAGAAAAATACATGCTAAATATCAGGAAGAGATAAATTAGGTTCCTGGGACATGTAATGAGGAAGGAGGGCCTGGAGAACTTAATACTTAAAGGTCAGATAAATGGAAGGAGAGACAGGGGAAAGAAGCGTAAGATATACTTGTTATGTCTGAGCAAATGGTTGACAGAGCAGGGCTTAGAAGAGATACCAAGAGAAAAATTATTGAGAACAACAAGAGACAGAGCCAAGTGGAAGTCCGTGATCGTCTACATCTTGAAGAGACATGGCACATGAAGAAGAAGAAGAAATGGGTTGGACCTAGATGCCAATGTAATCAGTCTTCTTCCCCGAGGTGGAATAGGAGGACAGAATGGGTCTTATAGCACTGGTTGGTAACCAGTCTACTATAGAAAGAAATAGAAAGGAAAGTACCATACATGATACACACTTGGATGATCATGTCTTGAAAGAGTCATTACTGATTGGGCAGAAGATTTTCCCACAGTAGTTTGCCATTACTTTCTACAGTAGACTGGTTGCCAACAAAGGCTACAGAACCCACTCTATCCTGTTATTTAACCCATAGCTTGAGGGAAGAGACAGATTAATACTTTTTCCAAGGGTATTTGTGCGTAAGTGAATGCAACGAATTCAACTGGAATTTGAACTTGGCTCTCCGATTTCTAGTTCCACTGCACCACAATGCATATTCAATCTAGTAGGGTTCTTAAATTCAGGGGAAAAAAGCTTGTCAGACCAGTTGCCATGAAAATATTTGTATAAAAGAGATATATACAGTAATCCCTCAATTTGTGCAGTTAATGCGTACATTCAAAGATATGCAGTAATCAAAAAACAATTATAAAGGAAATGGTATAATTTTTATTTGAAGTTTTAGTCACATTCAAAATTAATTTCTAATTTATGCACTTTTTAATTAAAATATAGGTACATATAAAACGATACAATAAAAATCCTACAAATTAATGTTTATTAATGTGATTTTTTTTTATGAAAAACTTATTTTGTTTGCCACATACTATTCTGTTGTTCAAATACTTAGTTTAAGAATTAAATTTTCATCAATGTTATTCCAAATATCAGTAATTTCTTTTAGTTTATTGATATTTTAAAGGCTTTGCTTTTTAATAAATATAAATTTCTTCTTGGCCTCAAGTATAAATGAGTATATATAAATTTATGTAAATATAAATAAATGATCCATAGCTGTATCTACTATGAGGAAGTTTGGGTTACAGCGTCAGGCCATGAAGCTTTTTTCTCATCAGAATCTATTTTGCACATTTACAAATCTACTATTTATTCATGCATTGAATATTGTTGTATGTCTGGTTGGGGGCTCCTGCTATTCATCTTGAAGTCCTTGATAAAATCTAAAGGAGGATCTGAAGTGTAATTGCTCCTGACTTGGATGCCCACATTCAATCACTTTCTCATCAATGTGATGTGGCTTCCCTCTGTACGAGTATTTTCGTGGCTATTCCTCTAACGAGCTCCTTTACCTGGTGTCCCAATCACATGTATTTACTCGTGATACTAGACTGACATCTAGGTCACACCCTTTTTTGTGCTGAAAGAGTTAAATGTAACCGTCTCTTCTGCTTTAACAATTTTTTTTGCACTTCCCATTTGTTGAACTTCCTTCTGTTTGCTTGTTTCCTTGATAGCTGCAATCTGCAAAAGTTTGAATGCAATGTCAATTTCCATCTTTTATCACCTTGCTTTCCATCTTTTTTTTTTTTTTATTTTTTTTATAAGCGTTTCACCCCGAGCAAGGCATGTCACTGCCACTACTGTGCAGGGGGCTACGTAGAGTGGAGAAAGGCTGATTAAATATAGGAAATAACAGAGGGTGGGTGATAGGCGGGTGAGGATACCTAGAATGAGGGTTGGGTCTTACTCTAAATCTTTCTTTGACATCTCCTGCACCTTTAGTATTTATCTGCTGCACCTTTAGTATTTATCTGCTGCACCTTTAGTATTTATCTGCTGCACCTTTAGTATTTATCTGCTGCGCCTTTAGTATTTATCTGCTGCGCCTTTAGTATTTATCTGCTGTGCCTTTAGTATTTATCTGCTGCACCTTTAGTATTTATCTGCTGCACCTTTAGTATTTATCTGCTGCACCTTTAGTATTTATCTATATTCCTGAGATGAGGTAGTATTTACATTATTTGCACTGTTCAGACGGTCGTCTTCATCTTTCTTGACATTTTTACATTTCAGTCATCGTATGCTCCAGCTTTCTTCAGGTGCTAGGAATTTTGAATTGAATTCTTTATTTTGATCACTGGAGTATATAATTCTCATTCCATGTGCGTTGGTTAGTTACAGTGACGTGACCCAAAAAGTTGTAAGCCAAAAGTTGAACATATAACTTAGAGAGTTGAGTTAAAGAGAGATAACTACATGGAATCAGAAAGTGGCATCATTCACTGAATGAGAATAATATACCCCAGTGATCGAAATAAAGAGTTCAGGTGAAAATTCTTAGTGCCTGAAGAAGGCCAGAACATACAATGGCCGAAATGTTGTAAATATGGCAATAATGATAATAACAGTCTGAATACTATAAATAATGTGTATCCCTTGGACCATGTTTTTTTCCCCCAGTTTTTTTCCCCCAGTTTTTTTTTTTCACTGTAACCCTTTGCACATCAATGGTGGTCTTACCTTGTTTGTGGTGAAATGATCTAAATCTAAACTTATTTATAAATGGAACTTTGCGTGTGTCTGTGTGTGTCCGTTACCTATAAACTCCAAAACAGCTGAACAGATTTTCTTGAAAATTTACACAGTTGTACTATAAGTGTCTGCGAGTATTCTTAGCTAGGTTTTGTGTTGAGGAATTCCCGATAAATATCGAAAATCGATAATCGAAAAAATCGGGTTATAGAAGGAGTGGTCCGATTTTAATCAAATTTAATACACTCATGGACAAAGACATAAGAAATGGTATTCAGAAGTTTCAAGGTTGCAGTTCTTACAATAGTGCAGAAAATCGATAATATATATATATATATATATATATATATATAAAAGGCAAGATGTTTGTGTGTGTGTCTGTTTATCTGCTTGTATGTCTGTATTTTTTTCAGCCCTTTTATGTTAGCTTTTGCTTTTGGTTTGGCTCTAAGTAGGTATAATTGTAGTTCTTAGTTTCAGCCATGATACCATTTACTCAGAGGACTTATTTAGCCTTCAAATTTCAGTTTACAATGAAAAAAACTTATTTGATATCGATACCAGGAAATCAAAATTTGACTTACATCCATTCATTTTTCTTTCAGTCTACGGTTTCGCTTTGGCTGGAAACAACTATTGCTTTTTAATCTTTCATGCCAATGTCCAAAGAGTCTGAGCTCCAAGACCATGGATTAGTTTTAAAGGTTTCATTACACCTGAGCAATGCCAGGCTAGACTGTTAGTTAGACAAAAAAAAAAAAAAATTAAATCTCAATTTTTCAGGAAATAAGGCTTCTCAAGCTTCATTATCACTCTTTTGCATGTTGGTGGCAGTTCTTTCTTTTCTTTCTCTTCTTTTCCCATCTCTTATTCTCTCCCTCTTTCTTTCTTTTCTTCTTTTTCTTGCTTTTTCCCTCTTTCCTGTTGGAAGTGTTCAAGTGATGAATTTTTGCTATTTGTTAAAGAACTTTGATTTTTTTTTATCATCCAAAAAGTTTTTGATGAAGAATTGTCTTTAAGATGTAAAGTTGGTTTATTTTAAGCCATTTTTATCTTTGATCCAAAAAAACAAAAGTATTACATAAAGTTTTTTTTAACTTACACTACTAAATATTACATTTTTTTTTGTTTCAGATAAGAGAACCTGATCGTCATGGACGAACAGTGGGGAAATACTGTAGCCAGAGTACACCACTCCCATTTATTTCCTCAACAAATTCTTTGTATATTCTGATGAAGATGAAAGCATATGTTAATGTCCATTTTAATATTAATTATTTTACAGGTAATTTTTTTTACCTTTCCTTCTTGAAACTCTTATATGTAAATACCAAATAAAAATTGTGAAAATGAAACAGTGGTTGAAGCTTATATAAAGATCAGATTTTTTTTTTACTGCTGTTTTTCTTTCCTTTTTCTCTCTCTTTCTCATTTTTCTCTTTTTTTTCATTTCCCTCTTTCTTTACCTCTCTTTTTCTGTCTTTTCTCTCTCTTCTTTTCCAATCACTTTTTTCTCCCTCTTCCGTTTCCTCTTTTTCTTTCCCCTCTCTTCCTTACCCCCCTCTCTTTTTCTTTCTTTCCCTCTCTTTTTCTTTCTTTCCCTCTCTTTTTCTTTCTTTCCCTCTCTTTTTCTTTCTTTCCCTCTCTTTTTCTTTCTTTCCCTCTCTTTTCTTTCTTTTCCCTCTCACTTCTTCTCACCATCTCTTTTTCTTTCTTTTTCCTCTTTTTTCCATCTTTTCATTTTTTTCTTTCTCTTTCTTTCTTCCCTCCTTTTTCATCTTTGTTCCCTCTTTTTCCATTTTACCTTCTTTTTGCTTTTCCCTCTTTTTCTTTCTTTTTCTCTATTTTTCTTTCCATTTTTTTTCTTTTGTTATATTCTTTTTATCAACTTCTTCTTTATTCAATTTATTTCTATCATATTTTTCTTTCCTTCAAGAAATCAATAAGAAATCTACAAATGTCATGCATTATACAAATAATAAACTTCTAAATATGTAAGATAAATTCAGAAAAGTTGTCTAGCATGACACAGTGAACCAACGTTTTTAGCAGCAGACCTAGCAATGGATTTAGTATATTTTTTCCATTTCATGACAGCAGATAATTCAAGAATGAAAACCCAAAATTAATTTTTTTTTTTTTTTTTAATCATTTCACCCCGAGCAAGGTGGAAACGCCACTGATGTGCAGGGGGCTACATAACTGTAAAAAGATTAATTAGAAAAGAGTGAGGAGTACAAACTAGTTAGAAAGGAACAATAGAAAGCTGAGAAAGCAGGTGCAATGACAGATACATAGATGGAGAGAAAGGAAAGGTTATACAGGGATGGGGAGAGAGCTAGAGTCCAGTGGTTTAGTAGATGAGTATTGACTTTGCATTTAAATTTCTGGAGGTTGTAGCCGTCAGGAAAGCAAGAATATGGGTGCGAGTTCCACAGGCGGGAAGTGCGAGAGAAGAAGCTGCAGGAGTAGAATTGTCATCTGCATTTGGCTAACCTGACTGTGAATGGGTGGGACCCAGATGCCAGTCTGGTTGCACAAGTAAACACCTGTTGAGGAGGCATCAGTGACTTAAGCTTGTCCGAGCAGAAGCCATGAAAGTATTTATAGAACAGACAAAGGGAGGCCACCTTTCGACGCTGGGGAAGTTCTTCCGACAGGCAATATGGATTCCGCTTTGCCAGGTCCATGGCCAACCTGCTAACGACCGTAACGGAGTACATGCTACAGGCCCTTGATGAGTCTGACGAGGCTCGCATGGTTGCTCTGGATATCTCCAAGGCTTTCGACAGGGTTTGGCACCCTGGCCTCCTATGCAAACTACGCGGTTATGGTATTACCGGTCGCCTGCTTGACCTAATCCTATCTTTCTTAAATAACCGGCAAAATGAAGGTCGTTCTGAATGGGCGTGCCTCTTCGTCCTACAGCACGAATGCTGGTGTCCCACAGGGCTCTATCCTGGGCCCAACGCTCTTCCTTATTTTCATCAACGACCTCCCAGATGAGATCAAGTCCCAAGTAGGCATCTACGCAGATGACACTACAATATTCTCCCGCTCCAGTAAGAAACCTGTCATGGTGGACAGACATAATCTGCTGCTGACCTTGAGCGGGATCTACACTCTGTGGTGAACTGGGGCAAGAAGTGGCTTGTCAACTTCAATTCATCTAAGACCAAGCTGTTGTCTGTCAACCATTACAGGCAACCTCTCCTGCCTCCCATATGCATGGACCAAGTGATTCTCCCTGAGAGTAATACACTACGCCTCCTCGGACTTACCCTGTCCTCAGACCTCAAATGGAACCACTATATTGAATCCATAGCAAAATCTACTGCTAAAAAGGTTGGGTCACTATGTCGATCCAGGATGTTTTTTCCACCTGAATCCATCCTGCATATATACAAGTCAACCATCTGTCCGGGCATGGAGTACTGCTGCCATTTATGGTCAGGTGCCCCTGCCGTTCTCCTCAGTGTTCTTGACAAGCTCCAAAGGAGAGTCTGTAATATGATAGGTACTGATCTGGCGACTCGACTGCAGCCACTTCCCAATCGTCAAAATGTGGCCTCCCTTTGTCTGTTCTATAAATACTTTCATGGCTTCTGCTCGGACGAGCTTAAGTCACTGATGTCTCCTCAACAGGTGTTTACTTGTGCAACCAGACTGGCAACTGGGTCCCACCCATTCACAGTCAGGTTAGCCAAATGCAGACGACAATTCTACTCCTGCAGCTTCTTCTCTCGCACTTCCTGCCTGTGGAACTCGCTCCCGTATTCTTGCTTTCCTGACGGCTACAACCTCCAGAAATTTAAATGCAAAGTCAATACTCATCTACTAACCACTGGACTCTAGCTCTCTCCCCACCCCTGTATAACCTTCCCTTTCTCTCCACCTATGTATCTGTCATCGCACCTGCTTTCTATTGTTCCTTTCTAACTAGTTTGTACTCCTCACTCTTTTCTAATTAATCTTTTTACATTTATGTAACCCCCTGCACATCAGTGGCGTTTCCACCTTGCTCGGGGTGAAATGATTTAAAAAAAAAAAAAGGATGGATTCAGGTGGAAAAAACATCCTGGATCGACATACCTTCTTAGCAGTAGATTTTGCTATGGATTCAATATAGTGGTTCCATTTGAGGTCTGAGGACAGGGTAAGTCCGAGGAGGCGTTTTCATGTCAAATTGTTTCAGTAGGATTATTTCTATTGCCTATATATGAAAAATGTAAAACTATTTTTTTTATTCTGTTTCCATTTTTATTATTTTACAGTTTGCAAAAACATTCAACTGGATGAAATTACTGGCATAATTGAGTCTCCAGGTTTTCCTGTTCTTTACACAAATTTGTTATCTTGTTCGTGGATAATTTCAGGATTATATGGGAGTACTGTCACCATTGAGTTTTCAAGTTTTGATCTTGAAACTCATGCAAACTGTAAATATGATTATGTAGAGGTGAGTTTTTTTATTATACTGAATTTAACTTGTTGATGTGCATTGTGGTGCAGTGGATATCGACTCGGAATGAGAGATCAGCATTCCGAGTTCGAATTCCAGTTGAATTTCTTGCATTCACTTACACACAAATACCTTTGGGAAAGGTATTAATCTGTATCTTCCCTCCTGTTATGGGTTAAATAAGACAAATTGGGTTCTATAGCCTTGGCTAGCAACCAGTCTGCTGCAGAAAGCAATGGCAACCTACTGTGGGATAATCTTCTGCCCAGTTAGTTATATCTCTTTCAAGACATGATCGCCCAAAGCGTGTGGCACTTAACCAACCAAATTTAACTCAATACAAGCCTCAAGAGCCATTTCTGGTAGTGAGTGAAGATGATGAGAATAAAGATAGCTAACTATTGATCCTTGAATTGAAATATAAAGAGAATAGTTAAAGATGTTGAGATTATAATGTTTTGTCATTATGAATTGTGGGAAAGGTCATCATGTGATGCCCTATGCCTGGGGCTGGCAACCCTCAGGTCAGATCCTGGTCGAGACAACACCAGTTGTGACACCTCAGGCCAGGCTGGCCATCTGTCCAGTGTGACGCTCATTCTCGCTGATGATCGCAGTTTTGACATTGCCACCCATTTTGTGGTTGGTTCGGTCGCCGTTGCTGGTTGTGACGATCTTGTTCAATGATGTCGCCACAAAAGCTGGATTACAAGATGTCTTTTACAACAATGGGCCACTGACCCACGTTGTGATTAGACCCCAGAGGTCACGTCATGCAATCTTGATAGTCATCTTTTTGAGCCAGTCCGGACACTGGTGTACACTTGTGGTTTGAGAAAAAATAATCCAGCACCAAAAAAAAAAAAATTAATAAATAAATGAACAAGGTCAAACACACCTGGAGAGTTACGAAGAATGTCTTTATATAAAGAAAAAACAATGTCTTTCTTTTCCCAGGAATACAGTTGTCGAAGATGATAATAAATCGTCAAAAAAGAGAGAGAGAGCATTCGTTTAAAACATCATAGCTTCTAATCGTTAAAATAAAATGTCTTGTTTAAAATTTGTTAGTTTTGTTAAAGTGGACAGAGCTGTTAAATTTTTCACTTAATTTTAGTCCATATTATCTAAAATTAAATCTGTCCATTTCTCCTTTTGGAGATGTTAAAAAGAAAGTTCTTTAAGGGTTCTTGTTGAAACTTGATGGAGTTTACCAAAGTAGAGCGAATGAAGAGAATTTTCGATTTTTCCCGATGATTAAAAAAAAAATAGCAATAAAGTTCTTTCGGGATTCAGGTTGATGGCGCATTATTCCAAATTAACTTTAAGTTAATTTGTGACAGGCTTCATTCAAAATTAACTCTTTAGCCAGAAGTTCTATGGTGGGTGACGAGCCATGGGTCATGGCTCCTCGGTTGGGACCCCCCCCCCCCAGTCATTACATTTCGACTGATAGCAACTCCAAAAGAAAGCTGAATATTGAGTAAAAACTCTCAGCAACCCTCTGAGAACTCTCCAAGAACTGATTTTTCTCGCTGAGTCCGGATTTTTATAACCAGTTTCGATCCTCTCTGGGGATCCAGCCGACCCAAAGCCCTCTGCCAATGAAATCATTTTCCGCCCACTCGATTTGCAGAAGGCTTTAGCTCGACGAATGAGATTTTGCCAACTCACATTGGATTTCAATTTTTTCTGAGTTCCCACAGATTCTCATTTACTAGTGGGTCTGTCAAGGAACCTTGTCCTTGTGTAACCATATCAAATAATTCTGACACTTGTTTTGTCTAAACGTTTTCAGCTTATCAAAATATCCTTTTCAACCCCCCCATTCCTGAAAGAAGAAAAAAAATTCATAATTCCCTTTTCTTTTCTTTCCCAGAAATAGTTAATTTTTATATTCCCCGGAGTTTAGAAGTACATGATAGTAAAAATAGTTGATTTTTCTATTCCTTCATATTTTACAAGTATTTGATAGTAAAATTAAAATTATTTTTTTCCTAAGCTCACATCGTGTATTGTAATAAAGCATTAATAATAATATTGCTAATATCGATTTCTCTCTCTGTTGTTTTAAACTAACCAAGGGAAAGTATCCCCGTGGGAAAAGGGAAAGTATCTCTGCAGGAGATAGTGTCACACTCATATGTCACAAGTTCCATAACCCATGAGTCATAAATGCATCATGTGTATTGCAACTATAGCAGCATTACTGTGTCTTACACAAGAATTAAAATTTTATCAGGTATTGATTAAGGGTGAAGAATATTTGTCTGTATTTCTACGATGAGGTATTTACATTATTCGGACTGTTGTTCTCATCTTTATTGCCATATTCACAATGTTTTGGCCATGTACAAACACCAAGATATTAATATGAGCTCTGGTAAAAATTAATACAGAAACATTAGGTTTATAAATTCCCAAAATTCATACACTGATGTCCTCAAGGACATGTGGTTCAGTAGGATAAAAGCATTAGTTGGATTTAGAAACTTGACCCAAAGAGTTGTGAGTTCAATATCTGGCAAAAAATAACAACTTAGCAAGTTGAGTTAAACATCTGGAAGTGGCATGATTCATTGAATGTGCCCCAGTGATCAAAAACCATTCAGTTCAAAATTTTAGTCACCAGAAGAATATTGGAGCATAGATGTTGTGAATATGTCAGTAAAGATGAGGACAACAGCCTGAACAATGTGAATATGAAGAAAATATTGTTGTTTGAAAAGTGGCAAGAATTGTTAATATACATTTCTATAGTTGCTGTTGGTAAGGAAAGTGATTATGTGTAAGGGTGGGTGTTGTTGGTAAGGCTGGGAGTTGGCTGAACTGTTGGATTTGGTATCAGGAGGGAAGCAGAGTGGAGTGTCATTGGCTATGCCTTTCTTCAAGGTAGAACTTGACACTGGTGAGGTTTTGTTTTATGTGCAAGCAGTTGTTGAGGTTAATCTGTTGAAACTGAACTGTTCATTGTCAGTGCAGAGTGTAGTTTCTATATCTGAGTTTTATTTTTTGGCAGGAATGTTTAGATTTTTGTGGGATTCATTTTGTTGACTGGGTGCAATACTCAAAGTCCCTGCCTCAAGACAATTTCTTATTTTGAGTTTTGCTTTCTTAACACTCACATCTGGATGATAAGGAAATTTATTTGTGAACCAGGAAAAGATCTTGATGAAATTTGTATAATAAGTGTTTGTGTTTTTTTTTTATTATACTAAATTTCACCCAATAAAAGCCTCAAGATCCATTCAGAGTAGTGTGTTACTGAATGAGATGTATAAGAGAAGATGGTAGAAAGTGATAATTATGAGATTATTCACCCCTAAAGATGATCTTGGATGAGATTGAAAGAACATGAAAAAAAAATAAAAGGAATGAGAAAAAACTATTGGTATCTTTCATAATGAGTTTAATTACAACATTCAGAAATTAATCCATAAATTTGAAAGGATTAAAATAAAAATAGACATAATATATCTAGATTATTATTCAACCAAACATGCTTGACTAAAGATATGCTGCCTAAACACACACACACACACATATATATATATATATATATATATATATATATATATATATATGATGAATAAGTAAAGTACAGGTCGGAAAAAAGTGTCTTTAATCTAACATGTTTCACTTAAATAAGCTTCTTCAGAGATTTTTTTTTTAAGACAAATAATTTAAAAAATGTTTAAAAATTAAAAATCTACCTTTTAAAAAAATCCATAGACAGTATGGTGACTGATGTTTGATTTCATTGGTCAGGTATGTGTCACATGTAATAAAGCAATAAATGAATATTTTAAATGTAGAGGAAAAACTTATATCTGTTTAAGTGTATATGCCACACACCACATGTAATAAAAACACTAGATGTTTATTACAAATGTAAGTATATGTATGTGAAAATAATGCATGTCAAGTGTATTTAAAAACTATAAACAAATTGTGTTTAGATGTCAGTAACATTAGTATGTGTGTGAAAGACAAAACAAAATACATTTCTGTTTAAAATTGTAGCAAAATAATGTATACATGTGTTGAGTGATGGAAAGATTTTTTTTAAAAATAAAATGAGAGAATCATGTATAAATGTGTGTGCTTATGAGTCAACTTAAGTGAACATTTTATAAAAAATAAATAAATTTTGAAAATAAGTTGTTAACGGTTAGAATCTTTCAATAAAATATGTATTAAAATACTAAATATCTATATATTAAAATCTAAATATTAAACCATACATACAAAATTAATGATATATAAAGTACCATATTACATCATTACAATTAAGCAATGTAAATAACATACAATAATGTATAATGCTTGAAGGAAGAGATGCTGCCTAAAAAGCATGCAGATATATATATATGTATATGTAATATCCTTGGTAATTGATAAGGTTAATTTTCCGGAGGATTTTAGTTCAACAAAAACTCTCTTAGAAATTAACAGAGTAATGAAAATTAACCAGACAAATCTGTAAATCCATCAGCAATAATTTATTTTGTGAATAATAGAAATATTCAACTCATCAGATCAAAATTTAAAAAAAAAATGAATGGGTTTAAATTATTCAGGTGGAGGAAATAGTGGAAGAAGGGGAAGAAGGAAAACATTTGTTGTTGAGAGAGGGAGTAATGTTTACAGTGTTAAAATTTAAAAGCTGATTACAATATTGAGTTTATGACAAAAAAAAAACAAAAAAAACAGATAAGATGACCTTGAATAAAAATTTTCTTAGGGCCAAACATTTTTAAATGCAAGACAGTAAATTTAGGGTCTTTATTTTCAATAGATAAACTGAATTGTTAGATTCTGTGTTAATTCTAACAGCACACACACACACACACACACACATATATATATATATATATGTGTGTGTGTGTGTGTTGTAGAGATGTACATGTCTCTCCAGAGTAATCCAAGTAACAAATGCTGACACTGAAAATCATCAGCAGAGTCAGAGAAGAAGTAGGCAGAGAGTTAGTGAGAGTGAGTCGGAAGCAAGCTTTATTTCCTGACTACAGAATTCAGTAGGACTACATCAACTCCAAGTGATTTTATATTTCTTGATTGTGTTATCGCCATTCAAGGCAACAAGACATAGCATTGGGGATGAGGATTCAAATTGACATTAAAAAAATTGTTTTCTCTCTTGTTTAGCATAAATGACTGGCAAAGAAAATTCAAAATTCATACAAAGAAAAAGTAACTTTTCCTTCCTAGTTTTTTTTTAAAGTATAAAAAAATGTGAGAGTCAGATTGAAAAGGAAGCACTTGCTATAATTTTTGCAGTAAAGAATTTTACAGGATATAAGGAAGAAAATCATCCATTATTAAGTATATTTGAATCTAACACAAGGATTTCTACTCATACTGCAAACAGACTACAGTTTCAGGCTACAATTTTGTTGTATATCTACCTATACATAGTAATGGGATGTTCTTATCTTCTTAAATATGGGGACACTATTGGAGTAGTTGAGAAAGATTATATTGACTAGTAGTATATCTATGTCATGCAGCATGTGAGTCATGCACTTGTTGATATACTATTATTCCCAACCTCCATTTTGGTGATTACTCATGCAGTAACCTTTTAGGGTTACAACAAATTTTATTGAATATTAAGCCACAATAATATAGTCACAATAATATAGCATTTTCTATTTGTGATTGAGTACTTTTGTACACAGAAAATTTGTAATTCCATTATTGCTACATAAAAGGAATTTGAAACAATTCCCCATAGAACATCTGAGAATAGGGAGGATGAAATCCCTGACAATAAGCTACATTTATTGGCCAAAGTTGGACAAAGATGTAGAAAACACAGAAAATGTAACAGCTGTAATTTAGCAGCAAAATTACCACCTATAAATTATCAGGCATGTCTGAGCACTGTTAAACAGTGGGCAAGACTACATATAGATTTTGATGGACCACTAAATAGTTCATGCTATTTATTGTGGTGAAAGTTCACAAAATGGTTCCAGGGATACAATACACAGAGAAAGTGTGCTGCGGAATCATTCAGCCCAATAGCCAGTTTTAAACAGATATGCACAAAATAGTACAATAGTTACAATGACAAACAAGACAGAACTTCCAACACAGAGAAGAGGGGTTTAGATCACAATAGGCACCAAAGTAATAAGTCCAAATATTATTCGAATGACACTCAAATATTACACCTTGAATGCTATTATTCTTTATTTATATAGACCATTTCAGGCTATGGGCCATTCCATTATTGAGAGTGCTGCAGGGGTGTCAGCTACTCTACAACAGACTTTTTGCAAGCTTTGGAGTACCTATCCAATAATGGAAGTCAATTTACTTTTAATGAGTTTAAAAATTTCTGCAAAAACTATTTGAATATTTGACAACTCTGATTACCATCCGAGATCATATGGTCAAGCTGAGTGGTCTGTTAACATCTTCAAAAGAGCATTAAGAAAAGCTAAAAGCTTGGAAGCTGAAGAAATTTCATTACAAGAATTTTTGAGAATATATCAAATGATATAAAAAACAAACAACACCACAAAAATATCACCTGCAGAGCTCATATTTACTATGAAAGTGAGATCTATTTCTGACAAATTATTGCTTTGGAATAAAAAGAAAAATTTGAAACTGATAGATCATTTGAGATCAGCAATAAAGTCTTTTTTAAAACCTTTAAGATTACTAAGAAAAATTAGCAGGAGGGAAGGAAAAATTGTTCGACATCTTGGTAGTATGATGTACATTGCCAAAGCTGGCCGATTTCAAAATAGAAGACATATAAATCAATTGACGTGTAGATATGCACAGGATACAATACAATACTGAGATAAACAATTATGTAATCAACTGAAACATTGAAAATGGAACCATATTGGAAAAAGTATTGACTAAAGAAAGTACATATCTAAAAAGTGGGGGCGTTATGCAGACAAACATTTTTCTCCAGAATGTAACTTGGATTCATCCGAGTAGCATAAATACTGACACAGATAATCATTAGCAAAGTCAGAAGTAGAAAGAGAGTGAGAGCGAAACAGAGCTTTATTTTCTGACTACAGAATTCAGTAAGACTATGTTGAGTCCAAGCGACATTATATTTCTTGATTGTTTTTTGTTCAATACAATGAATCATATATATATATATATATATATATATATATATATAATGTGTGTGTGTATTTTTTTAGGGTTTAAAAGGCCACAATTGAATTATGTTACAATATTACAAACAAAAACATGATACAACAAAATAAGCATAAAAATAAAAATGATAATTGCTTTAATATATATTTCAGTGAAGATATATGTCTTCTTCTATGTGCCCTGTCCCTTCAGGACGTAGGCGATCATGGCTTTCCACATTTCACTATCCCTGGTGACTCTGAGCACGCCTTCTCCTGTTACACCATGCAATCCTCATTCCGTCATCCACCTGATTAGGTCTTTCAAATAAGTTATCCATTGCTTTCCCCTGTCTCTTTATCCCTCTATCTGGCCTGTTAGCATCAGGTTCTCCAGGGCCTCCTTTCTCATTGCATGTCCCAGTATCAGTTTGCTTATCAGCATGTTTTATCTAAGACTATCCAGAACATCTGCCTTCTTTGGCAGTCCAAAGTCAAGAAACAGAAAGTTTTGTTTTTTGTTTCTTTTGGCTGTAAAAACACTTATTCTGATGCATCATGAGAGTATTCTATATTATATTTAACTTTTTTTCATCTAACTTTCTCTTTCTTTATTGTTACTATTCTTATTTGTATTTTAAAGTATTTTTTATTGCTGAACTTTTGATTTTTCATTTGTTACTTTGGTTCCAGTCTTCTACAAGGTCTTGGGTTGTTTGTATTTTTTTTAAATAAGTTATTTATTGCTATAAGAACACATTAATTAGTAGAATCAAGTGTTTACTTTTATTTTTCAGATAAGAGATGGCGATAAGGTCACCAGTCCCCTTTTTGGCAGATACTGTGGGAATTTGCAAGTCCCATCTTTCACATCTACTGGATCCAAAATGCGGATCGATTTTGTAAGTGATCAGTATCTAACACAAACTGGATTTAGGATTGAATATAGACAAAATGGTAAGTTGAAAATTTTGTAGTTAATACAAAATTTGAGGAATGGATTAAAAACTAGCCGGGTGTTGTAAGCTTGGATGTGCAGGTGGTATAATGACTTGAAATTTTAATCAGAGAGGTGAGTTTCAATTCCAGTTGGGTTCATTATATTCACTTATATACAAATACACTTGGGAAATGTATGAATCCACCTCTTCTCTCATCAGGATTGAATTAAATGGTAAGAATTGCATGACTAAATCATTATTATCTAAGAAAAAAAAAATTAACATTACTCTTTTTTCTTTTTTTTTAAATAATCATTTCACCCCAAGCAAGGCAGTACTGCTACTGGTTCACAAGGTGTTACATAAGAAGAGAGCGATGGGAAAGAGGAACAAGTTACTGGGGTGTCAAAAAATAGGTGTCAAGGAGATAGAAGATGGCAATTGATCTTAGATTTAAATTCTTGGAGATTGTCGCTGTCAGGGAAGCAAGTATTCGGAAGGGAATTCCACAGGCAGGAAGTGTGAGAAAAGAAGCTGATAGGGTAGAAGTTGTGGTTACATTTTATTGGTTTCACAGTAAAAGGGTGAGACCTAGTTGCTAGTCTGGTAGCTCAAGTGAATTCATGCAGAGGGGACACCAAGGAGCTAAGCTTGTGAAAGTATTTGTAGAAGAGAGAGAGAGAGGGAAGCCACATTACATTGGTGAGAAAGTCACTGGAGCTGAGCTACCAGGTCAGGATTGATCACATTGCAGATTTTTTGTTGGATTTTGTCAAGAAGCCTGAGATGAATAGCAGGGGCACCCAACCAGATGTGATAAAGATATTTTTGTCTTTAAATAATTTACAAAGTGCTGATAAAATGTAAAAAATGAATCATCCAAATCAGTGAGATTTATATTAGCTGTAGGGGCATGTCTTTTAGGTTTATTTACATTCTCTGGAATATAAATGTATAGAAACAACAGTGGCCAGAAAGTGAGGGGTCACTTTGTATATTTATTGCAATATAGAATTAATCTACCACTTGATATCTACATTATAAGTGCTTGTTTGTTTATCAAATTTCGATTAGCTGTTAATCCACCTCTTCAACTCCCAGCTATGGGTTAATTAGTAAGACTTGTATCACTAAACTATTATTATCTAAAAAAACCAACATCCCCCCCCCCCAAAAAAAAACTCTTGCAAACTTAAAATATTTCTTGGTTTTAAATAATCTGCAGAGGGTTTATAAGTTATAAAAAAATGAATCAATAATTTTTTTAATAAAATGTTGTACAGAAGGTGATTATCTTCCTTTGCTAGAGATAAGTCACATGGGTTACATGACAGCCACTTAGTAACATCATTCTACACAAAGGTCACTTTCTTATTCTTGATCTAGGCAGAGGCTAAATATACCTCCTCAGCAGGTTACAAAATCATAATGCTGTTTTCTTTTAGAATATGTCTTTCCCTGGTCTAAAAAGAAACTCTGGCTGGCAGTCCTCAGTTTGGGAAAACACAAAACTTGCCATTTACCATTTTTGAAATATTAACAAAAACTGAGAAGAAAGATCCACAAGCAAGAAGTGCAAGAGAAGAAACTGTTAGCATAGAACTTAGGGTTACATCTCGCCATTTCAACTTCAAAATGATGAGACCTTGCCAAGGAAGTAAGAAGCCTGGAAGAGAGTTCTACAAGCAAGAAGAACAAGAGAAGAAACTGTTAGCATAGAACTTAGGGTTGCATCTAGCCATTGCAACTGTAAAATGATGAGACCTTGCCAGCAATCTAGTATAAATTCATAAAGTCTAAGTACCATCAAAGAAAGTTTATTCGAACAAATACCATGAAATAGTTTTTATAGAAAAGACACAATGAAGTATGGTGGTCAGAAATTGACTGAAGTTGATAATGCCAAGTCAGGACCAATAGCATTGCAGATTTTTATTTGGATTTTCATCAATAATCTCTAGATATATAGCAAGAGCTTCAGAACAGATATGACAGCAGTATTCAATGCAAGGATGAATGGTAGACTTATAAATATCTTAGATACTTTCACTAAAAATTGTCTAATGATACAGAGAACAAACTTTCCTCTCAGCAGACTTAACAATTGGTTCAGTAATCATTTCACATCAAATCAGCAGAAAACATTAGTGCAAGGGTGCAATGAGATATTCTCCTGGACAGTTGCATCGACCATTTAGATGGAAGATAAAATGGTTCTCCCTTCTTATATTACAAGTGATAACAAAACCTGTGAAATTAAAATGAAAGAAATGAGTGAACATAAAAAAAACTTGTGTTGGAAATCAAAAAAGGGACTTTCTGATTTATACTCTTGGCTGATTGTCTATGCACGACGTACGTTCTGATGATAAACTACGCTCAGCAGCACAGCCTCCAATTGGGAGAGTTGGTGGTTTTGAGAAGTATGGAACCACCTCTTAATTGTAGTTATAGTTATAGAGGTTAATGTAGAACCTTGTCCTGAGTATGACAATAAACTTCATCCAGCAGCAAGGCCTCTAATTGGGAGATTGGTGGTTTTGAGAAGTATGGAACCACCTCTTAATTGTAGTTATAGTTATAGAGGTTAATGTAGAACCTTGTCCTGAGTATGACAATAAACTTCATCCAGCAGCAAGGCCTCTAATTGGGAGATTGGTGGTTTTGAGAAGTATGGAACCACCTCTTAATTGTAGTTATAGTTATAGAGGTTAATGTAGAACCTTGTCCTGAGTATGACAATAAACTTCATCCAGCAGCAAGGCCTCTAATTGGGAGATTGGTGGTTTTGAGAAGTATGGAACCACCTCTTAATTGTAGTTATAGTTATAGAGGTTAATGTAGAACCTTGTCCTGAGTATGACAATAAACTTCATCCAGCAGCAAGGCCTCTAATTGGGAGATTGGTGGTTTTGAGAAGTATGGAACCACCTCTTAATTGTAGTTATAGTTATAGAGGTTAATGTAGAACCTTGTCCTGGGCATGACAATAAACTACATCCAGCAGCAAGGCCTCTAATTGGGAAGTTTTGAGGAGCATGAAACCACCTCTATTGCAGTTGATCACAGGTTCACCTTGACCCAGGGTGTTAAGCATCTGCTACTGTTCCATATATGGGCAAATACCTAACACTCAAACTGGATTGAAAACACCATTAATGTATGAAAATAGATTTTTATCGTAAAAATACCAGCAACACATTTTTGAAAAAAAAAAAGACAAATGTTAATACATATTATATTCATACGAACATATCCTAAAAATCTTGTCAGTATTAAATAACACACTGAGGTTGATATACAATAAAACAAAATAAACAAAATGGATATAATTATTCTTATAAGCTTTCCTCTTTCTCTTTGGTCAGTCAGTTAAGTGCCATATGTGATACATGCTTTAGACGATCATGTCTTGAAAGAGACATGACTGACTGGGCAGAAGATTATCCCACAGTAGGTTGTCATTGCTTTCTGTGGTAGACTGGTTGTCAGCCAAAGCTATAGAACCTAAACTGTCCTGTTATTTAACCCATAACTGGAGGGAAGAGACAAATTAATACCTTTCCCAAGGGTATTTGCACGGAATTGAATGCAAGGAATTCAACTGGAATTCGAACTCGGCACACTTCTGAGTTGATATCCACTGCACCACAATGCACATCCAATTTCCTCTTCTTTATGAATTTAAGTGCAGTACTAGATTGGCAGTGAGGTTTCATCATTTTTGTGCTCATCTTGTCTTGCTTTCTTAATGAAGTAAAATGATAAACTCCAACTCTGACGCAAAACTCGCACTTCCCGCCTGTGGAACTCACTCCTGCATTCTTGCTTTCCTGACGGCTACAACCTCCAGGAATTTAAATGCAAAGTCAATACTCATCTACTAACCACTGGACTCTAGCTCTCTTTCAACCCCTGAATAACCTTCCCTTTCTCTCCACCTATGTATTTGTCATCGCACCTGCTTTCTCAGCTTTCTATTGTTCCTTTCTAACTAGTTTGTAGTCCTCACTCTTTTCTAATTAATCTTTTTACAGTTATGTAGCCCCCTGCACATCAGTGGTGTTTCCGCCTTGCTCGGGGTGAAATGATTAAAAAAAAAAAACTACAATTCAACACTTTAATGCAAAAGTTTGATGGTCTGTAATATGAGAGCATTTCCCCTAACTAAGAAACAGCTTGCGTTAGATAGCTCTCTCAGCTCTAGGCCTACACTCACTATTGGCTAATACTGGCCCGGTATACTTCATATCCAAATTTTAGTAGCATAACCTAATTCAAGGTAACACCACCTCTCTTAACAGCCAATCGTAGAAGAGGAATAACTCTTGGTGCTTATTGTACTACATGCAACCAACTCTGGGTCTCTTGTCGGGCTGACCTGATTCTCCATTACAGCTAAAATGGTTAGATATGACTGTAGGTTATTTGCTAACAGTTGTTTTTCTCACACTTCCTGCTTGTATAATTCTTTTCTAGTTACTTACTTTCAAGTCAATTGGATGCAATGTCACATGATATCTTCTGTCTCTTTGATTTCATTTTTTTGTTTTTTTCTTAATGTTGTCTTTTATTTATCATAACTACTTACATCTTAGTGGCTTTATTGCATTGGTTGAAATGAAGTGATTAAAAAAAGATAAGAAAAAACTAAAAAATCCTTTATTTAATGATCACTAAAGAAAAGGAAAAAAATTATATCAGTTGAATTTTCAGTCTTTTGTTTTCATTGTTCATCTGAACTTATTTATGAGTGTATCAAATTTGATTAAAATCTGACCGCTCCTTCTCTAACCCGACACAAAACCTAGCTAAGAACACTCGCAGACGCTTATAGTACAGCTGTGTGAATTTTCAAGAAAATTGGTTCAGCCGTTTCAGAGTCTATAGGTAACAGACACACACACACACACAAGTTCCATTTATAAATAAGTTTAGATAAAAAAGACTAGTTGCCTGAATTTCTGGGTTGAAAAATGATTATTATTTACTCTATATTGGAACTATTGTACTTCGGCCTTTTCAGATAATTTAATAACTTTTACAGTGAATGGGTCCAAGATATTCATTTATCATAAGCCAGTCTTCACTATAATACCTAAACTTCAATTTTCACCTTTATACAGTATGAAAAAAGGGATCATCAGATACGTACAATATTAGTCGAAAATCATAAGTGAGAACCCAGTCATATACCAACAAGAAATGTCAGCATTAAGCAAGCCCTTCAGTATAACAATTACCCTGCAAATATATTAGCATTTGCAGGTAGAATCAGAAGAATCAAAGAAGATCAGAAAATTTCCATGATCTCTTAGCCTCGTGCCAAGAGCTTATCAAAATATATTCAGATCTGGTCTATATAACACCAGAACAATATTCAGAAGCAGCTACACTCTACAGAGAAATCTGTCAAGTCAAGCCTAATATGTGGGAGAACATGCCTAAGAACTACATATAATATGATATATAATATAATATAATATATAATATAATATAATATATAATATATAATATAATACAACTAAGAATATATAATATATAATATAATAATGTGATATAATATAATAATGATATAATATAATAATAATAATAATTATAATAATAGTACATTAAATGAGTTATATAATTATATAATAATATAATAATATAATTATTATCTTATATAATTATATAATAATAATAATTATAATAATAATAATGATATAATAATGTGATATAATATAATAATGTCATATAATTATTATAATATAATTATATAATATATAATATAATATAATATATAATATGATATATAATATATATATAATATGTGGGAGAACATGCCTAAGAACTACATATACTCCATCCCTTGCAATTGTGGCAAAGAATATAAAAGAAAGAATCCATGCATATGCTGGGTTATGTGGATCTCCTAAGTAGGCCTAGCAGAGAAATAAACACAATATGAAAGCCACTAATAAATAACGACAACAAGAAGTTTTCAGTAGCTGCATTAACAAAATAGAAAAACTTGAATGAGTGTATTCAAGCATGACAGGCTCTAACACTCACCACCAAGTAGGTTAAGTTTAAGACTCCAAGTTCTTCCAAGAGAATAGTTCTATCGGAGTATAGCCTAGTATTTTAAAGCATTAAGACATGAATTTGGTAAGATGGAAAATACCTGTGTTGTCCAGTATGTAATTGGACTCAGTCAAATTGGGTGAGCAATAATTGAGCAGTACTAAAACCAAGTACAAAACCTCCTACAGAAGGTAGCGGTAGAGAGTGACAAAAAAGGTCTATAAATAAACTTTAAGAAGGCTGAATGCATGGTCATCAGCAAAAGGTGCAACCCAAAATGCCAAATACAGGTGGGGGATACCAGAATAAAGCAGGTGCAAAAATTTAAATGCCTGGGAAGTGTTCTGACAGGAGATGGAAAGTGCAATACAGAGATCCGAAGATGAATTGGCATGGCAAAGGACGCGTTCCAGAAGCTGAGTAAAGTGCTGACACACAGAAGAATTTCACTAGAAACAAAGAAGAGAGTGCTGGATTGCTATGTGATGTCAGTTCTTCAATATGGCAATGAATGCTGGACAATATCATCAAAAATGAGGACAAAACTGGAAGCAGCAGAAATGTGGTTCTACAGAAGGATGCTGTGGATATCGTGGACCGAGCATGCAAGCAACAAGGCGGTGTTGGAAAGAATGGCAATGAAAAGGAAATTAATAGTGAGCATCAGGAAGAGACAACTGAAGTTCCTGGGACACACAATGAGGAAGGAAAGCCTGGAGAACCTGATACTGACTGGCCAGATAGAAGGCAAGAGAGACAGAGGAAGGCAGCGGATAACATATTTGCAGGACCTGATCAGGTGGATGACGGAATGGGGGTTGCCAGGAGTAACAGGAGCAAGCATACTGGGAGCCACAAGGGATAGGGAGACATGGAGAACCATGATCGCCTATGTCCTGAAAGGACAGGGCACATAGAAGAAGATGATCCCTAGATATGGGTAGTGGAATGGAAACAGTTTACCACACAAATTAAATAAAGAGTTTAGTTTGGAATTGCTTCTAGCTTATACAGACAGATATACATCTGATGAAGGCTGGAGGACACAAAAGCTAAAACGTTGTGATAACAACAACTAAGATGAAGATAATAATCTGAATGTAATTAGTTTAAGTGCTGTACATGATATATATTGGGTGATCATGGGTAGAAGACTGGGTAGATTTTTCAGAGCAGGTTGCCATTACTTTCTGGGGTAGACTGATTGCCAACCAAGATTATAGAACCCAATCTGTCCTGTTATTTATATAGCTATAAACCATAGAGAAGAGATGGATGAATAGTTTTCCCAAGGGTATTTGCATGTAACTGAAGGTAATGAGTTTAACTGGAATTTTATTTGGCTCTTTGATTTCGTGTTCTGCACTACAATGTACATCCATGGAATAAGTAAAAGAAGAAAAACAAGTAAAAATAGAAAATTTTCATATGCAAATGATATGAAGTGTTTATAGCCCTTTTTACTTAAAGACAAGAAAAAAAGAAAAAATATGTGGGCAAGACCTAGAAATCCATTAATTCTTAATCTGTCAAAGCCTAGGGCCAACCATTATCTTCCTCACAAATCTGCTTTAACTGTACCTCTATATCAAGGAGCTCTTGGCTAAACCTATCCAAGTCTAGAGTCAACCATTATCTTCCCAACATACCTGCATACACTATGCCTCTTATTCTGTAACCCTCTACATCAAGTGGCTCTCAGTTAAACATGTGCAAGTTTAGGGTCAACCAGTATCTTCCTCACAAATCTGTTTAAACAATGCCTTATACTCTGTAACCCTCCACATCAAGTTAATCTCAGCTTAACCCGTCCAGGTTTTAGCCCAACCATTATTTTCCTCACAAATCTGCATAAGCTGTGATTCTTAAACTGTAATCTTTTATATCAAGTGTCTGTCAGCCTAACCTGTCCAAGTCTCTGGCCAACCATTGTCTTCCTCCTCACATATCTGCATAAATTTTGCCTTTTACTTTGTAACCCTCTATATTAAGAGGCTCTCAGCTTAACCTATTGAAGTCTAGAGCAAATCGTTATGTTCCTCACATAAATTGCATTAAATGTGAGTCTTATTCTGTTTCCTCTATATCAAGTGATTCTCAATATAAACTGTCCTAGTCTAGAGCCAATTGTTATTTTCCTTAGATATCAACATAACTTTTGCCTCTTACCCTGTAACCCTATACATTAAGTGTCTATCACCATGACCCTCCTGGTCTAAGGCTAAAAATTATCTTCCCAAGACATTCTGCCACCTGCCTCTTTACCCAGTAACCTCATGCATTAAGCAGTCTATCACCATGACCTCTCCTGCCCAAGGCTAAAATATCTTTCCTTGTCTGCATACCTGCCTCTTACCCTGTAACCCCATGCATTAAGTGTCTATCACCATGACCCTCCTCCCATTTGCTGTCAAAAATTATCTTCCTCTACATATCTGCATACCCTATTTTACCCAGTATAAACCATGCATTACAGTGTTCATCACTGTGACCTCTCCTGTCTAAGGCTAAAAATTATCTTCTCATATATCTGCATAATTCGTGCCTCTTACCCTGTAACCCTATGTACCAGTGTCTATCACCATGACCTCTCCTGGTCTAAGCACAAAAATTATCTTCCTTACATATCTGCATAATTCGTGCCTCTTACCCAGTAACCCTATGCATTAAGTGTCTATCACCATGACCTCTCCCTGGTCTAAGGCTATGCACCACTTCTTATACATCTGCATAATTCGTGCCTCTTACCTCCCCTGTAACCCTATGCATTAAGTGTCTATCACCATGACCTCCTGGTCTAAGGCTAAAATATCTTCCTACATATCTGCATAATTCGTGCCTCTTACCCAGTAACCCCATGCATTAAGTGTCTATCACCATGACCTCTCCTGGTCTAAGGCTAAAAATTATCTTCCTTACATATCTGCATAATTCGTGCCTCTTACCCAGTAACCCTATGCATTAAGTGTCTATCACCATGACCTCTCCTGGTCTAAGGCTAAAAATTATCTTCCTTACATATCTGCATAATTCGTGCCTCTTACCCTGCAACCCTATGCATTAAGTGTCTATCACCATGACCTCTCCTGGTTCAAAATTATCTTCTTACATATCTGCATAATTCGTGCCTCTTACCCAGTAACCCCATGGCATTAAGTGTCTATCACCATGACCTCTCCTGGTCTAAGGCTAAAATTATCTTCCTTACATATCTGCATAATTCGTGCTCTACCCTGTAACCCTACATTAAGTGTCTATCACCATGACCTCTCCCTGGTCTAAGGCTAAAATTATCTTCCTTACATATCTGCATAATTCGTGCCTCTTACCCAGAAAACTTTATGCATTAAGTGTCTATCACCATGACCTCTCCTGGCCCATAAGCAAAAAAAAAAAAAAAAAAAAAAAATTATCTTTCCTTACATATCTGCATAATCATACTCTTACCCAGTAACCCCATGCATTAAGTGTCTATCACCATGACCTTCCTGTCTATACAAAAATTATCTTCCTTACATATCTGCATAATTCGTGCCTCTTACCCTGTAACCCCATGCATTAAGTGTCTATCACCATGACCTCTCCTGGTTCAAGGCTAAAAATTATCTTCCTTGCTATTATCTGCACACTGCGGCTCTTACCCAGTAACCCTATGCATTAAGTGTCTATCACACCTTCTCCTGGTCTAAGGCTAAAAATTATCTTCCTTACATATCTGCATAATTGCAATTTCCCCCACCCTGTAACCCTATGCATTAAGTGTCTATCACCATGACCTCTCCTTGGCCTGCCAAAAATTATCTTTCCTTACATATCTGCATAATTCGTGCCTCTTACCCAGTAACCCTATGCATTAAGTGTTCATCACCATGACCTCTCCTGGTCTAAGGCTAAAAATTGTCTTCCTTACATATCTGCATAATTCGTGCTCTACCCCCTCTGTAACCCTATGCATTAAGTGTCTATCACCATGACCTTCCTGGTCTAAGGCTAAAAATTACTTTCTCCTTCTTACATATCTGCATAATTCGTGCCTCTTACCCAGTAACCCTATGCATTAAGTGTCTATCACCATGACCTCTCTCCTGGTCTAAGGCTAAAAATTATCTTCCTTACATATCTGCATAATTCGTGCCTCTTACCCTGTAACCCTATGCATTAAGTGTCTATCACCATGACCTCTCCTGGTCTAAGGCTAAAAATTATCTTCCTTACATATCTGTACACTGGGTGGCCTCTTACCCAGTAACCCTAAGGCAAGTGTCTCTCACCATAACCTTTACTGGTCTAGGGCTAAACGATATTGCCTTTACATATCTGCTTAACTTGTGCTTTTTATTCTATAACCTGTCCTTGTCTAGGGCCAGATGTTATCTTCCTTATATATCTGCATAATTTTTGCGTCTTTCTTTGTAATCCTATGCATCAATTGACATTCACCAATTCCTCTCTTAATCTAAGGCTAACCATAATCTTTCTTACATGTCTGCATAATTTGTGCCTCTTACTCTGTAACCGTATGCATCAAGTGTCTCTCAACATAACCTGTCCTGTCCTGAGGCTTACTGTTATCTTCATTAATATCTGCATAATTTATTATTCTCACTCTGTAACCGTATGCATCAAGTGTCTCTCACCATAACAAGTCCAGGTCTTGGGCTAACCGTTATCTTCATTAATATCTGCATAATTTGTTATTCTCACTCTGTAACCGGATGCATCAAGTGTCTCTCACCATAACAAGTCCAGGTCTTGGGCTAACTGTTATCTTCATTAATATCTGCATAATTTGTTATTCTCACTCTGTAACCGGATGCAACAAGTGTCTCTCACCATAACAAGTCCAGGTCTTGGGCTAACCGTTATCTTCATTAATATCTGCATAATTTGTTATTCTCACTCTGTAACCGGATGCATCAAGTGTCTTTCACCATAACAAGTCCAGGTCTTGGGCTAACCGTTATCTTCTTTAATATCTGCATAATTTGTTATTCTCACTCTGTAACCGTATGCATCAAGTGTCTCTCACCATAACAAGTCCAGGTCTTGGGCTAACCGTTATCTTCATTAATATCTGCATAATTTGTTATTCTCACTCTGTAACCGTATGCATCAAGTGTCTCTCACCATAACAAGTCCAGGTCTTGGGCTAACCGTTATCTTCATTAATATCTGCATAATTTGTTATTCTCACTCTGTAACCGTATGCATCAAGTGTCTCTCACCATAACAAGTCCAGGTCTTGGGCTAACCGTTATCTTCATTAATATCTGCATAATTTGTTATTCTCACTCTGTAACCGGATGCATCAAGTGTCTCTCACCATAACAAGTCCAGGTCTTGGGCTAACTGTTATCTTCATTAATATCTGCATAATTTGTTATTCTCACTCTGTAACCGGATGCATCAAGTGTCTCTCACCATAACAAGTCCAGGTCTTGGGCTAACCGTTATCTTCATTAATATCTGCATAATTTGTTATTCTCACTCTGTAACCGGATGCATCAAGTGTCTTTCACCATAACAAGTCCAGGTCTTGGGCTAACCGTTATCTTCATTAATATCTGCATAATTTGTTATTCTCACTCTGTAACCGTATGCATCAAGTGTCTCTCACCATAACAAGTCCAGGTCTTGGGCTAACCGTTATCTTCATTAATATCTGCATAATTTGTTATTCTCACTCTGTAACCGTATGCATCAAGTGTCTCTCACCATAACAAGTCCAGGTCTTGGGCTAACCGTTATCTTCATTAATATCTGCATAATTTGTTATTCTCACTCTGTAACCGGATGCATCAAGTGTCTCTCACCATAACAAGTCCAGGTCTTGGGCTAACTGTTATCTTCATTAATATCTGCATAATTTGTTATTCTCACTCTGTAACCGGATGCATCAAGTGTCTCTCACCATAACAAGTCCAGGTCTTGGGCTAACCGTTATCTTCATTAATATCTGCATAATTTGTTATTCTCACTCTGTAACCGGATGCATCAAGTGTCTCTCACCATAACAAGTCCAGGTCTTGGGCTAACCGTTATCTTCATTAATATCTGCATAATTTGTTATTCTCACTCTGTAACCATATGCATCAAGTGTCTCTCACCATATCCTCTCTTGATGTAGGGCTAACCATTAGTTTCCTTACATGTCTGCATAATTTTTGCCTCTAACTCTGCAACCTAACGCCTCAAGTGTCTCTAACCGTAACCTGTCCACCTGTTATCTTCCTTACATATCTACATCACTTGTGTCTCTTACTCTGTAACTCTATGCCTCAAGTGTCTCTCACCATAACCTGTCCTCTTCTAGGGCTAACCGTCATCTTCATTTATATCTGTAAAATTTGTGCCTCTTACTCTGTAACCCATTCCATCAAGTGTCTCTCACCATAACCTGTCCTAGTCTAGGGTTAGACATTATCTTCTTTATATATCTGCATAATTTTTGCATCTTTCTTTGTAATCCTATGCATCAATTGACTTTCACCGATTCCTCTCTTAATCTACACCTAACCATTATCTTACATATCTGTGTAATTTGTGCCATGGTTCAACAAAGAATGCCAGTAAGTTGTAAGACTATACAGAGCAACATTAAAGAAATTTAAAATAAATCCAACAAAAGAAAACTACCTAATATGTGCCTCTTACTCTGTAAAACTATGCATCAATTGTCTCTCACCATAACCTGTCCTGCTCTAGGGCTAACCATTATTTTCCTTATATATCTGTATAATTTGGGCCTCTTGCTCTGCAATCCTATGCATCAATTGTCTCTCACCATAACCTGTCCTGCTCTAGGGCTAACCATTATCTTCCTTATATATCTGTATAATTTGGCCTCTTGTTCTTTAATCCTATGCATCAATTGTCTCTCACCATAACCTGTCCTGCTCTAGGGCTAACCATTATCTTCCTTATATATCTGTATAATTTGGGCCTATTGCTCAGTAATCTTATGCATCAATTGTCTCTCACCATAACCTGTCCTGCTCTAGGGCTAACCATTATCTTCCTTATATATCTGTATAATTTGGGCCTATTGCTCTGTAATCTTATGCATCAATTGTCTCTCACCATAACCTGTCCTGCTCTAGGGCTAACCATTATCTTCCTTATATATCTGTATAATTTGGGCCTATTGCACTCTAATCCAATGCATCAATTGTCTCTCACCATAACCTGTCCTGCTGTAGGGCTAACCATTATCTTCCATATATATCTGTATAATTTGGGCCTCTTGCTCTGTAATCCTATGCATCAGTTGTCTCTCACCATAACCTGTCCTGCTCTAGGGCTAATCATTATCTTCTTTATATATCTGTATAATTTGGGCCTCTTGCTCTGTAATCCTATGCATCAATTGTCTCTCACCATAACCTGTCCTGCTCTAGGGCTAACCATTATCTTCTTTATATATCTGTATAATTTGGGCCTCTTGCTCTGTAATCCTATGCATCAATTGTCTCTCACCATAACCTGTCCTGCTCTAGGGCTAACCATTATCTTCCATATATATCTGTATAATTTGGGCCTCTTGCTCTGTAATCCTATGCATCAATTGTCTCTCACCATAAACTGTCCTGCTCTAGGGCTAATCATTATCTTCTTTATATATCTGTATAATTTGGGCCTCTTGCTCTGTAATCTTATGCATCAATTGTCTCTCACCATAACCTGTCCTGCTCTAGGGCTAACCATTATCTTCCTTATATATCTGTATAATTTGGGCCTATTGCTCTGTAATCTTATGCATCAATTGTCTCTCACCATAACCTGTCCTGCTCTAGGGCTAACCATTATCTTCCTTATATATCTGTATAATTTGGGCCTATTGCACTCTAATCCAATGCATCAATTGTCTCTCACCATAACCTGTCCTGCTGTAGGGCTAACCATTATCTTCCATATATATCTGTATAATTTGGGCCTCTTGCTCTGTAATCCTATGCATCAGTTGTCTCTCACCATAACCTGTCCTGCTCTAGGGCTAATCATTATCTTCTTTATATATCTGTATAATTTGGGCCTCTTGCTCTGTAATCCTATGCATCAATTGTCTCTCACCATAACCTGTCCTGCTCTAGGGCTAACCATTATCTTCTTTATATATCTGTATAATTTGGGCCTCTTGCTCTGTAATCCTATGCATCAATTGTCTCTCACCATAACCTGTCCTGCTCTAGGGCTAACCATTATCTTCCATATATATCTGTATAATTTGGGCCTCTTGCTCTGTAATCCTATGCATCAATTGTCTCTCACCATAACCTGTCCTGCTCTAGGGCTAATCATTATCTTCTTTATATATCTGTATAATTTGGGCCTCTTGCTCTGTAATCCTATGCATCAATTGTCTCTCACCATAACCTGTCCTGCTCTAGGGCTAACCATTATCTTCCTTATATATCTGTATAATTTGGGCCTATTGCTCTGTAATCTTATGCATCAATTGTCTCTCACCATAACCTGTCCTGCTCTAGGGCTAACCATTATCTTCCTTATATATCTGTATAATTTGGGCCTATTGCACTCTAATCCAATGCATCAATTGTCTCTCACCATAACCTGTCCTGCTGTAGGGCTAACCATTATCTTCCATATATATCTGTATAATTTGGGCCTCTTGCTCTGTAATCCTATGCATCAGTTGTCTCTCACCATAACCTGTCCTGCTCTAGGGCTAACCATTATCTTCCTTATATATCTGTATAATTTGGGCCTCTTGCTCTGTAATCCTATGCATCAATTGTCTCTCACCATAACCTGTCCTGCTCTAGGGCTAGCCATTATCTTCCTTATATATCTGTATAATTTGGGCCTCTTGCTCTGTAATCCTATGCATCAATTGTCTCTCACCATAACCTGTCCTGCTCTAGGGCTAACCATTATCTTCCATATATATCTGTATAATTTGGGCCTCTTGCTCTGTAATCCTATGCATCAGTTGTCTCTCACCATAACCTGTCCTGCTCTAGGGCTAACCATTATCTTCCTTATATATCTGTATAATTTGGGCCTCTTGCTCTGTAATCCTATGCATCAATTATCTCTCACCATAACCTGTCCTGCTCTAGGGCTAACCATTATCTTCCATATATATCTGTATAATTTGGGCCTCTTGCTCTGTAATCCTATGCATCAGTTGTCTCTCACCATAACCTGTCCTGCTCTAGGGCTAACCATTATCTTCCTTATATATCTGTATAATTTGGGCCTCTTGCTCTGTAATCCTATGCATCAATTGTCTCTCACCATAACCTGTCCTGCTCTAGGGCTAACCATTATCTTCCTTATATATCTGTATAATTTGGGCTCTTGCTCTGTAATCCTATTCATCAATTGTCTCTCACCATAACCTGTCCTGCTCTAGGGCTAACCATTATCTTCCTTATATATCTGTATAATTTGGGCCTCTTGCTCTGTAATCCTATGCATCAATTGTCTCTCACCATAACCTGTCCTGCTCTAGGGCTAACCATTATCTTCCTTATATATCTGTATAATTTGGGCCTCTTGCTCTGTAATCCTATTCATCAATTGTCTCTCACCATAACCTGTCCTGCTCTAGGGCTAACCATTATCTTCCTTATATATCTGTATAATTTGGGCCTCTTGCTCTGTAATCCTATGCATCAATTGACATTCACCAATTCCTCTCTTAATCTAAAGCTAACCATAATCTTCCTTACATGTCTGCATAATTTGTGCCTCTTACTCTGTAACCGTATGCATCAAGTGTCTCTCAACATAACCTGTCCTGTCCTGTCCTGAGGCTTACTGTTATCTTCCTTACATATCTGCATTATATGCACTTCTTACTCTGTAAAACTATGCATCAAGTGTTTCTCACGATAACCTGTCCAGATTTAGGGCTAACTTTATCTTCGTTATATATCTGCATAATTTGTGCCTCCTACCCTGAAACCCTGTACATCAAGTGTCTCTCACCATAACAAGTCCAGGTCTTGGGCTAACCGTTATCTTCATTAATATCTGCATAATTTGTTATTCTCACTCTGTAACCGGATGCATCAAGTGTCTCTCACCATAACAAGTCCAGGTCTTGGGCTAACCATTATCTTCATTAATATCTGCATAATTTGTTATTCTCACTCTGTAACCGGATGCATCAAGTGTCTTTCACCATAACAAGTCCAGGTCTTGGGCTAACCGTTATCTTCATTAATATCTGCATAATTTGTTATTCTCACTCTGTAACCGTATGCATCAAGTGTCTCTCACCATAACAAGTCCAGGTCTTGGGCTAACCGTTATCTTCATTAATATCTGCATAATTTGTTATTCTCACTCTGTAACCGGATGCATCAAGTGTCTCTCACCATAACAAGTCCAGGTCTTGGGCTAACCGTTATCTTCATTAATATCTGCATAATTTGTTATTCTCACTCTGTAACCGGATGCATCAAGTGTCTCTCACCATAACAAGTCCATGTCTTGGGCTAACTGTTATCTTCATTAATATCTGCATAATTTGTTATTCTCACTCTGTAACCGTATGCATCAAGTGTCTTCAGCATAACAAGTCCAGGTCTTGGGCTAACCGTTATCTTCATTAATATCTGCATAATTTTTTGTTATTCTTACTCTGTAACCGTATGCATCAAGTGTCTCTCACCATAACAAGTCCAGGTCTTGGGCTAACCGTTATCTTCATTAATATCTGCATAATTTGTTATTCTCACTCTGTAACCGGATGCATCAAGTGTCTCTCACCATAACAAGTCCAGGTCTTGGGCTAACTGTTATCTTCATTAATATCTGCATAATTTGTTATTCTCACTCTGTAACCGTATGCATCAAGTGTCTCTCACCATAACAAGTCCAGGTCTTGGGCTAACCGTTATCTTCATTAATATCTGCATAATTTGTTATTCTCACTCTGTAACCGGATGCATCAAGTGTCTCTCACCATAACAAGTCCAGGTCTTGGCCAACTGCTATCTTCATTAATATCTGCATAATTTGTTATTCTCACTCTGTAACCGGATGCATCAAGTGTCTTTCACCATACAAGTCCAGGTCTTGGGCTAACCGTTATCTTCATTAATATCTGCATAATTTGTTATTCTCACTCTGTAACCGTATGCATCAAGTGTCTCTCACCATAACAAGTCCAGGTCTTGGGCTAACCGTTATCTTCATTAATATCTGCATAATTTGTTATTCTCACTCTGTAACCGTATGCATCAAGTGTCTCTCACCATATCCTCTCTTGATGTAGGGCTAACCATTAGTTTCCTTACATGTCTGCATAATTTTTGCCTCTAACTCTGTAACTTAACGCCTCAAGTGTCTCTAACCGTAACCTGTCCACCTGTTATCTTCCTTACATATCTACATCACTTGTGTCTCTTACTCTGTAACTCTATGCCTCAAGTGTCTCTCACCATAACCTGTCCTCTTCTAGGGCTAACCGTCATCTTCATTTATATCTGTAAAATTTGTGCCTCTTACTCTGTAACCCATTCCATCAAGTGTCTCTCACCATAACCTGTCCTAGTCTAGGGTTAGACATTATCTTCTTTATATATCTGCATAATTTTTGCATCTTTCTTTGTAATCCTATGCATCAATTGACTTTCACCGATTCCTCTCTTAATCTACACCTAACCATTATCTTACATATCTGTGTAATTTGTGCCATGGTTCAACAAAGAATGCCAGTAAGTTGTAAGACTATACAGAGCAACATTAAAGAAATTTAAAATAAATCCAACAAAAGAAAACTACCTAATATGTGCCTCTTACTCTGTAAAACTATGCATCAAATGTCTCTCACCATAACCTGTCCTGCTCTAGGCTAACCATTATTTTCCTTATATATCTGTATAATTTGGGCCTCTTGTTCTGCAATCCTATGCATCAATTGTCTCTCACCATAACCTGTCCTGCTCTAGGGCTAAACCATTATCTTCCCCATATATCTGTATAATTTGGCCTCTTGTTCTTTAATCCTATGCATCAATTGTCTCTCACCATAACCTGTCCTGCTCTAGGCTAACCATTATCTTCCTTATATATCTGTATAATTTGGGCCTCTTGCTCTGTAATCCTATGCATCAATTGTCTCTCACCATAACCTGTCCTGCTCTAGGGCTAACCATTATCTTCCATATATATCTGTATAATTTGGGCTTCTTGCTCGTAATCCTATGCATCAGTTGTCTCTCACCATAACCTGTCCTGCTCTAGGGCTAACCATTATCTTCCTTATATATCTGTATAATTTGGGCCTATTGCTCTGTAATCTTATGCATCAATTGTCTCTCACCATAACCTGTCCTGCTCTAGGGCTAACCATTATCTTCCTTATATATCTGTATAATTTGGGCCTCTTGCTCTGTAATCCTATGCATCAATTGTCTCTCACCATAACCTGTCCTGCTCTAGGGCTAACCATTATCTTCCTTATATATCTGTATAATTTGGGCCTCTTGCTCTGTAATCCTATGCATCAATTGTCTCTCACCATAACCTGTCCTGCTCTAGGGCTAAACTAATATCTCCTTATATATCTGTATAATTTGGGCCTCTTGCTCTGTAATCCTATGCATCAATTGTCTCTCACCATAACCTGTCCTGCTCTTAGGGCTAACCATTATCTTCCATATATATCTGTATATAATTTGGGCCTCTTGCTCTGTAATCCTATGCATCAGTTGTCTCTCACCATAACCTGTCCTGCTCTAGGGCTAACCATTATCTTCCTTATATATCTGTATAATTTGGGCCTTTTGCTCTGTAATCCTATGCATCAATTGTCTCTCACCATAACCTGTCCTGCTCTAGGGCTAACCATTATCTTCCTTATATCTGTATAATTTGGGCCTCTTTGCTCTGTAATCCTATGCATCAAATGTCTCCTCACCATAACCTGTCCTGCTCTAGGCTAACCATTATCTTCCTTATATATCTGTATAATTTGGGCTCTTGCTCTGTAATCCTATTCATCAATTGTCTCTGACCATAACCTGTCCTGCTCTAGGCTAACCATTATCTTCCTTATATATCTGTATAATTTGGGCCTCTTGCTCTGTAATCCTATGCATCAATTGTCTCTCACCATAACCTGTCCTGCTCTAGGGCTAACCATTATCTTCCTTATATATCTGTATAATTTGGGCTCTTGCTCTGTAATCCTATTCATCAATTGTCTCTCACCATAACCTGTCCTGCTCTAGGCTAACCATTATCTTCCTTTATATATCTGTATAATTTGGGCCTCTTGCTCTGTAATCCTATGCATCAATTGTCTCTCACCATAACCTGTCCTGCTCTAGGGCTAACCATTATCTTCCTTATATATCTGTATAATTTGGGCCTCTTGCTCTGTAATCCTATGCATCAATTGTCTCTCACCATAACCTGTCCTGCTCTAAGGCTAATCATTATCTTCCTTATATATATCTGTATAATTTGGGCCTCTTGCTCTGTAATCCTATGCATCAATTGTCTCTCACCAGAACCTGTCCTGCTCTAAGGCTAACCATTATCTTCCTTATATATCTGTATAATTTGGGCCTATTGCTCTGTAATCCTATGCATCAATTGTCTCTCACCATAACCTGTCCTGCTCTAGGGATAACCATTATCTTCCATATATCTGTATAATTTGGGCCTATTGCTCTGTAATCCTAGCATCAATTTGTCTCTCACCATGACCTGTCCTGCTCTAGGGCTAACCATTATCTTCCTTATATATCTGTATAATTTGGGCCTCTTGCTCTGTAATCCTATGCATCAATTGTCTCTCACCATAACCTGTCCTGCTCTAGGGCTAACCATTATCTTCTTTATATATCTGTATAATTTGGGCCTCTTGCTCTGTAATCCTATGCATCAATTGTCTCTCACCATAACCTGTCCTGCTCTAGGGCTAACCATTATCTTCCTTATATATCTGTGGCTAATTTGGGCCTATTGCTCTGTAATCTTATGCATCAATTGTCTCTCACCATAACCTGTCCTGCTCTAAGGCTAACCATTATCTTCCTTATATATCTGTATAATTTGGGCCTATTGCACTCTAATCCAATGCATCAATTGTCTCTCACCATAACCTGTCCTGCTCTAGGCTAACCATTATCTTCCATATATATCTGTATAATTTGGGCCTCTTGCTCTGTAATCCTATGCATCAGTTGTCTCTCACCATAACCTGTCCTGCTCCTCTAGGGCTAACCATTATCTTCCTTATATATCTGTATAATTTGGGCCTATTGCTCTGTAATCTTATGCATCAATTGTCTCTCACCATAACCTGTCCTGCTCTAGGCTAACCATTATCTTCCTTATATATCTGTATAATTTGGGCCTATTGCACTCTAATCCAATGCATCAATTGTCTCTCACCATAACCTGTCCTGCTCTAGGGCTAACCATTATCTTCCATATATATCTGTATAATTTGGGCCTCTTGCTCTGTAATCCTATGCATCAGTTGTCTCTCACCATAACCTGTCCTGCTCTAGGGCTAAATCCATTATCTTCCTTATATATCTGTATAATTTGGGCCTATTGCTCTGTAATCCTATGCATCAATTGTCTCTCACCATAACCTGTCCTGCTCTAGGGCTACCATTATCTTCTTATATATCTGTATAATTTGGGCCTCTTGCTCTGTAATCCTATGCATCAATTGTCTCTCACCATAACTCGTCCTGCTCTAAGGCTAATCATTATCTTCCTTATATATCTGTATAATTTGGGCCTCTTGCTCTGTAATCCTATGCATCAATTGTCTCTCACCAGAACCTGTCCTGCTCTAAGGCCAACCATTATCTTCCTTATATATCTGTATAATTTGGGCCTATTGCTCTGTAATCCTATGCATCAATTGTCTCTCACCATAACCTGTCCTGCTCTAGGGATAACCATTATCTTCCTTATATATCTGTATAATTTGGGCCTATTGCTCTGTAATCCTAGCATCAATTGTCTCTCACCATGACCTGTCCTGCTCTAGGGCTAACCATTATCTTCCTTATATATCTGTATAATTTGGGCCTCTTGCTCTGTAATCCTATGCATCAATTGTCTCTCACCATAACCTGTCCTGCTCTAGGGCTAACCATTATCTTCTTTATATATCTGTATAATTTGGGCCTCTTGCTCTGTAATCCTATGCATCAATTGTCTCTCACCATAACCTGTCCTGTCAGGCTAACCATTATCTTCCTTATATATCTGTATAATTTGGGCCTATTGCTCTGTAATCTCATGCATCAATTGTCTCTCACCATAACTCCTGTCCTGCTCTAAGGCTAACCATTATCTTCCTTATATATCTGTATAATTTGGGCCTATTGCACTCTAATCCAATGCATCAATTGTCTCTCACTCATAACCTGTCCTGCTCTAGGGCTAACCATTATCTTCCATATATATCTGTATAATTTGGGCCTCTTGCTCTGTAATCCTATGCATCAGTTGTCTCTCACCATAACCTGTCCTGCTCCTCTAGGGCTAACCATTATCTTCCTTATATATCTGTATAATTTGGGCCTATTGCTCTGTAATCTCATGCATCAATTGTCTCTCACCATAACCTGTCCTGCTCTAGGGCTAACCATTATCTTCCTTATATATCTGTATAATTTGGGCCTATTGCACTCTAATCCAATGCATCAATTGTCTCTCACCATAACCTGTCCTGCTCTAGGGCTAACCATTATCTTCCATATATATCTGTATAATTTGGGCCTCTTGCTCTGTAATCCTATGCATCAGTTGTCTCTCACCATAACCTGTCCTGCTCTAGGGCTAACCATTATCTTCCTTATATATCTGTATAATTTGGGCCTCTTGCTCTGTAATCCTATGCATCAATTGTCTCTCACCATAACCTGTCCTGCTCTAGGGCTAACCATTATCTTCCTTATATATCTGTATAATTTGGGCCTCTCTGCTCTGTAATCCTATGCATCAATTGTCTCTCACCATAACCTGTCCTGCTCTAGGGCTAACCATTATCTTCCTTATATATCTGTATAATTTGGGCCTCTTGCTCTGTAATCCTATGCATCAATTGTCTCTCACCATAACCTGTCCTGCTCTAGGGCTAACCATTATCTTCCTTATATATCTGTATAATTTGGGCCCTTGCTCTGTAATCCTATGCATCAATTGTCTCTCACCATAACCTGTCCTGCTCTAGGGCTAACCATTATCTTCCTTATATATCTGTATAATTTGGGCCTCTTGCTCTGTAATCCTATGCATCAATTGTCTCTCACCATAACCTGTCCTGCTCTAAGGCTAATCATTATCTTCCTTATATATCTGTATAATTTGGGCCTCTTGCTCTGTAATCCTATGCATCAATTGTCTCTCACCATAACCTGTCCTGCTCTAAGGCTAACCATTATCTTCCTTATATATCTGTATAATTTGGGCCTATTGCTCTGTAATCCTATGCATCAATTGTCTCTCACCATAACCTGTCCTGCTCTTAGGCTAACCATTATCTTCCTTATATATCTGTATAATTTGGGCTCTTTGCTCTGTAATCCTATGCATCAATTGTCTCTCACCATAACCTGTCCTGCTCTAAGGCTAATCATTATCTTCCTTATATATCTGTATAATTAGGCCTCTTGCTCTGTAATCCTATGCATCAATTGTCTCTCACCATAACCTGTCCTGCTCTAGGGCTAACCATTATCTTCCTTATATATCTGTATAATTTGGGCCTCTTGCTCTGTAATCCTATGCATCAATTGTCTCTCACCATAACCTGTCCTGCTCTAGGGCTAACCATTATCTTCCTTATATATCTGTATAATTTGGGCCTCTTTGCTCTGTAATCCTATGCATCAATTGTCTCTCACCATAACCTGTCCTGCTCTAGGGCTAACCATTATCTTCCTTATATATCTGTATAATTTGGGCCTCTTGCTCTGTAATCCTATGCATCAATTGTCTCTCACCATAACCCGTCCTGCTCTAGGGCTAACCATTATCTTCTTTATATATCTGTATAATTTGGGCCTCTTGCTCTGTAATCCTATGCATCAATTGTCTCTCACCATGACCTGTCCTGCTCTAGGCTAACCATTATCTTCCTTATATATCTGTATAATTTGGGCCTCTTGCTCTGTAATCCTATGCATCAATTGTCTCTCACCATGACCTGTCCTGCTCTAGGGCTAACCATTAGCTTCTTTATATATCTGTATAATTTGGGCTCTTTGCTCTGTAATCCTATGCATCAATTGTCTCTCACCATGACCTGTCCTGCTCTAGGGCTAACCATTATCTTCCTTATATCTGTATAATTTGGGCCTCTTTGCCTGTAATCCTATGCATCAATTGTCTCTCACCATGACCTGTCCTGCTCTAGGGCTAACCGTTATCTTCTTTATATATCTGTATAATTTGGGCCTCTTGCTCTGTAATCCTATGCATCAATTGTCTCTCACCATAACCTGTCCTGCTCTAGGGCTAACCATTATCTTCCTTATATATCTGTATAATTTGGGCTCATTGCTCTGTAATCTTATGCATCAATTGTCTCTCACCATAACCTGTCCTGCTCTAGGGCTAACCATTATCTTCCTTATATATCTGTATAATTTGGGCCTATTGCACTCTAATCCAATGCATCAATTGTCTCTCACCATAACCTGTCCTGTTCTAGGCTAACCATTATCTTCCATATATATCTGTATAATTTGGGCCTCTTGCTCTGTAATCCTATGCATCAGTTGTCTCTCACCATAACCTGTCCTGCTCTAGGGCTAACCATTATCTTCCTTATATATCTGTATAATTTGGGCCTCTTGCTCTGTAATCCTATGCATCAATTGTCTCTCACCATAACCTGTCCTGCTCTAGGGCCAACCATTATCTTCCTTATATATCTGTATAATTTGGGCCTCTTGCTCTGTAATCCTATTCATCAATTGTCTCTCACCATAACCTGTCCTGCTCTAGGGCTAACCATTATCTTCCTTATATATCTGTATAATTTGGGCCTCTTGCTCTGTAATCCTATGCATCAATTGTCTCTCACCATAACCTTTCCTGCTCTAGGGCTAACCATTATCTTCCTTATATCTGTATAATTTGGGCCTCTTGCTCTGTAATCCTATGCATCAATTGTCTCTCACCATAACCTGTCCTGCTCTAGGGCTAACCATTATCTTCCTTATATATCTGTATAATTTGGGCCTCTTGCCTGTAATCCTATGCATCAATTGTCTCTCACCATAACCTGTCCTGCTCTAAGGCTAATCATTCTTATATATCTGTATAATTTGGGCCTCTTGCTCTGTAATCCTATGCATCAATTGTCTCTCACCATAACCTGTCCTGCTCTAAGGCTAACCATTATCTTCCTTTATATATCTGTATAATTTGGGCCTATTGCTCTGTAATCCTATGCATCAATTGTCTCTCACCATAACCTGTCCTGCTCCTAGGGCTAACCATTATCTTCCTTATATATCTGTATAATTTGGGCCTCTTGCTCTGTAATCCTATGCATCAATTGTCTCTCACCATAACCTGTCCTGCACTAAGGCTAATCATTATCTTCCTTATATATCTGTATAATTTGGGCCTCTTGCTCTGTAATCCTATGCATCAATTGTCTCTCACCATAACCTGTCCTGCTCTAGGGCTAACCATTATCTTCCTTATATATCTGTATAATTTGGGCCTCTTGCTCTGTAATCCTATGCATCAATTGTCTCTCACCATAACCTGTCCTGCTCTAGGGCTAACCATTATCTTCCTTATATATCTGGCTATATTTGGGCCTCTTGCTCTGTAATCCTATGCATCAATTGCTCTCTCTCACCATAACCTGTCCTGCTCTAGGGCTAACCATTATCTTCCTTATATATCTGTATATTTGGGCCTCTTGCTCTGTAATCCTATGCATCAATTGTCTCTCACCATAACCTGTCCTGCTCTAAGGCTAACCATTATCTTCCTTATATATCTGTATAATTTGGGCCTCTTGCTCTGTAATCCTATGCATCAATTGTCTCTCACCATAACCTGTCCTGCTCTAGGGCTAACCATTATCTTCTTTATATATCTGTATAATTTGGGCCTCTTGCTCTGCAATCCTAGCCATCAATTGTCTCTCCTATGACCTGTCCTGCTCTAGGGCTAACCATTATCTTCCTTATATATCTGTATAATTTGGGCCTCTTGCTCTGTAATCCTATGCATCAATTGTCTCACACGGCCTGTCCTGCTCTAGGGCTAACCATTAGCTTCTTTATATATCTGTATAATTTGGGCCTCTTGCTCTGTAATCCTATGCATCAATTGTCTCTCACAACTGTCCTGCTCTAGGGCTAACCATTATCTTCCTTATATATCTGTATAATTTGGGCCTATTGCTCTGTAATCCTATGCATCAATTTGTCTCTCCTGCATGACCTGTCCTGCTCTAGGGCTAACCGTTATCTTCTTTATATATCTGTATAATTTGGGCCTCTTGCTCTGTAATCCTATGCATCAATTGTCTCTCACCATAACCTGTCCTGCTCTAGGGCTAACCATTATCTTCCTTATATATCTGTATAATTTGGGCCTATTGCTCTGTAATCTTATTCATCAATTTGTCTCTCCACCATAACCTGTCCTGCTCTAGGGCTAACCATTATCTTCCTTATATATCTGTATAATTTGGGCCTCTTGCTCTGTAATCCTATGCATCAATTGTCTCTCACCATAACCTGTCCTGCTCTAAGGCCTAATCATTATCTTCCTTATATATCTGTATAATTAGGGCCTCTTGCTCTGTAATCTATGCATCAATTGTCTCTCACCATAACCTGTCCTGCTCTAGGGCTAACCATTATCTTCCTTATATATCTGTATAATTTGGGCCTCTTGCTCTGTAATCCTATGCATCAATTGTCTCTCACCATAACCTGTCCTGCTCTAGGGCTAACCATTATCTTCCTTATATATCTGTATAATTTGGGCCTCTTGCTCTGTAATCCTGTCCCCATCAATGTCTCTCACCATAACCTGTCCTGCTCTAGGGCTAACCATTATCTTCCTTATATATCTGTATAATTTGGGCCTCTTGCTCTGTAATCCTATGCATCAGAATTGTCTCTCACCATAACCTGTCCTGCTCCTAGGGCTAACCATTATCTTCTTTATATATCTGTATAATTTGGGCCTCTTGCTCTGTAATCCTATGCATCAATTGTCTCTCACCATGACCTGTCCTGCTCTAGGGCTAACCATTATCTTCCTTATATATCTGTATAATTTGGGCCTCTTGCTCTAGCAATCCTATGCATCAATTGTCTCTCTCACCATGACCTGTCCTGCTCTAGGGCTAACCATTAGCTTCTTTACTATATCACAATTTGGGCCTCTTGCTCTGTAATCCTATGCATCAATTGTCTCCATGACCTGTCCTGCTCTAGGGCTAACCATTATCTTCCTTATATATCTGTATAATTTGGGCCTATTGCTCTGTAATCCCTATGCATCAATTGTCTCTCACCATGACCTGTCCTGCTCTAGGGCTAACCGTTATCTTCTTTATATATCTGTATAATTTGGGCCTCTTGCTCTGTAATCCTATGCATCAATTGTCTCTCACCATAACCTGTCCTGCTCTAGGGCTAACCATTATCTTCCTTATATATCTGTATAATTTGGGCCTATTGCTCTGTAATCTTATGCATCAATTGTCTCTCCACCATAACCTGTCCTGCTCTAGGGCTAACCATTATCTTCCTTATATATCTGTATAATTTGGGCCTATTGCACTCTAATCCAATGCATCAATTGTCTCTCACCATAACCTGTCCTGCTCTAGGGCTAACCATTATCTTCCATATATATCTGTATAATTTGGGCCTCTTGCTCTGTAATCCTATGCATCAGTTGTCTCTCACCATAACCTGTCCTGCTCTAGGGCTAACCATTATCTTCCTTATATATCTGTATAATTTGGGCCTCTTGCTCTGTAATCCCTATGCATCAATTGTCTCTCACCATAACCTGTCCTGCTCTAGAGGCCTAACCATTATCTTCCTTATATATCTGTATAATTTGGGCCTCTTGCTCTGTAATCTATTCATCAATTGTCTCTCACCATAACCTGTCCTGCTCTAGGGAGCTAACCATTATCTTCCTTATATATCTGTATAATTTGGGCCTCTTGCTCTGTAATCCTATGCATCAATTGTCTCTCACCATAACCTTTCCTGCTCTAGGGCTAACCATTATCTTCCTTATATATCTGTATAATTTGGGCCTCTTGCTCTGTAATCCTATGCATCAATTGTCTCTCACCATAACCTGTCCTGCTCTAGGGCTAACCATTATCTTCCTTATATATCTGTATAATTTGGGCCTCTTGCTCTGTAATCCTATGCATCAATTGTCTCTCACCATAACCTGTCCTGCTCCTAAGGCTAATCATTATCTTCCTTATATATCTGTATAATTTGGGCCTCTTGCTCTGTAATCCTATGCATCAATTGTCTCTCACCATAACCTGTCCTGCTCTAAGGCTAACCATTATCTTCCTTATATATCTGTATAATTTGGGCCTATTGCTCTGTAATCCTATGCATCAATTGTCTCTCACCATAACCTGTCCTGCTCTAGGGCTAACCATTATCTTCCTTATACTATCTGTATAATTTGGGCCTCTTGCTCTGCCTTAATCCTATGCATCAATTGTCTCTCACCATAACCTGTCCTGCTCTAAGGCTAATCATTATCTTCCTTATATATCTGTATAATTTGGGCCTCTTGCTCTGTAATCCTATGCATCCAATTGTCTCTCACCATAACCTGTCCTGCTCTAGGGCTAACCATTATCTTCCTTATATATCTGTATAATTTGGGCCTCTTGCTCCTGTAATCCTATGCATCAATTGTCTCTCACCATAACCTGTCCTGCTCTAGGGCTAACCATTATCTTCCTGATATATCTGTATAATTTGGGCCTCTTGCTCTGTAATCCTATGCATCAATTGTCTCTCCTGCATAACCTGTCCTGCTCTAGGGCTAACCATTATCTTCCTTATATATCTGTATAATTTGGGCCTCTTGCTCTGTAATCCTGTCTCAATTGTCTCTCACCATAACCTGTCCTGCTCTAGGGCTAACCATTATCTTCCTTACTCACTATCTGTATAATTTGGGCCTCTTGCTCTACTATAATCCTATGCATCAATTGTCTCTCACACCATAACCTGTCCTGCTCTAGGGCTAACCATTATCTTCCTTTATATATCTGTATAATTTGGGCCTCTTGCTCTGTAATCCTATGCATCAATTGTCTCTCACCATGACCTGTCCTGCTCTAGGGCTAACCATTATCTTCCTTATATATCTGTATAATTTGGGCCTCTTGCTCTGTAATCCTATGCATCCAATTGTCTCTCACCATGACCTGTCCTGCTCTAGGGCTAACCATTAGCTTCTTTATATATCTGTATAATTTGGGCCTCTTGCTCTTATAATCCTATGCATCAATTGTCTCTCACCATGACCTGTCCTGCTCTAGGGCTAACCATTATCTTCCTTATATATCTGTATAATTTGGGCCTATTGCTCTGTAATCTATGCATCAATTGTCTCTCACCATGACCTGTCCCTGCTCTAGGGGCTAACCGTTATCTTCTTTATATATCTGTATAATTTGGGCCTCTTGCTCCTGTAATCCTATGCATCAATTGTCTCTCACCATAACCTGTCCTGCTCTAGGGCTAACCATTATCTTCCTTATATATCTGTATAATTTGGGCCTATTGCTCTGTAATCTTATGCATCAATTGTCTCTCACCATAACCTGTCCTGCTCTAGGGCTAACCATTATCTTCCTTATATATCTGTATAATTTGGGCCTATTGCACTCTAATCCAATGCATCAATTGTCTCTCACCATAACCTGTCCTGCTCTAGGGCTAACCATTATCTTCCATATATATCTGTATAATTTGGGCCTCTTGCTCTGTAATCCTATGCATCAATTGTGTCTCTCACCATAACCTGTCCTGCTCTAGGGCTAACCATTATCTTCCTTATATATCTGTATAATTTGGGCCTATTGCTCTGTAATCTTATGCATCAATTGTCTCTCACCACTTAACCTGTCCTGCTCTAGCGCTAACCATTATCTTCCTTATATATCTGTATAATTTTGACTATTGCACTCTAATCCAATGCATCAATTGTCTCTCACCATAACCTGTCCTGCTCTAGGGCTAACCATTATCTTCCATATATATCTGTATAATTTGGGCCTCTTGCTCTGTAATCCTATGCATCAGTTGTCTCTCCACCATAACCTGTCCTGCTCTAGGGCTAACCATTATCTTCCTTATATATCTGTATAATTTGGGCCTCTTGCTCTGTAATCTATGCATCAATGTCTCTCACCATAACCTGTGCCTGCTCTAGGAGAAATTCCTTATTTATCTTCCTTATATATCTGTATAATTTGGGCCTCTTGCTCTGTAATCCTATGCATCAATTGTCTCTCTACATAACCTTTCCTGCTCTAGGGCCTAGCCATTATCTTCCTTATATATCTGTATAATTTGGGCCTCTTGCTCTGTAATCCTATGCATCAATTGTCTCTCCTGCATAACCTGTCCTGCTCTAGGGCTAACCATTATCTTCCTTATATATCTGTATAATTTGGGCCTCTTGCTCTGTAATCCTATGCATCAATTGTCTCTCACCATAACCTGTCCTGCTCTAAGGCTAACCATTATCTTCCTTATATATCTGTATAATTTGGGCCTCTTGCTCTGTAATCTATGCATCAATTGTCTCTCACCATAACCTTTCCTGCTCTAGGGCTAACCATTATCTTCCTTATATATCTGTATAATTTGGGCCTCTTGCTCTGTAATCCTATGCATCAATTGTCTCTCCACCATAACCTGTCCTGCTCTAGGGCTAACCATTATCTTCCTTATATATCTGTATAATTTGGGCCTCTTGCTCTGTAATCCTATGCATCAATTGTCTCTCCACCATAACCTGTCCTGCTCTAAAATTAACCATTGTCTTCCTTATATCTGTGTGTTTGGGCCTCTTGCTCTGTAATCCTATGCATCAATTTGTCTCTCACCATAACCTGTCCTGCTCTAGGGCTAACCATTATCTTCCTTATATATCTGTATAATTTGGGCCTCTTGCTCTGTAATCCTATTCATCAATTGTCTCTCACCATAACCTGTCCTGCTCTAGGGCTAACCATTATCTTCCTTATATATCTGTATAATTTGGGCCTCTTGCTCTGTAATCCTATGCATCAATTGTCTCTCACCATAACCTGTCCTGCTCTAGGGCTAACCATTATCTTCCTTATATATCTGTATAATTTGGGCCTCTTGCTCTGTAATCCTATTCATCAATTGTCTCTCACCATAACCTGTCCTGCTCTAGGGCTAACCATTATCTTCCTTATATATCTGTATAATTTGGGCCTCTTGCTCTGTAATCCTATGCATCAATTTTCTCTCACCATAACCTGTCCTGCTCTAGGAGCTAACCATTATCTTCCTTATATATCTGTATAATTTGGGCCTCTTGCTCTGTAATCCTATGCATCAATTGTCTCTCACCATAACCTGTCCCTGCTCTAGGGCTAACCATTATCTTCCTTATATATCTGTATAATTTGGGCCTCTTGCTCTGTAATCCTATGCATCAATTGTCTCTCACCATAACCTGTCCTGCTCTAGGGCTAACCATTATCTTCCTTATATATCTGTATAATTTAGGCCTCTTGCTCTGTAATCCTATGCATCAATTGTCTCTCACCATAACCTGTCCTGCTCTAAGGCTAATCATTATCTTCCTTATATATCTGTATAATTTGGGCCTCTTGCTCCTGTAATCCTATGCATCAATTATCTCTCACCATAACCTGTCCTGCTCTAGGGCTAACCATTATCTTCCTTATATATCTGTATAATTTGGGCCTCTTGCTCTGTAATCCTATGCATCAATTGTCTCTCACCATAACCTGTCCTGCTCTAGGGCTAACCATTATCTTCTTTATATATCTGTATAATTTAGACTCTTGCTCCTGTAATCCTATGCATCCAATTGTCTCTCACCATAACCTGTCCTGCTCTAGGGCTAACCATTATCTTCCTTATATATCTGTATAATTTGGGCCTATTGCTCTGTAATCTTATGCATCAATTGTCTCTCACCATAACCTGTCCTGCTCCTAGGGCTAACCATTATCTTCCTTATACCTTATCTGTATAATTTGGGCCTATTGCCTCTAATCCAATGCATCAATTGTCTCTCACCATAACCTGTCCTGCTCTAGGGCCCCAACCATTATCTTCCATATATATCTGTATGTTTGGGCCTCTTGCTCTGTAATCCTATGCATCAGTTGTCTCTCACCATAACCTGCCTGCTCTAGGGCTAACCATTTATCTTCACTTATATATCTGTATAATTTAGACTCTTTGCTCTGTAATCCTATGCATCAATTGTCTCTCACCATGACCTGTCGTGCTCTAGGGCTAACCATTATTTTCCTTATATATCTGTATAATTTGGGCCTCTTGCTCTGTAATCCTATGCATCAATTGTCTCTCACCATAACCTGTCCTGCTCTAGGGCTAACCATTATCTTCCTTATATATCTGTATAATTTGGGCCTCTTGCTCTGTAATCCTATGCATCAATTGTCTCTCACCACTAACCTGTCCTGCTCTAGGGCTAACCATTATCTTCCTTATATATCTGTATAATTTGGGCCTCTTGCTCTGTAATCCTATGCATCAATTGTCTCTCACCATAACCTGTCCTGCTCTAGGGCTAACCATTATCTTCCTTATATATCTGTATAATTTGGGCCTCTTGCTCTGTAATCCTATGCATCAATTGTCTCTCACCATAACCTGTCCTGCTCTAGGGCTAACCATTATCTTCTTTATATATCTGTATAATTTGGGCCTCTTGCTCTGTAATCCTATGCATCAATTGTCTCTCACCATGACCTGTCCTGCTCTAGGGCTAACCATTATCTTCTATTATATCTGTGTTTGGGCCTCTTGCTCTGTAATCCTATGCATCAATTGTCTCTCACCATGACCTGTCCTGCTCCTGGGCTAACCATTAGCTTCTTTATATATCTGTATAATTTGGGCCTCTTGCTCTGTAATCCTATGCATCAATTGTCTCTCACCATGACCTGTCCTGCTCTAGGAGCTAACCATTATCTTCCTTATATATCTGTATAATTTGGGCCTATTGCTCTGTAATCCTATGCATCAATTGTCTCTCACCATGACCTGTCCTGCTCTAGGGCTAACCGTTATCTTCTTTATATATCTGTATAATTTGGGCCTCTTGCTCTGTAATCCTATGCATCAATTGTCTCTCACCATAACCTGTCCTGCTCTAGGGCTAACCATTATCTTCCTTATATATCTGTATAATTTGGGCCTATTGCTCTGTAATCTTATGCATCAATTGTCTCTCACCATAACCTGTCCTGCTCTAGGGCTAACCATGATCTTCCTTATATATCTGTATAATTTGGGCCTATTGCACTCTAATCCAATGCATCAATTGTCTCTCACCATAACCTGTCCTGCTCTAGGGCTAACCATTATCTTCCATATATATCTGTATAATTTGGGCCTCTTGCTCTGTAATCCTATGCATCAATTGTCTCTCACCATAACCTGGTCCTGCTCTAGGGCTAACCATTATCTTCCTTATATATCTGTATAATTTGGGCCTATTGCTCTGTAATCTTATGCATCAATTGTCTCTCACCATAACCTGTCCTGCTCTAGCGCTAACCATTATCTTCCTTATATATCTGTATAATTTGGGCCTATTGCACTCTAATCCAATGCATCAATTGTCTCTCACCATAACCCGTCCTGCTCTAGGGCTAACCATTATCTTCCATATATATCTGTATAATTTGGGCCTCTTGCTCTGTAATCCTATGCATCAGTTGTCTCTCACCATAACCTGTCCTGCTCTAGGGCTAACCATTATCTCCCTTATATATCTGTATAATTTGGGCCTCTCTTGCTCTGTAATCCTATGCATCAATTGTCTCTCACCATAACCTGTCCTGCTCTAGGGCTAACCATTATCTTCCTTATATATCTGTATAATTTGGGCCTCTTGCTCTGTAATCCTATGCATCAATTGTCTCTCACCATAACCTTTCCTGCTCTAGGGCTAACCATTATCTTCCTTATATATCTGTATAATTTGGGCCTCTTGCTCTGTAACTCTATGCATCAATTGTCTCTCACCATAACTCATGTCCTGCTCTAGGGCTAACCATTATCTTCCTTATATATCTGTATAATTTGGGCCTCTTGCTCTGTAATCCTATGCATCAATTGTCTCTCACCATAACCTGTCCTGCTCTAAGGCTAACCATTATCTTTATATATCTGTATAATTTGGGCCTCTTGCTCTGTAATCCTATGCATCAATTGTCTCTCACCATAACCTTTCCTGCTCTAGGGCTAACCATTATCTTCCTTATATATCTGTATAATTTGGGCCTTCTTGCTCTGTAATCCTATGCATCAATTGTCTCTCACCATAACCTGTCCTGCTCTAGGGCTAACCATTATCTTCCTTATATATCTGTATAATTTGGGCCTCTTGCTCTGTAATCCTATGCATCAATTGTCTCTCACCATAACCTGTCCTGCTCTAAGGCTAACCATTATCTTCCTTATATATCTGTATAATTTGGGCCTCTTGCTCTGTAATCCTATGCATCAATTGTCTCTCACCATAACCTGTCCTGCTCTAGGGCTAACCATTATCTTCCTTATATATCTGTATAATTTGGGCCTCTTGCTCTGTAATCCTATTCATCAATTGTCTCTCACCATAACCTGTCCTGCTCTAGGGCTAACCATTATCTTCCTTATATATCTGTATAATTTGGGCCTCTTGCTCTGTAATCCTATGCATCAATTGTCTCTCACCATAACCTGTCCTGCTCTAGGGCTAACCATTATCTTCCTTATATATCTGTATAATTTGGGCTCTTTGCTCTGTAATCCTATTCATCAATTGTCTCTCACCATAACCTGTCCTGCTCTAGGGCTAACCATTATCTTCCTTATATATCTGTATAATTTGGGCCTCTTGCTCTGTAATCCTATGCATCAATTTTCTCTCACCATAACCTGTCCTGCTCTAGGGCTAACCATTATCTTCCTTATATATCTGTATAATTTGGGCCTCTTGCTCTGTAATCCTATGCATCAATTGTCTCTCACCATAACCTGTCCTGCTCTAGGGCTAACCATTATATTCCTTATATATCTGTATAATTTGGGCCTCTTGCTCTGTAATCCTATGCATCAATTGTCTCTCACCATAACCTGTCCTGCTCTAGGCTAACCATTATCTTCCTTATATATCTGTATAATTTGGGCCTCTTGCTCTGTAATCCTATGCATCAATTGTCTCTCACCATAACCTGTCCTGCTCTAAGGCTAATCATTATCTTCCTTATATATCTGTATAATTTGGGCCTCTTGCTCTGTAATCCTATGCATCAATTATCTCTCACCATAACCTGTCCTGCTCTAGGGCTAACCATTATCTTCCTTATATATCTGTATAATTTGGGCCTCTTGCTCTGTAATCCTATGCATCAATTGTCTCTCACCATAACCTGTCCTGCTCTAGGGCTAACCATTATCTTCTTTATATATCTGTATAATTTGGGCCTCTTGCTCTGTAATCCTATGCATCAATTGTCTCTCACCATAACCTGTCCTGCTCTAGGGCTAACCATTATCTTCCTTATATATCTGTATAATTTGGGCCTCTTGCTCTGTAATCCTATTCATCAATTGTCTCTCACCATAACCTGTCCTGCTCTAGGGCTAACCATTATCTTCCTTATATATCTGTATAATTTGGGCCTCTTGCTCTGTAACTTAAGGCATCAATTTTCTCTCACCATAACCTGTCCTGCTCTAGGGTTAACCATTATCTTCCTTATATATCTGTATAATTTGGGCCTCTTGCTCTGTAATCCTATGCATCAATTGTCTCTCACCATAACCTGTCCTGCTCTAGGGCTAACCATTATCTTCCTTATATATCTGTATAATTTGGGCCTCTTGCTCTGTAATCCTATGCATCAATTGTCTCTCACCATAACCTGTCCTGCTCTAAGGCTAACCATTATCTTCCTTATATATCTGTATAATTTGGGCCTCTTGCTCTGTAATCCTATGCATCAATTGTCTCTCACCATAACCTGTCCTGCTCTAGGGCTAACCATTATCTTCCTTATATATCTGTATAATTTGGGCCTCTTGCTCTGTAATCCTATTCATCAATTGTCTCTCACCATAACCTGTCCTGCTCTAGGGCTAACCATTATCTTCCTTATATATCTGTATAATTTGGGCCTCTTGCTCTGTAATCCTATGCATCAATTGTCTCTCACCATAACCTGTCCTGTCTTTAGGCTAACCATTATCTTCCTTATATATCTGTATAATTTGGGCCTCTTGCTCTGTAATCCTATTCATCAATTGTCTCTCACCATAACCTGTCCTGCTCTAGGGCTAACCATTATCTTCCTTATATATCTGTATAATTTGGGCCTCTTGCTCTGTAATCCTATGCATCAATTTTCTCTCACCATAACCTGTCCTGCTCTAGGGCTAACCATTATCTTCCTTATATATCTGTATAATTTGGGCCTCTTGCTCTGTAATCCTATGCATCAATTGTCTCTCACCATAACCTGTCCTGCTCTAGGGCTTAACCACGTCATTCTTCCCCTTATATATCTGTATAATTTGGGCCTCTTGCTCTGTAATCCTATGCATCAATTGTCTCTCACCATAACCTGTCCTGCTCTAGGGCTAACCATTATCTTCCTTATATATCTGTATAATTTGGGCCTCTTGCTCTGTAATCCTATGCATCAATTGTCTCTCACCATAACCTGTCCTGCTCTAAGGCTAATCATTATCTTCCTTATATATCTGTATAATTTGGGCCTCTTGCTCTGTAATCCTATGCATCAATTATCTCTCACCATAACCTGTCCTGCTCTAGGCTAACCATTATCTTCCTTATATATCTGTATAATTTGGGCCTCTTGCTCTGTAATCCTATGCATCAATTGTCTCTCACCATAACCTGTCCTGCTCTAGGGCTAACCATTATCTTCTCCTTATATATCTGTATAATTTGGGCCTCTTGCTCTGTAATCCTATGCATCAATTGTCTCTCACCATAACCTGTCCTGCTCTAGGGCTAACCATTATCTTCCTTATATATCTGTGTCTCTGGGCCTATTGCTCTGTAATCTTATGCATCAATTGTCTCTCACCATAACCTGTCCTGCTCTAGGGCTAACCATTATCTTCCTTATATATCTGTATAATTTGGGCCTATTGCACTCTAATCCAATGCATCAATTGTCTCTCACCATAACCTGTCCTGCTCTAGGGCTAACCATTATCTTCCATATATATCTGTATAATTTGGGCCTCTTGCTCTGTAATCCTATGCATCAGTTGTCTCTCACCATAACCTGTCCTGCTCTAGGGCTAACCATTATCTTCCTTATATATCTGTATAATTTGGGCCCTTGCTCTGTAATCCTATGCATCAATTGTCTCTCACCATGACCTGTCCTGCTCTAGGGCTAACCATTATTTTCCTTATATATCTGTATAATTTGGGCCTCTTGCTCTTGTAATCCTATGCATCAATTGTCTCTCACCATGACCTGTCCTGCTCTAGGGCTAACCATTATCTTCTTCATATATCTGTATAATTTGGCCTCTTGCTCTGTAATCCTATGCATCAATTGTCTCTCACCATAACCTGTCCTGTTTTAGGGCTAACCATTATCTTCCTTATATATCTGTATAATTTGGGCCTATTGCTCTGTAATCTTATGCATCAATTGTCTCTCACCATAACCTGTCCTACTTAGGGCTAACCATTATCTTCCTTATATATCTGGTATAATTTGGGCCTATTGCACTCTAATCCAATGCATCAATTGTCTCTCACCATAACCTGTCCTGCTCTAGGGCTAACCATTATCTTCCATATATATCTGTATAATTTGGACCTCTTGCTCTGTAATCCTATGCATCAATTGTCTCTCACCATAACCTGTCCTGCTCTAGGCTAACCATTATCTTCCTTATATATCTGTATAATTTGGGCCTATTGCTCTGTAATCTTATGCATCAATTGTCTCTCACCATAACCTGTCCTGCTCTAGGGCTAACCATTATCTTCCTTATATATCTGTATAATTTGGGCCTATTGCACTCTAATCCAATGCATCAATTGTCTCTCACCATAACCTGTCCTGCCTAGGGCTAACCATTATCTTCCATATATATCTGTATAATTTGGGCCTATTGCTCTGTAATCCTATGCATCAGTTGTCTCTCACCATAACCTGTCCTGCTCTAGGGCTAACCATTATCTTCCTTGTATATCTGTATAATTTGGGCCTCTTGCTCTGTAATCCTATGCATCAATTGTCTCTCACCATAACCTGTCCTGCTCTAGGGCTAACCATTATCTTCCTTATATATCTGTATAATTTGGGCCTCTTGCTCTGTAATCCTATGCATCAATTGTCTCTCACCATAACCTGTCCTGCTCTAGGGCTAACCATTATCTTCCTTATATATCTGTATAATTTGGGCCTCTTGCTCTGTAATCCTATTCACTAACAATTGTCTCCCTCTCACCATAACCTGTCCTGCTCTAGGGCTAACCATTATCTTCCTTATATATCTGTATAATTTGGGCCTCTGTTCTGTAATCCTATGCATCAATTGTCTCTCACCATAACCTTTCCTGCTCTAGGGCTAACCATTATCTTCCTTATATATCTGTATAATTTGGGCCTCTTGCTCTGTAATCCTATGCATCAATTACTTCTCACCATAACCTGTCCTGCTCTAGGGCTAACCATTATCTTCCTTATATATCTGTATAATTTGGGCCTCTTGCTCTGTAATCCTATGCATCAATTGTCTCTCACCATAACCTGTCCTGCTCTAGGGCTAACCATTATCTTCCTTATATATCTGTATAATTTGGGCCTCTTGCTAAGTGTAATCCTATGCATCAATTGTCTCTCACCATAACCTGTCCTGCTCTAGGGCTAACCATTATCTTCCTTATATATCTGCATAATTTGGGCCTATTGCTCTGTAATCCTATGCATCAATTGTCTCTCACCATAACCTGTCCTGCTCTAGGGCTAACCATTATCTTCCTTATATATCTGTATAATTTGGGCCTCTTGCTCTGTAATCCTATGCATCAATTGTCTCTCACCATAACCTGTCCTGCTCTAAGGCTAATCATTATCTTCCTTATATATCTGTATAATTTGGGCCTCTTGCTCTGTAATCCTATGCATCAATTGTCTCTCACCAGAACCTGTCCTGCCTAAGGCTAACCATTATCTTCCTTATATATCTGTATAATTTGGGCCTATTTTTGCTCTGTAATCCTATGCATCAATTGTCTCTCACCATAACCTGTCCTGCTCTAGGGATAACCATTATCTTCCTTATATATCTGTATAATTTGGGCCTATTGCTCTGTAATCCTAGCATCAATTGTCTCTCACCATGACCTGTCCTGCTCTAGGGCTAACCATTATCTTCCTTATATATCTGTATAATTTGGGCCTCTTGCTCTGTAATCCTATGCATCAATTGTCTCTCACCATAACCTGTCCTGCTCTCTAGGGCTAACCATTATCTTCTTTATATATCTGTATAATTTGGGCCTCTTGCTCTGTAATCCTATGCATCAATTGTCTCTCACCATGACCTGTCCTGCTCTAAGGCTAACCATTATCATCCTTATATATCTGTATAATTTGGGCCTATTGCACTCTAATCCAATGCATCAATTGTCTCTCACCATAACCTGTCCTGCTCTAGGGCTAACCATTATCTTCCATATATATCTGTATAATTTGGGCCTCTTGCTCTGTAATCCTATGCATCAGTTGTCTCTCGCCATAACCTGTCCTGCTCTAGGGCTAACCATTATTCTTTATATATCTGTATAATTTGGGCCTATTGCTCTGTAATCTTATGCACTCAATTGTCTCTCACCATAACCTGTCCTGCTCTAGGGCTAACCATTATCTTCCTTATATATCTGTATAATTTGGGCCTATTGCACTCTAATCCAATGCATCAATTGTCTCTCACCATAACCTGTCCTGCTCTAGGGCTAACCATTATCTTCCATATATATCTGTATAATTTGGGCCTATTGCTCTGTAATCCTATGCATCAGTTGTCTCTCACCATAACCTGTCCTGCTCTAGGCTAACCATTATCTTCCTTATATATCTGTATAATTTGGGCCTCTTGCTCTGTAATCCTATGCATCAATTGTCTCTCACCATAACCTGTCCTGCTCTTAGGCTAACCATTATCTTCCTTATATATCTGTATAATTTTGGGCCTTTGCTCTGTAATCCTATTCATCAATTGTCTCTCACCATAACCCGTCCTGCTCTAGGGCTAACCATTATCTTCCTTATATATCTGTATAATTTGGGCCTCTTGCTCTGTAATCCTATGCATCAATTGTCTCTCACCATAACCTGTCCTGCTCTAGGCTAACCATTATCTTCCTTATATATCTGTATAATTTGGGCCTCTTGCTCTGTAATCCTATGCATCAATTGTCTCTCACCATAACCCGTCCTGCTCTAGGGCTAACCATTATCTTCCTTATATATCTGTATAATTTGGGCCTCTTGCTCTGTAATCCTATGCATCAATTGTCTCTCACCATAACCTGTCCTGCTCTAAAGGCTAATCATTATCTTCCTTATATATCTGTATAATTTGGGCTCTTTGCTCTGTAATCCTATGCATCAATTGTCTCTCACCATAACCTGTCCTGCTCTAAGGCTAATCATTATCTTCCTTATATATCTGTATAATTTGGGCCTCTTGCTCTGTAATCCTATGCATCAATTGTCTCTCACCATAACCTGTCCTGCTCTAGGGCTAACCATTATCTTCCTTATATATCTGTATAATTTGGGCCTCTTGCTCTTGTAATCCTATGGATCAATTGTCTCTCACCATAACCTGTCCTGCTCTAGGGCTAACCATTATCTTCCTTATATATCTGTATAATTTGGGCCTCTTGCTCTGTAATCCTATGCATCAATTGTCTCTCACCATAACCTGTCCTGCTCTAGGGCTAACCATTATCTTCCTTATATATCTGTATAATTTGGGCCTCTTGCTCTGTAATCCTATGCATCAATTGTCTCTCACCATAACCTGTCCTGCCTCTAGGCTTAACCATTATCTTCCTTATATATCTTTATAATTTGGGCCCTTTGCTCTGTAATCCTATGCATCAATTGTCTCTCACCATAACCTGTCCTGCTCTAGGCTAACCATTATCTTTATATATCTGTATAATTTGGGCCTCTTGCTCTTAATCCTATGCATCAATTGTCTCTCACACCATAACCTGTCCTGCTCTAGGCTAACCATTATCTTCCTTATATATCTGTATAATTTGGGCTCTTTGCTCTGTAATCCTATGCATCAATTGTCTCTCACCATGACCTGTCCTGCTCTAGGGCTAACCATTAGCTTCTTTATATATCTGTATAATTTGGGCCTCTTGCTCTGTAATCCTATGCATCAATTGTCTCTCACCATGACCTGTCCTGCTCTAGGGCTAACCATTATCTTCCTTATATATCTGTATAATTTGGGCCTCTTGCTCTGTAATCCTATGCATCAATTGTCTCTCACCATGACCTGTCCTGCTCTAGGGCTAACCATTATCTTCTTTATATATCTGTATAATTTGGGCCTCTTGCTCTGTAATCCTATGCATCAATTGTCTCTCACCATAACCTGTCCTGCTCTAGGGCTAACCATTATCTTCCTTATATATCTGTATAATTTGGGCCTATTGCTCTGTAATCTTATGCATCAATTGTCTCTCACCATAACCTGTCCTGCTCTAGGGCTAACCATTATCTTCCTTATATATCTGTATAATTTGGGCCTATTGCACTCTAATCCAATGCATCAATTGTCTCTCACCATAACCTGTCCTGCTCTAGGGCTAACCATTATCTTCCATATATATCTGTATAATTTGGGCCTCTTGCTCTGTAATCCTATGCATCAATTGTCTCTCACCATAACCTGTCCTGCTCTAGGGCTAACCATTATCTTCCTTATATATCTGTATAATTTGGGCCTATTGCTCTGTAATCTTATGCATCAATTGTCTCTCACCATAACCTGTCCTGCTCTAGGGCTAACCATTATCTTCCTTATATATCTGTATAATTTGGGCCTATTGCACTCTAATCCAATGCATCAATTGTCTCTCACCATAACCTGTCCTGCTCTAGGGCTAACCATTATCTTCCATATATATCTGTATAATTTGGGCCTCTTGCTCTGTAATCCTATGCATCAGTTGTCTCTCACCATAACCTGTCCTGCTCTAGGGCTAACCATTATCTTCCTTATATATCTGTATAATTTGGGCCTCTTGCTCTGTAATCCTATGCATCAATTGTCTCTCACCATAACCTGTCCTGCTCTAGGGCTAACCATTATCTTCCTTATATATCTGTATAATTTGGGCCTCTTGCTCTGTAATCCTATGCATCAATTGTCTCTCACCATAACCTGTCCTGCTCTAGGGCTAACCATTATCTTCCTTATATATCTGTATAATTTGGGCCTCTTGCTCTGTAATCCTATTCATCAATTGTCTCTCACCATAACCTGTCCTGCTCTAGGGCTAACCATTATCTTCCTTATATATCTGTATAATTTGGGCCTCTTGCTCTGTAATCCTATGCATCAATTGTCTCTCACCATAACCTTTCCTGCTCTAGGGCTAACCATTATCTTCCTTATATATCTGTATAATTTGGGCCTCTTGCTCTGTAATCCTATGCATCAATTGTCTCTCACCATAACCTGTCCTGCTCTAGGGCTAACCATTATCTTCCTTATATATCTGTATAATTTGGGCCTCTTGCTCTGTAATCCTATGCATCAATTGTCTCTCACCATAACCTGTCCTGCTCTAGGGCTAACCATTATCTTCCTTATATATCTGTATAATTTGGGCCTCTTGCTCTGTAATCCTATGCATCAATTGTCTCTCACCATAACCTGTCCTGCTCTAGGGCTAACCATTATCTTCCTTATATATCTGTATAATTTGGGCCTATTGCTCTGTAATCCTATGCATCAATTGTCTCTCACCATAACCTGTCCTGCTCTAGGGCTAACCATTATCTTCCTTATATATCTGTATAATTTGGGCCTCTTGCTCTGTAATCCTATGCATCAATTGTCTCTCACCATAACCTGTCCTGCTCTAAGGCTAATCATTATCTTCCTTATATATCTGTATAATTTGGGCCTCTTGCTCTGTAATCCTATGCATCAATTGTCTCTCACCATAACCTGTCCTGCTCTAAGGCTAATCATTATCTTCCTTATATATCTGTATAATTTGGGCCTCTTGCTCTGTAATCCTATGCATCAATTGTCTCTCACCATAACCTGTCCTGCTCTAGGGCTAACCATTATCTTCCTTATATATCTGTATAATTTGGGCCTCTTGCTCTGTAATCCTATGCATCAATTGTCTCTCACCATAACCTGTCCTGCTCTAGGGCTAACCATTATCTTCCTTATATATCTGTATAATTTGGGCCTATTGCTCTGTAATCTTATGCATCAATTGTCTCTCACCATAACCTGTCCTGCTCTAGGGCTAACCATTATCTTCCTTATATATCTGTATAATTTGGGCCTCTTGTTCTGTAATCCTATGCATCAAGTGTCTCTTTCCATAACCTGTCCCAGACTAGGTCTAACCATCATTTTCCTTATGTATCTGCATAATTTGTGCCTCTTACCCTGTAACCCTATGCATCAAGTGTCTCTCACCATAACTTGTCCTGGTCTATGGCTAACCATTATCTTCCTCACATATCTGCATAATTTTTGTGTCTTTTTCCTTAACCCTATGCATCAAGTGTCTTTCACTGTTTCCTCTCGTAGTCTAGGGCTAATCATTATCTTCCTTACATATCTGCATAATTTATGCCTCTTACTCTGTAACCCTTGGGTCACTGTGTCTGGCCAGGATGTTCTTCCCGACTGAATCCATCCTGCATATATGCAAATCAACCATTTATCAGTGCATAGAATACTGCTGCTATATATGGTCAGGTGCCCTTGCTGTTCATCTAAGTGTTCTTGACAAGCTCCAAAGGAGAATCAGTAATGTGATAGGTACTGACTTGGTGGCTCAACTCCAGCCACTTCCCCACCGACAGGATGTGGCTTCCCTTTGTCTGTTCTATAAATACTTTCATGGCTTCTGCTCCAACATACTTAAGTCACTGGTGCCTCTGCAACAGATCGACAACTGGGTCTCACCCATTCACAGTTAGATCAACCAAATGCAGATGACAATTTTACTCCTGCAGCTTCTTTTCTCGAACTTCTCATCTGTGGAACTCGATTCCATATTCTTGCTTTCCTCACGGCTACAAACTCCAGGAATTTAAATGCAATGTCAATACTCATCTCAAAACCACTTGACTCTAGTTCTTTCTTCACCACCCTGTATATTTTCTCCTTTCTCTCCACCTTTGCAACTGTCATTACACCTGTCTTCCCATCCTTCTCTTGCTTCTTTCTGACTGGTTCGTCTTTCTCTTTACTCTCTTCTACCTAATCTTTTTACTCTTATGTAGCCCCCTGTACATCAGTGGCATTACCGCCTTGCTCAGGGTGGTACGATTAAAAAAAAAAATAAAGTGGCTATCTGGCTATGTAGAATGTGAATACTAATGTCAAAAAAGGTATTGACAAAGAAGAAATTTCAGCATGCATCTGTAGGATTTGTTAATAAATTTGGTGATCCCTTTCTCCAAATTTATCAACTGATCTTGCAGACTTTTTGAAGTCATTCCTGGAAGATTGGAACCAATATTGCCACTCTCACTTGAATACTATTAGATAAGCAAAACCTATTGCCGAGTTCAAAGTACTACTCAAACTTTTGAATAAGTGTAGTGGTTTATGCCTTGTTTCTGATTCCTTTTAAAGTCTTCTCATTTTCTTTCACACCCATTTACCCCTTCATCTTAGTGACATCATCATTATTCTGCAGCCTTGGCTGAGATTCAAAATCTTGTCAGTAGCTGAATACTTGATGCTTTGCTAGAGCTACCAAGGGTGTTTTTATCGTGACACCATCACTAGCTGGGTTGCTTACCATGGCTTAAGAGAGGTCCATTCACCCTCATTGAGAGAAGGATATCTCACGCTAGTTTCCCAACCTGCTATTTTTTACAACTTCGTGGTAAAAAAATATATTATATATAAACTACTGCTTGTAGAAAACAGTAATTTTTGAAAGAATTTTTTTTTTATTATTATTATTATAATGTCGGTAGCAACGCCTGTTCCTCTTTGGTCATTAAAGATATTATACATCAACTACTGCTTGTAGAAAACTGTAATTTTTGAAAGGATTATTTTTTTTCTTATTATTGTAACGTCAGTAGTGATACTGAGGGGGAATCATTTTAAAAAAAAATCTTATTCCTCGACCTACTCTTTGTTGTCAATAAATATGAAAAAAAGTATATATAAACATTAATATAGTTAAAAAAAATTTCTTTGTATTTTAATTTTTTTTTAAAAGTGTGTGTTGTGGTGCAGTGGATATTGGCTCGGAATTAGGAATCAGATTTGAGTTTGAATTTGTTTCATTCACTTATGCACAAATACCTTTGGCAAAGGTATGAATGTATCTCTTTTACATGATATATGGTTAGGCGATCATGTCTTGAAAGAGACATGACTTCCTCGGCAGAAGATTTTCCTGCAGTAGGTTACCATTACTTTCTGTGGTAGACCGGTTGCATAAGGCTATAGGATCCAATCCGTTCTGCTATTTAACCCATAGCTTGTAGGAGAAGAAATGGATTAATACCTTTCTCAAGGGTATTTGTGCGTAAGTGAATGAAATGAATTCAACTGGAGTTTGAACTTGGCTCTCTAGTTTAGGGCAGATTGGGTTCTATAGCCTTAGTTGGCAACCAGTCTACCACAGAAAAAAAATGGCAACCTACTGTGGAAAAATCTTCTGCCTACTCATGTCTCAAAATAGGTATGATCCCTCAAGCATGTATCATGTATGGCAATTAACTGAGTGACCATTTTTAGATCAGAAAGAAGTTGAAGGGAAAAAATTTTTACAAAATAATTAGAAACAGTGTTGAAATTTAATCCACCTAAATACTTTTCTGAAAAATTTTTGCAAAAACCTCAATTCTATAATTGTTTTATATATTTATTTTTAATTCTCTAGCATGTACCCGAAAACTTAATTGGAAATATGGTTACCTGAGATTTCCAAGTGACAAGTGGAATTTGGAAGATATTTTCTGTGTTTGGTTCATTGAAGTGTCGCCAGGAATGAAAGTTCAGCTTAATGTAACTTCACTGAAATTAGATGGTGCAGATTCATGTAATGAGGAATTTCTGAAGGTTGGTTACATAAATAAATTATAATTTTACTTTTCCACATTCATTACCAACTGCTTTTCTTGTCTTCATCTATTGTCACCTGCACACTCTTCCCATTCATTTTCACCTACCACATCCATTGTCAATGGAGCCCTGCCCACATCCATTGACACCATGGACCATGTTTACACTCCGTTAGACAACCAAATGGCTAAATATAAGAATATTTAAAAATCTAAGTAAAAATTCATTAAATTTTCCTTTTTTGTTATATTCAATGTGTAGAAGTCAAATAACTTACCTTTCAACATGGCTGTCTTCTTTTGTCTCCCTGTAGGAAGGTGAATATAATATTTATTTTGTATAAATACAAAATTGTGGCATAAGGCTGAAAAGGGGAGGGGAAGAGGTTGGTACTCACTGAACTATCCTATACCTAGCTAAACACTATCATGACCAATTCACTTGTTACAATTTGCACAATCACCACAAGAACCCGTCCATCAACTCCCAATCCTTCATACACCACAATGACACAAACTTACAAGGGACACCTAAGAAAGTGGGGAATTAACCCATGACAATAAAAATGTATTTATATACTATATAAAATAATATGTACAAAATATGTCCAATATAGTATAATATAAAACATTTAATGAAAAATGAAATGATGGGAGGGGGATGAACTCAAAAGAGAAACTGAAAATACAACAAATCTTTTTCAACTAAAATAATAAACAATGTTAGTAAGACACTTCCATCCCAGAAAAAACAGTGGCCACTGTATTCCGCTAAACGGCAAAATCAAGCAGCACACTCGCTAAGGGAGTGGGTGGGGATAAAAAATTAACGGAATGGGACAATAAAAGGCTGAACCAGCCGAGATGAAAGGAGGCCAAAACAAACTGCGGAGGTTGGGAATCTCGACTTGGATCATAACAAAAGAGAAAATTGGGTATAGGCTAGGAACACATTCACTTTAACTAGGTACACAAAAGAGAGCAACCTTAACCAGGGGAGGGTTCCACAGGAATCCACCCAGATGTAACCAGCAGATCTAAAAGAGAAAATCAAGACTAGCCCCATTCACGCTAACCAGGCTTGCCACATTTACTCACCTTTTGCTGAAGTCTGTCAAAATCAAAAGTTTCCAATCAGTTCTAATGTGAAAGATGCTGACCTCACAAGACTTCCTCCTTTTGTGTCATCCAAATCACCATTCGAGCCATGGCTAGCAGTGACAGGAACACCATATGCTTCATTCCAAAAAATGGGGGCAACACATTGTCGTAGGCAAATGCACGATCAATGAGCACAAGCTCTCATGCCATGATATGAGCAGTCAACTCGCCGACTCGGTCCCATAGAGGGCAAACCCGCGAACAATTGTAGAAGGCGTGCAAAGCTGTTTCTTCCAAGCCAAGGTCACAGCGTTCACAATCTGGCAAATATGCCAGGCCCCATATGAAGGCCTTGTCATTGAGAGGCAACCGATTCTGAGTTAATCGCCAGGTGAGCAAAAACTGAGTTGTTGAGATGATCGCCACCTGGCACCCAAGACCAGAATGAGCGAAACTCATCCCCCAACAAGTGGAGCACATCGCGTAATGAATCCTTCGCGACGCCCTCCACTAACCCATGATGGAAGACTCTCCTAGGCCATGAAAGGTCATTGGACTGTGGAATGGCCTGCAGGGTTGCCAGACATTTGAGGAGAGAACTTGATCGCACTCAAGGCTTACAGCACTGCCTTGAGATGGGGGGAGTGATAGTAAGGCTAGGGAACATGTCCCTCACTATCCCCCTCAGCAACGAGTCTTCCAAAATCGCTTGCCTGAGAAAAACCAACCTTGACACAACCTTATGGCCCAATAGGTATGGCATTCCCAGACCCTCATGACACGGACGTTGGAAACAGACATGTTTGTCGACGTAGTGTTTGTGTCCTCTCCACAAAATGGAGAATAGCAAACACTTGATCACCTCCCTACACTGTTTACATAGTGGAAGTACTTACAACCTGTAAAGAATAATGGGAAAGACGTATGTAGCACACACCTCAGCCAAACCTTTTAAGGACAAATTCCTTCAATGCCAAATCTTGGCCAACGTGCCGACCTTTGTCAGTACTTCAGACCAATTTTTCTCCAACTGTAGGTTGGGCTCGAACCACACTCCAAGAATGCGGACTGGGCTGTCCATCCATTCAAAGGGCCCCAGAAGGGTAACGCCCTTCTAGGCACCTAACCACAAGTCGGACGACTTGTTGCGGTTAATCTTGTTCCCTGTCACCTGTTCCTAACATTCAAGCGCCTTCTGTACCACCTCAATGTCACTCCAGGAGGACATGAAAGTAGTGACGTCATTGGTGTATGTGGAAACCCTGGCTCGAGCACCACCAGGGACAGCGATTCCATGCAGGGCCAGACTGCACGCCCTGTCCCTTAGTCGGCGAAGGAGGGGCTCCAATGGCAAAGCATAAAGTAGGGGCGACAGTGGACAACCCTGTCGGACCAACCTAGACAGCGCCAGAATGTCCAACAACTTTCTGTTCACCTGTACCACAGCCATGGGGGATTGATACAGGAGGCTAATCAAGCGGTGGAAGTTAGTTTCAAATCCAGTGGCCTGCAGGACAGCCGCCAGATAATGATGGTCAACCCTATCAAATGTCTTGGACTGATCCAAATTGATCAGCACGACTTCTTCGTCATCTTTTATCCCCTCTATTATCATGCGTATCAGATGCAGGTTGCTCTGAATTGCCGGTCCTTCACAGCAAAAGTCTGCTCAGGTCCCAACAAAGACTTGGCAACTAATTGCAAATGATTTTGCAAGATCTTGGCCAAAATCTTTAACTCTGTGTTTAGCAGAGTTATGGACCGGTAACCCTCTAACCCCTTTCCCACATCCTTGCCTTTTCTCAACAGCATGATCACACCCCTGGTGAACCGGTTGGGGATGGACCCCTGCCAGAACCAGTTGTTGAACATGGCAGTCAAAATCGAGACAAAGATGTGCAACAGCCTCAAGTACAATTTATAGAGCAAACCATCGAGACCCGGTGATTTGCTTCTGCTGACCTTCTTCAAAGCCATGTAGACTTCACCATCCATAATCTTTCCCTCACAGCTAGCTGCATCAGCCAGCAAAAGCCGGGGGGAAGTCAGCCAAATAGCTACGAAACTCCTCATCACAAGACCAGGCTCCTTGGTAAACAGGATCTCAAAATGCCACCGAAATGCCTCGCATATGTCGTCAGTCAACTGAAGAGTGTGTCCCTTAGGGTTGCGAACCTCTCGAATGTACTGGTCGCTGCCTCGGCGAATCTCTTCCTTGTGCAGTTCTGTGCCCATGTTCACAGCTTCGGAAGACATCTTACTTAACCTATGTCTAACTACCTGGCCCATGTCACGATCGCTATTCAACCACTCCACGGCTTCCTTAGCTATGGCTATCTCTAGGAGATCCCTACCAGCCACCACCCAGGAGTAATTAGCTCACCTTGTCAGCCTTATCTAGTTTGAGCCGTTTGCTGAACTTGGTGGTGAAAGACCTAATACTATTCTTAAGATTCTCCCACCACTTATTCCCAATGACTCCCCCAGTTAATGTCCGCTGCACAGTTAATTAGCTGGCACCAGAAGTCCCGCCTGTCCAGTAAGGACACGTTGAACTTCCAGTAACCAGCCATTCTACCCCTATTTTCTAAATGTACCCAAGCACAAACAAGTTTGTGGTCCGAGTAACCTAACCAGTGGAATGTGGGACAATCTAAAAGATCTATGTCAGCTTCACGAACTAACATTCTGTCAAGGTAGCTAGTGACCTTGGTAGAAGGCCAACTAATAGCCCACGTCCACATTCTCCCACCCTTGTGATCGACCCGGTATCTATCGACAAGACCAAAATTTTCGATAAGATCAACCAAGCTATGATCACGTGCCTTCCTGCTAGCTCCCCACCCTCTATCCAGGATGGCATTCCAGTCCCCCACTAAGATGAGTTGCGTTGAATCCACCAGTAAGGGCTCCAACTGCTGAAAAAAATGAGACGCGCTCTTCCCGGTTGTTGGGCGCATAAACTGCAACCAGTCGAAACGCATTGCTTTTCACTGCAATATCGGACACGATCAGACAGCCCTTGGCACCGACATGGACAAGATCCAACTTTGCATCCAGGGTACGCTTAACCAGCTAAGAAACTCCTCTGGCCAGCCGGTTCCCATATGCTGAATAGATAACAAAGTCGTTAGACAGCACACAGGCATCGGCCTTGCAAGTAAAGTGAGTCTCTTGGATCGCAGAGACATCCACACCAAAGGACAAGAGGTCCCTAAGCAGGCAGGCAGCCTTACTCCGATCCCTAGGGCCCTTCGCATTCAAGCTGGTTAACTTAATTGACATCTATTTAGACATGAAAAAGAGAAAGCAGAAAATTACTTCTGGTCACATATGGAGCGAAAATCAATGGCAGTAGGGGCCCCGATGGATTGTCCCAGGCTTCCACATCCAATATCAGATGTAATCTGTCCGTCCTGGTCAATCCCACCAATGTCCGTGGGAAATGTTCATTTAATAGCCCTATGTAACGAAGGGTGGAGGATAACAGGGACCCTCCCAGAACAAAAATGTGAAAGTCTTTGTAAATATTTAGACCCTACGTGGGCCATATTAACTTTAGGGTAGGTTTCCACGGCTCCCTGGAGGAAATCCCACACTTTTAGATTTCCATTGCTTCTAATAAGTGTTAAAAAGTGTTATTTGGGGAAGTTTGCTGGATCTTTGACCAACTTTTTGTCGATCGAAGTTAGCTTGAAGAAGGGCTTCAGAAGAGTCTCTTTTTGTCTGGACAAGTCCTTTAATGACAGTTCTAATAGGGAATGCAGGGGCAGATTGGCTCTTGGGAGTAATCCTGACTTGTTCTGCCCTGCCCTGTTCTTTGCTTTTCCCTTTTTTTCCACTGATTCCATCTCCTCCTCTCCTCTCCTCTCTTCAATGATGATGAATGAGGCGGCGGCATCTCGCACTCCATTTCCTGTTGTTGTTCTTGCTGCTGCTAGTGTTGTCTTTGTTGTTGCTATGGTTGTTTCTTTTGTTGTGGTTTAACCTCTTTTTGAGTTTTTTTTTTCACAGGGGTCGGAAGTTTCTCCAGTTGAGGAGAGGCAGAAGCTACCTTCTTCCCTTTCCTAACCACTTATGTCCATTCCTTTTGCTTCATCTTTCCCTCCAGATTCATTTGTGTTTTTTCCACCAGCGGTGTTGCCAGTGTTACTTGTTTCGTCTCATTCTTTCTTCAGGGGCACACTTTATACATGTGCCCCGCCATTCCACATGACCAACAGTGTGGCCTCCTTCCTTTTACCATGACGAAGAGCTTTCTGCCCCGACACGTCAAAATGTCGGGGACTTTTAAAAAATTTTGCCAATCTACCACAATTTGTGGGAACACTGACCTTACTTGTGACCCTCGCCACCTCTTCTACCGGTTCAAAGCAGGCAAAAAACGCTCCTACATGGTTGCAGGTTATTTCGACTGGTACTCCATGTATGACTACTGTTTTTTGAGTGCCAAGGTACTCCGTCTGCAATCTAATATTCTTTGCCGTGAGTGTATTTCTGGCTAAATTCTTAGCCTCTGCCTCGGTGTTTAGTAACACATCCCACATGGCACGGGACCTTCTCACTAATATGCAAGGTACAATGTTTAGGCTTTTCAAAGCCTCCTCCATACTCTCTCTGCTGACACTTATAAACTTTTGGGTTTTTACATTCGATGTTAGTAGAGATATTGTTTTTGTTGCCATCACATTCACCACTTCTGGTATAAATACCAGTTCATTATCAGTCATATATTCTTTATATTTCTCCTGCATTCACTGGTAATACAGGGAGTCTTTTTTCGTTGGGGACTTTGCCCATACTGATGGTGAAGGGGTCACCGATGGTGGAGGAGTCACCGTTGGAAAGGCATCCAAAGTAGAAAGCTGGGGAGACAAAGCCATCATATGACTTACCCCCCACCCTCACAACACAAAATTTTCAAAAAACATTCAACAATAACACAGATGGGCAATGAACACAAAATAAAAAACTAGTGACAAAAATATCGTACTCACAGTTGACAAACAAAGTAAAAAAATCCAATGTAATTTATGTGCAATAAATCAAAAAGCTGACAAACACTCTCTGTAGGAAGGTGAATACTCAAGAGTGTGGATATTGTGCTCAATATTTATGGAGCTCAGTATACACACTGAAATTATCAGCCAATCACTGCTTACAGAATAGACTTACCTGCAACAGAATGGAATCTCCCAGGTTATTATTTAAACCACCTACCAATTTGCCCTGGTGGTTTTTTGGTCAGTTAGGCTCAACTTCTATTCTAGTTGATTACTGGCTGGTTGTTCCATAAGATCTTTACACAATGAAACTTGTCTGAATGAATAGTTGCTGCTCAAATTTACATTTTATATTTGTAGGATTAATGCAAATATACAATGCATCACTTGGTTTGTTGGTGTTTATACATATATAGGACTAGCAGTATAGTCCGGCGTTGCTTGGGTGTAATGAAAGCTTTAAAACTAATCCATGGTCCTGGAGCTCAGACCATTTGGATGTTGGCACAAAAGACTAAAAAGTAATAGTTGTTTCGAGTTAAAGCGAAACTATAGACTGAAAGAAAAATGAATGAATCTAAGTCAAATTTTGATTTCCTGGTATCGATATCAAATCAGTTTTTTTCGTCGTAAACTGAATTCTGAAGGTTAAATAAGTCTTCTGAGTAAATGGTATCATGGCTGAGACTAAGACCTACAATTATACCTATTTACAGCTAAACCCAAAGCAAAGACTAAAATAAAAGGGCTGAAAAACTGATTTTGATCAGACCTGGTATCTTGCCTTTAATATATATATATTATTGATTTTCTGCACTATTGTAAGTACTGCAACCTTGAAACTTCTGAATATCATTTCTTATGTCTTTGAGTGTATTAAATTTGATTAAAATCAGGCCACTCCTTCTATAACCCGATTTTTTTTGATAATTGATTATCGATATTTATCGGAGGTACCTTGACACAAAACCTAGCTAAGAACACTCGCAGACGCTTATAGTACAACTGTGTAAATTTTCAAGAAAATCGGTTCAGCCATTTCGGAGTCAATATGTAACTGATACACACACACAGACAAAGTTCCATTTATAAATAAGTTTAGATTATATATATATATATATATAACATTTATAGGTCAGATTTAAATTATACCAGTAGATAGTTGCATTAGAAAATGATCAATAAATGTTTTAAGGGAAATGAAGCTTTAACATGTATAGATTTTTGATAACACAATCATCAAGGTGCAAATTATGCAATCATCAGGCTCATAATTTGCACCTGATGATTGCATGATGCATGAAACTACAAATCATGCTATACACATAGGATAATAAGTATATTTATTAGAATATATATATATATATATATATATATGGGTTGTGTCCCTTTACGATATAGGCGGTCATGGATTTCCATTTATCCCAGTTTCTTGTCACTTTTAATATCTTTCCTCTTGGTATCTTTCCCAAACCTCATTCCACCATCCATTTGCTCAAGCCTATGAAATATGTCTCATTCTGCTTTCTCCTGCCTTGCTTTCCTTCTATCCTTCTTGTGAGTATTAGATTCTCCAGACCCTCTTTCCTCATGTCCCAGGAACCTCATCTGTCTCTTCCTGATGTTAATTATGAGCTTTTTTTTTCATTTGCATCCATTCCACCACATCGTCATTTTTCACATGCTTAGTTCATGTACCCTCAGCACTCTTCTGTAGAACCAATTTTATGCTGCCTCATGCCACTCCTTCATTCTTGAAATGATTGTTCAACATTTGCTGCTATACAGAAGGACAGATATCATATAGCAATCCAGCTCTCTTTTCTTTGTTTCCAAAGAGATTTTCCTGTCTGTCAGTACTCTGGTTAGCTTCTGTCCTTAGCCATGCCAATGCATCTTTGAATCTCAGTGTCCATCCTCTGACAGAATGCTTCCTAGGTAATTGGAGTAGATAGACTAAACTATTGCCTGGTTCACACTCCACCCACGTCTATTGAACAGGTGAAGAGGCTCATCCCTTGTTCCCTGTTTAGGATGTGGTTTCTGGCTTTCTCTTTTCCGATCTTTTTACTCTTATGTAGCCCCCTGCGCATCAGTGGTGTTACCGCCTTGCTTGGGGTGAAATTTAATTTTCTTTACTTGTTTTATTTTAGTTTCTTCGACCTGCAATTGGCATTTTGGGTTCTTTGTTTTCTTGATGATCATACATTCTGTTTTCTTGAAGTTTATGCTCAGTCCTTTCTTTTCACTTTCTCTTACTACCTTTTGTAGGAGGTTTTATGTTTTCCTTTCTGTATCTGCTATCAGCACTGTGTTATCTTTGTATTTTACATTGTTGAGATTATGGCTGTCAAGGATGAATCCTTGGAAGAATTTTATTTCTCTCAGAAATAAACAGAACTTGCAAAAATTCGTCAACAGTTTTATAAAGTCAGTCAGTTAAGTGCCATACGTGATACATGCTTGGGCGATCATGTCTCTTTCGAGACATGACTGACTGGGCAGAAGATTATCCCGCAGTAGGTTGCCATTGCTTTCTGCGGTAGACTGGTTGCCGACCAAGGCTATAGAACCCAATCTGTCCTGTTATTTAACCCATAACTGGAAGGAATAGATGGATTAATACCTTTCCCAAAGGTATTTGCGCGTAAGTGAATACAATGAATTTAGCTGGAATTCGAACTCGGCTCCCCGAGTTCTCGTTCCGAGCCGATATTTAATGCACCACAACGCACATAAAATCTTTATTTAAAAACATCAACATTGACAAAATTCTAGCCTTCCTTTGAAAAATTGACCTATTTAATAAAATTTAACTTTGTTATATAGCTTCAACATAGATATATAAACTTTAACATTTTCTCCTAGCTATGAGTAAAATAGCATGCTGTGTTCTGAATGAACCTGATTCCAGGGAATAACTTTCTTTCTTTTCTTCTTTTTTTTCTTTTTTTTTCTTAATCATATCACCCCGAGCAAGGCAGTAATGCCACTGATGTGCAGGGGGCTACATAAAAGTAAAAAGATTAAGTAGAAGAGAGTGAAGAGGAAAACGAACCAGTTAGAAAGGAGCAAGAGAAGGATGGCAATACAGGTGTGATGACAATTGCAAAGGTGGAGAGAAAGGAAAGGATATACGGGATGGTGAAAGAACTAGTCAAGTGGTTAATAGATGAGCATTGACACTGCATTTAAATTCCCGGAGGCTGTAGCCATCAGGAAAGCAAGAATATGGAAGCAAGTTCCACAGGCAGGAAGTGCAAGAGAAGAAGCTGCAGGAGTAGAATTGTTGTCTGCATTTGGTTAATCTAACTGTGAATGGGTGGGACCCAGTTGCCAATCTGGCTGCATGAGTAAACACCTGTTGCAGAGGCACCAGTGACTTAAGTTCGTTGGAGCAGAAACCATGAAAGTATTTATAGAACAGACAAAGGGAGGCCACATCTCATCAGTGGGGGAGTGGCTGTAGTCGAGCCGCCAAGTCGGTACCTATCACATAACTGATTCTCCTTTGAAGCCTGTTGAGAACACTGAGATGAATAGCAGGGGCGCCTGAACTGCGATTTAAAATAAAAATACGCTTCCGGCCTTAAATGGCCCTTTAGATGTTGATAGGTCGTTAAACAGGAACAAACAAACATCAGAATTTTTTTGCTGTATAAATTTTTTTCTCTTTTTGTATATCTGCTGAATTTATTTCCTATCCATTTGCAAGTGTTTTGCTGCCAATATAGGCTCTTGAATATCCTAATGTCTTCTGCATAAATATCAATATTGCTGTGCATCTCAAAGAAGTTTTTGTGGTGTTTTGTCAAATGCCTTTGCAGTGTCTACAAAGCAGAGAGAGAGTTTTTACTGCATTGGTATTGCTCTTTCAGATAGCATTCTGAGCATAGATATCGCATTGCTTGTTTTGGTATCTTTGACGAAGCTATGCTGTTCTTGTCCTATCTCTGAGCCGATTCTGCTGTGTGCTCTGTTCTCCAGAATCCAGATGATGAATATTGTTATGCCGCTCATAAGGCCGATTGTTTGGTTGAGTTCACATTCCTTTGCATCTGACTTCTTGGGTAGTGCTATGAAAATTAATCTGCTTAGATCCTTCAGTATATTGTCACTGTTGTAGAGTTCGTTTATTATTTCTGTGATCCTCTCTTCATCAAAACCATCTAAAAATGTCTGCATCTCTATTACAATACTGTCAGGTCCTGCAGCTTTGCTTCTGTTCAATTAGGCCAGTGTAACTTCCACTTTGGTTTTCAATACTTTTGATCCGTCTGTGTATTTATATGCTTAAATTCAGTACTGAAAAACCTGGGATAATATGTAAATAACTTTCAAAATGAACTAAGAAATATAAAAGAAATATACAGAAGAAATAGAAAAGGCTTTTTTAAAAGTCACTCAGTTTAATTCTTTTCTTTCATCAAAAAAAAGTACTAATAATTTATTATTAGGTTGTCCCAAAAGTTCATAAACACTTGCAAAAAATTGAAATTTGACTCGCCAAGTAATCTTAAGTTACCAGAAAACACTTGCAAAAGTTTGAAATTTTACTCGCAAAAGCAACAAATATTATTGCTCAAAATAAAGACCATCATTTTCCAAGACTTTCTGCCATTGATCTGCAAGCTTTCAGATCTGGTCAAAGTACCATTCAGCCGGCTTCGAATCAAAGAATTTTTGACACACTTCCTCGACTATCAAATCATCTTTTTCAAACTGTAAATCTCCTTCTGCAAACCTTACAGATGCAAAATATATTTGAAATCAAGGATGTGTCCAAGCTTTCAACTTGCATAAATCATCCTAAAGGATGTGAAAAATATGTAAAAGGATGTGGAGGTTGGAAAAGATGAAAAAAGATATGGTTGGGGGAATGATGGAAAAAGATGTGAAATGTGATAGAATTAAAATCAAGAGTAGCTTTTTTTTTTAAAGAGTGGTTTTGAAACTTTAATAAATCAAAGCCCAGAAAGTCATGTTATTAGAGATGAAAGGAACAGATACAACACTTTGATCTCATCCTGATGGTCAGGGGATGAATAATAGTGTAACTTGAGTAGCACTGAATACTTGGTTAATTAATGCCTAATGTTTCCTTATAAGGAAATTGTTCATATTACAATTATCATTAGAGAAGAAAAGAACGGATACTACACTTTGATCCCAGGCTGCTGACCAGAGAGTGAAGAAAAGCATAACTTGAGTTGTACTGGCTGCTCTATCAATAAATGCCGAATATTTTCTTATAAAGAAAATGGCTACCATTACTATTAGATATGAAGAAAACAGATACTACTTTTCGATCCCTGCCTGATAGCCTTGAAATGAAAAATAGTATAACTTGAGCAATATTATCTGTTTGGTCAATGAATGCCAAATGTTTAAGGAAACAACTAATATTAACGTTACCATTTGAGATCCAGGAATGTACCTTGTCAAAACAACCAACTGATTTTTTCAGTTCCCATGTTTTATCTTGAATCTTGCATTTCTGGAAGAGTTTCAAATGTACAAAGTAACCAAAAAAGTTCTGTTCATTTTTTGATTATTCATTGAATGAAGTTGAAATATATACGAAATGCGTGTAGCAATTGTTCTCAAATTTGGACAGCCGGAAGTAGGAACATCAGATGTTATAAAAAACACACCCACCATGCCCAGCCATCAGTTATAAGCTGGACAGTTGTGAGAAGGATGGAAGTGTCTAGAGATCTCATTCGGGGCTGTTTGCTTCACAACTTCAAAGTGGGCTTATTATCAGCTGCATCAAGTCACCACATATGTCAAGCGCTTGGGGATAGTGCTGTGGATGAACGTACTGCAAGGCGTTGGTTTTGAAAATTCAAGTCAAGAGATTTGTCTCTCCATGATAGGCCTTGCAGTGGACAACCATAGGTATTGAATAATGGAGTCCTGAAGGTGGCCATTGAAGAGGACAGTAGTCTAACTGCTTTTCCTCCATGACAACACCAGGCTGCATGTTGTGCGAGTGGTCAGGGATACCATAGGGCAACTTGGGTGGAAGACTTTGTGCCATCCACCTTATTCACCTGACTTTGCACCACCTGATTACCCCCTCTTCCACTCCCTGGATAATCATCTTCATGGGAAATCCTTCACCAATGAAGCAGATTGCGCAAAGCCCTCACGGACTTCATTGCGTCAAAACCCTCTGGGTTTACCACAAGGGCATTAAACAGCTGGAGACATGTTGGCAGAAGGTGCTGGATGCCAATGGTGATTACTTCAAAGACTAAATATAAGTTGTACATACTGTGAACCGTTTTTTTTTTCCTTTAAAAACGGAAACGGACAGAACTTTTTTGGTTACTATGTATTATATCTGAGTTTGTTATCAAATTAATTTTTCTCTCCAGAATCTATCTTATATGGGCTTACAGCCTATCACGGTGAATACACTGGTTCTTGCTCAGTCACCAAAGTTAAGCAATGTTGAGCCTGGTCAGTACTTAGATGAGTGACCACTTGGGAATACCAGGTGCTGTAAGCGTATAGTAACAGGTGTGCATTGTGGTGCAGTGGATATCGGCTCGGAAAGAGAAATCGGTGAGCCGAGTTCAAATTCCAGTTGAATACCCTGCATTCACTTAAGCACTGGTACCCTTGGGAAAGGTATTAATCCATCCCTTCCCTCCAGTTATGGGTTAAATAACAATGATAGGACTTGGGGACCCTGCCCTTAAAAACAAATCCTAATGAATCTTAATACTTGAAAAGAAAAATGTATTACTAGACACAAAAACTTATATAAAAAAACAATAAATTCTTGAAAGAAAAAGGTATTACCAGCAATAAATAAATAAAGTTTAGTTGGCAATAAATGACCCGCCGAGATTGATTTGCCATAAACACAAAACAACCAACCAACAATCTTATATATCTATAAGTCTACTGTTCATCCATGCTTAGAATACTAATGTCACATATGGTTCAGTGTCCCTTGCTATTTACTTTGATTTCTTTGAGAAGATCCAAAGAAGAATCAGCAATATTATTGGTCCTGATCTGGTGACTCAGCTTCAGTCATTTGCCCACCACTCTAAGGTTGCCTCTAAATGCTTTTTCTAGAAATACTTTAATGTTAATTGTTCAGATGACTTCTTCACTATGGTCTCTAGACTTTATGAATTTAAACACAGTACTAGACCACTGCCATCGAGACCTCATCAATTTGCTTTTGAGCTGGTTAGATGTAGCTGTAAATTCTATCCTCACAACTTCTTTTCTTGTACTTCTTGCTTGTGGAACTCCTTTGTATTTCTTGCAAAAATTTAAATGCAATGTCAATCACTAGCTACTATTCTTATGTTTAATCTTTCCTCTTCCACCTCATCATTGTTTCTGTTCCTAATTCTTCCTCACTCAGTAACCCACTAGCAGTATAGCCTGGTGTTTCTCGGGTGTAATGAAAGCTTTAAAACTAATCCATGGTCCTGGAGCTCAGACTAAAGAATATTTCAAATAATAAAATAATTGCGACAATTTACCAATCGCACCTAAAATATATATATATATATATATATATATATATATATATATATACTAGCAGTATAGCCTGGTGTTGCTCGGGTGTAATGAAAGCTTTAAAACTAATCCATAGTCCTGGAGCTAAGATTCTTTGGACGTTGGCACGAAATACTAAAAAGCAATAGTTGTTTCCAGTTAAAGTGAAACCGTAGACTGAAAGAAAAATGAATGGAGCTTAGTCAAATTTTGATTTCCTGGTATCGGTATCAAATAAGTTTTTGTCGTCGTAAACTGAATTTTGAAGGCTAAATATGTCCTCTGAGTAAATGGTATCATGTCTGAGACTAAGAACCTGAAGCAAAAACTAAAATAAAAGGGCTGAAAAAATACAAACATACAGGCAGTTAAACAGACATGCACACAAACATCTTGCCCTTTATATATATATATATATATATATATATATATATATATATATATTATCGATTTTCTGCACTATTGTAAGAACTGCAACCTTGAAACTTCTGAATATCATTTCTTATGTCTTTGTCTGAGCGTATCAAATTTGATTAAGACCTGACCACTACTTCTATAACCAGATTTTTTAGATTATCGGGGTTACCTCAACACAAAACCTAGCTAAGAACACTCGCAAACGCTTATAGTACAACTTTGTAAATTTTCAAGGAAATCGGTTCAGCCATTTTGGAGTCTATAGGTAACAGATACACACACACACACACACACGGACACACACAGACACAGTTCCATTTATAAATAAGTTTAGATTTAGATAGATTATATCTTAGTAGCTTTATCACTTTACATGAAGTGTCACTGAATGAAAAAAAAATGTTTAATAACTTGCACACATTGTTATCTTGTGGAATTATTGTCACTCTGATTGTAACATCTATAAAATTGTTTTCAGATTTCAGATGGTGGTAGTCTTAAGGCACCAGTGTTGGCGACCGTATGTCATACCACACAGCAGGTTGCTACAACCACTTCAACAGGAAACAAAATGACCATTATCTTTAAGGTCCAGAATACAACAAAAGCAAGAGTGCTAAGAGCAAATTATAAAGGTGTTCCAGGAGGTACGTTTTTCACTTCAAAGTCCTATCACATTGATTGAGGTTGAGAGTAGAATCCACAAACTCCGTAACTCAGTGTAAATTACAGCACAGTGGGTTCTACCCTCTCCTGCTCAATGCTCCCTCTCCTGCTCAATGCTCCCTCTCCTGCTCAATGCTCCCTCTCCACAATAAATCAGATATCATTCCCTACCTACTTGACCAGATTGTGTGACTCGTAAAGGGCATTCCAAAGAAGCATCTGCAATGTTATTGGTCTTGACCTGGCATCTTGCCTTCAGTCACTTCCCACCACCATAAAGCTGCTTCCCTGTGGCTTTTCTATAAATACTTTCATGGTAATTATTCTGACGAATGTTCCTCTTCTTTTGAAGCACTTCATCATGGTGTAATGGTTAAGAAGCTTGTCTCACTAGAACCTATTACACCTTAAAAATGTTCACGGATTTTTAAACTTGAAGACATGTGCAGTAATTTGTTTTAACTCATACTTGAAAAAACTAATATATAATTATAATTAATAAACTATTAAATAACTGAAGTATACTTCCGTAAACAAAAATCATGTTGGTACATGTAATGGTTAGCAAGCTTGTCTCACTACAGCCATTACCAAAATTATTTTCAAAATTTTAAGTGCAATGTCAATCACTATCTTCAGTCTTTTTAATATTATGTCCTGAATATGGTTTTGTTTTTTGGATTTTCCTACTCTCTAATATTCAATATCACTCGTGTCTTAGTAGCTTTATTGCCTTGCTTGATTAGTGTACATGTATATTATTTTATACAGGTGTCCTACAAATTTCGTAGCAATAGTAAATGTTGATGGATTTTTTAAAGTTGAATACATGTAAAATAATTTGTTTTAATTTATAACTATTTAAATAAACTGGGCAGGTTCATGCTGACTTTGAAGTTTTATGAGGACACCGTTATGATATCATTTATCGGAGCTGGTTTTTTGTTGTATCTTTTTTCTTTTTTCTGTATATGGAACTTGGTGTGATAGAATATTTTGTGGAAGTGGTCTTATTTGCAATTGATTGGCTTTCTTTTTCTTTATTTTTATTGTGCAGGTATTTGACTTCTTTTTAATGTATGCATGAGTCTACACATAATTACTTTTTTGGTTGGTTGGTTGGCTTATTCTTGCTATTCAGATTGACCTATTTTGTTGTTTTGACCACTTTTATTGGCTTGACCTTATTCTTACTGTGTACGTATATTTTCTTTTTAGATCATTGTTGGGTGTTTGTGCTCTTGTGTATATTTGTGTTTGTGGTTTTTGCGTGTGTATTTTTTTTTCCTGTTTGGTGGTTTTCTGTTCTTTGTCGTGATTGAGTGATTGTGTATTTATATTGGTATAATTGATTTTGTTTTGATTGCTATTTGTGTAGCAAAGTAGATATTTGTTTGCATATGTACACTTTCCCATTATCTCATTTCTTTCGTTTAATATTTTATATTGGGTTTTAATGTTGAATATTTCTAACTTCTTTTCTAGGCCTAATTTATATCTTTTGCTATTACTTCCATGTGTTGATGCTCTTTTTACTATTTCTCATTTAATTTTGGTTGTAATATTTTTTTTCTTTCCACTTCAGTATGTATTTGTATCGTGTTATGTACCTACCTATGTACAGGAATAGAATATTCCTATCCTTTTAAATACATAGACACTTTTAGAGCAGAGGAGAGTGATTATACTATCAGTGTATCTACTTTACAAAGTGTGCAAGTCTTGTACTTTTTAAGGTTATAACAGTATTTTTCTGTGTTGAGTGATGTTTTGTTATTATTGAATCTTTCTTAAAAAGATGTTTCTGTTGCTCTTATATAAATCTTTTTATTTGTATTAGTGTTATTTGTCATGATAACCTTGTAAAAACACCTTTTACCTGGAAAACTACTGAAAAAAAACAACAATCTTGGTGCTAAACATTATCACAACTCAACACTTAAAATATTATATATTTTCATTTAATATTAAAAATATTGTATTATTGAGAATATTCTTTGGAAGTAGTATTTTATTTATTTTTATTGGTAGGTATAAGTTTTTTTTTTAATCATTTCACCCCAAGCAAGGCGGAAATGCCACTGATGTGTGGGGGCTACATAACTGTAAAAAGATTAATTAGAAGAGAGTGAGAAGTACAAACCAGTTAGAAAGGAGCAATAGAAAGATGAGAATGCAGGTGTGATGACAGATACATAGGTGGAAAGAAAGGGAAGGATATACGGGGTGGGGAGAGCTAGAGTCCAGTGGTTAGTAGATGAGTATTGACTTTGCATTTAAATTTCTGGAGGTTGTAGCCATCAGGAAAGCAAGAATATGGGAGCGAGTTCCACAGGTGGGGAGTGCGAGAGAAGCTGCTGCAGGAGTAGAATTGTCGTCTGCATTTGGCTAACCTAACTGTGAATGGGTGGGACCCAGTTGCCAGTCTGGTTGCATGAATAAACACCTGTTGAGGAGGCACCAGTGACTTAAGTTCGTCCAAGCAGAAGCCATGAAAGTCATGGAGAATGGATCTGTAGAAAGATGAAGTTGTGTAATGTTTTAAGCAAGTGTTTATAGTTGGTAGTAATGCTATTATTATGTTTTCAAAATACTTTCCACTTAAAAGGTAATGTTTCTTTTTTAATTAGGCTGGCATCATTGAAATCAAAGTTAGGTTTCATGTCATTTTGATTTAAAACAAGAGTTAGTTTGGCTAATCATAAGTCTCTTTCATATTTGTCGATGCAGGTTAAAAAATAATCTCTTTTTATTTATTTTGTTTCTTTACAGATACACTCTGTCTGAAAATGATTTACTTATATATGTATTTTATAATCATTTCACCCCAAGCAAGATATTACTGTCACTGATGTGCAGGGCTTACATTGAGAGGGGAAAAAAAAGTAACAAGTTAACAGGCATGTTGGAGAAAAAACAAGAGAAAATTGGAAATCAAGAATATAGAAGATGGCAGTTGACACTGCATTTAAACTTTTGGAGATTGTAGCTATCAAGGAAGCAAGTATATGGAAGAGAGTTCCACAGATGGGAAGTGTGAGAAAAGAAGCTGAGGGAGTAGAAGTGGCAGTTATATTTGACTATTTTGATGGCAAAAATGTAGAACATAATAGCCGTTTGAGTAGCATGGATAAATTTATGTGGTTGGGGTACCAAAAAAGAAGCTCGTTGGGGCAGAGGCCATAATATTTGTAGAGAAGACAGAGGTAAGTGACATCGCATAGGTGAGAAAGTGACTTAAGTCAAACTGCTATAGTGGGATTGATTATATTGCAGATCCTCCTCTGGATTTATTTCAAGAACCCCAAGATGAATAGCAGATACACCAGACCAGATATGGCAACAGTATTCAATGCACAGATGAATGGTACATTTATAAATGTGCAAGATGGATTCTGACGAGAACCTCAAAATGAATTGCAGATACACTAGACCAGATATGGCAACAGTATTCAATGCATGGATACATGGTACCTTTATAAATGTGCAAGATGGATTCTGACGAGCACCTTAAGATGAATAGCAGATACACCAGACCAGATATGGCAATAGTATTCAATGCATGAACAAATGGTACATTTATCAATGTGCAAGATTGTTTCTGATGAAAAAAACCTTCCGGCTCAAAATAGTGACCTAACCTTCTAAGCAGTTGGTGTAGCTATTGATTCAGTGTAGTCATTCCACTTAAGTTAGTTGTGGGAGTGAGGCAAAGAAGGTGCAGTGTGTTGCTTTCTGGAAAATTATTGTTGTTCATGGAAGTTAGGAAAGTTTCACTGCGACGGTTAAGGGAGGAAGTTTTGTTTTGGAAGCATTGAAATTTCTCAACCTCTTTTTACCCCAATTCGTCACAGATTTGAGTGCATTTCCCAGAGCAGCAGCATAGTTTACTTTATCAGCTCTGGCAGATTTCTTATTGAGGCTTGAGTAAATGGTGGTTTCATCTGTGTGTGTCATTGTGAAGGAAGATCATTGATGAAGGTCAGGAAAAGTGTAGGCCATAGGATAGAGCCTTGAGTGATGCCCACATTCATATGAAAAAAATCTCCAAGCATGCCCAAGATGACCTTCATTTCATGATTAGATAGGTAGGAACAGTTTGATTGAATTGAACAAATGTCCAGAAATACCATAACCCTATAGCTTGCATAGTGGGCCAGCTTGCCAATCCCTCTCAAACACCTATCAGATATCCAGGGCAAGAGCTTCAGCTTTACTGTTCTTATCAAGAGCCTGTTATATATATATTCAGTGGTGGCTGTTAGCACATCAGCAATAGATCTGGTGAAGTGGAAGCCATACTGCTCGTCAGAGAGTAAGTTGTGGAATGTGAGATGAACCATTTCAGCATTGATAATATCCTCAAACAATTTACCAAAGGTGCAGTAAGAAACTGATAGGGTGATAATTAGAGGGGTCAGAGGGCTGCCCAAAGATTTTAAAAAGAGGAACTACAAAGGTGGACTTCCAACAAACAGGGAAACAGGAAACACTGAGGTAATAATCATAAAGTTTGGAAAAAACAGGAGAGAATTCTCAAGCCCATTTGTTTAGGATAATGACTGGAATACCATCACCTCTACTTGCCTTATGGAAGTCAACCTTAGAAATTATATTAGCGACCAGGGACAGGTTGATGTATATATCATTCAGTTAGGCCCCTAAATCTAGGTGTGAAGTCTGGTCAGGGTATTCCAGACGAGTCAAATATGGAGTTGAAAGAGAATTTGGAAGTGAAGCACTCAACTTTTTCTGCTGTGGCAATGATGATCTCAAATTAATTAAAAAGAAGAGGGATAAAGGGTTTGCTGTTGCTTAGCACACTTTTACAGAGCCGACAATATTCTTTGGAGCCAAACTTGTATAACGCTATAAGACTACTTTATCCTGTTGGCAAACAACCGCTTAGCATCCTTTAGGACACACTTGTATACATTTCGAGCAGAAACAAAAAAGTGCCAATTATAGTCAGACATGTTGCTTCAGTGTGTGTGTGTGTATATATATATATATATATATATATATATATATATATAATAATAATAACTACTTAGACTCTGTAAGAATGCACTCCGTAAATTTATGCCAAGATAAACTCTCGAAAAACCATTAACAAACAGAACCTAAATCCGTTACAATCCGGCGTACTAAGTCGTCGGATAAATGGGGAGAAAAAAAGAAACTAGCGGAACAAGAACAAAACATTCAAGATTCCGCAGTAAAGAAAAAACCCCAAACAGAACCAAACACAAGAAAAAGTGCTTGATACGAAAGTATTAAAATACAATAGTAGAGCAAAAACACACGAAAAATCTAAAGTGAGCCAAAACCTACCGTGGTTTTACACTAAGGAATGTCAAGGAAAAGCCTTTTCCCTGACGATCCGTAGTGTGAAACCGCAGTAGATTTTGGCTCACTTTAGATTTTTCGTGTATATATATATATATATATACACTAGTAAAATGTTATAAAAATAAATTCAAACTATTTTACTTTTAGAGTTTCAAATGTGGTTTGTTGTCAGGAAGGAAAAGTCAAGATTATATATATATATATATATATATATATATATATATATAAACTTAGAACTGACATAATAAAAAAAATATCCAAATGTTGGAGGATTTTAGTCTTTATTTTCACCTGAAATTAGTCAAAATATGATGTTTAGAGCAGCTCATAATAAAACATCATAGACATTCATTGTCTGTTACATTTAACAGTATATGTTTAGATAATTATATGCTGCCTCAATACACTATATATATATATATATATATATATATATATATAATCATTACTAGCAAAATGTAATGAAAATAAATTCAAACTCTTTCACTTTTAGAGTTACAATGTGGATTGCCACCAGGAAGGAAAAGTCAAGATTAATCTATACATATTCATTATTTGGTCTGAGGAAACTCGCATTCATTTTCATTTCTATCAACCAATATTACTCTACATTATATAATCATGTATTAATTTAAATGGATTTGCATTGTGGTGTAGTGGATATCAGCTTGGAATGAGATATCAGAGAGCCAAATTCAAGCTCCAGTTAAATTTATTGCATTTATTTATGTGCAAATACCTTTGGGAATGTTATTAATCTGTCTTTTCTCCCTCCATGTCTGGGTTAAATAGCAGAACAGATTAGGTTATTGCTATGGGACCTACCTTTTTTTGGACTTTAATGAACTCTTCCTATTATTATGACTACAGGGAGAATATGCCTCTTGGGGTGGAGTTGAGTTGGATTGAGTCCCACCGGTCTAATTCTTGGCAGTTTGACTGATGTGTAACACTTTTGTATTTGTTTTCCATCTAATATATATATTTCAATAATTCCTGAGTTCGAGTTTTCTTCCAGACCTATTCTGGGTTCACAACAGTTATGTGGACTTGGTTGGCAACCTATTGTGGGATAATCTTCTGCCCAGTTAGTCATGTCTCTATTGATTCATGATCACTTAAGCATACTTTCACAGTTTCTGCTCTGATGAACTTAGATCACTGGTGCCCCCTAGGTATGAATTTGCATGAGATACTAGATTAGCAACTAGGTCCCACCCTTTTACAGTGAAACAGATAAGATGTAACCGCAATTTCAACCCCAACAGCTTTTCTCGCACTTCTCGCCTGTGGAATTCCCTTCCGTATACTTGCTTCCCCAACAGCTACAATCTCCAGGAGTTTAAATGTAAGGTCAATAGGCACCTCCTAATACACTAACTCACACCCATTCTCTCAAACACTCTTCTCATCTACGCAACCTTCATCCTTGGTATCCTTACCCGTCTATCACCCTCCTTCTGAAATTTTCTATATCTATCCACTCTTTCTCATCACTTTCCCCCATGTAACCTGCTAACCACTCGTTCACATCCCTTCCCCCCTATGTAATCCCCTAACCACTCTTTCTCATCACTTTCCTTTATGTAACCCACTAACCACTCTTTTTTATCACTTCCCCCTATGTAACCCCTAACCACTCTTTCTCATCACTTTCCCCCAGTTACCCCCCTAACCACTCTTTCTCATCACTTTCCCCCCATGTAACCCCCTAACCACTCTTTCACATCACTTTCCCCCATGTAACCCCCTAACCACTCTTTCTTATCACTTTCCTCTATGTAATCCCCAACCACTCTTTCTCATCACTTTCCCCCTATGTAACCCCCTGCGACACAGTGGCAGTGAAATGCCTTGCTTAGGGTTAAATGATTAAAAAAATGTATTATGTATGGCACTTAACTGAATGACTGATCCACTTAAAGGACTATTTGGTATATTTGACAACCTTAGCAGATATAATTCATTTTTTATACAGAGATGATGCTAGCACTCAATCATTGTAGCCTTGTGCCAAGTTAAATTTTTTATTTCTTTTGTTTTCTGATTCCCGTGCAGGCTGTGGTGGAACATACAGTCTGGTTGATGGGTCAATCCAATCTCCCAACTATCCCCATAACTACCCACACAATTCTGACTGCAGTTGGCTGATCAAACCAAAGAAATTTCATTTCATTTTCATGAAATTTGAGGATTTTGAAATAGGAAGTGCTGGCAACTGTACAGATAATTATCTTCAGGTAAGTTTGGTATATTTCTTTACTGGAAGTATTATTAAAGAAAAAGCCTATGATGGAAAAATATTACTATAGAAAAATTACAGATAAACAACAAGAATATAGATTTTGATTTTTAGTGTTAACTTCTATATGCCATGTCTCTTCATGATGTTGGTGATCATGGCTCTCCACAGTTTCTTCTCATTTGTAGCTTTGAATAAATTTTGTACTTTTATTATCTATTCTAAACCCTGTTCTGCTATCAATTTACACAATCTCCATGAGAGCTAGATCAAGCCGAAAATGAAGCACTGTTATCATATTTGGATGGGGGGAGCTGCTCAGTCCTCACGTGATAGTTAAAAAGAATGTTTCCAAGTCATTGTGGGTGACAAATTAGTGGTCCTGGATATGACAAACTGCATCCAGCAGCAAGGCCCCTGATTAGGTTTTGAGGAGCTTGAAACCACCTCTTAATTGCTGTTGTTTCAAGGTCCACCCTGACCTGGGGTGGTAGCACCTGTTAGAATCCCAGCTATGGGCAAATAGTTTGATTACCAACAAAACATTTTTGAATGAAAAATATATAACCAACAAAACATTTTTGAATGAAACATATATTACCAACAAAACATTTTTGAATGAAAAATATATAACCAACAAAACATTTTTGAATGCAAAATATATTACCAACAAAACATTTCGAATGAAAAATATATAACCAACAAAACATTTCGAATGAAAAATATATAACCAACAAAACATTTTTGAATGAAAAATATATAACCAACAAAACATTTTTGAATGAAACATATATTACCAACAAAACATTTTTGAATGAAACATATATTACCAGCAAAACATTTTTGAATGAAAAATATATAACCAACAAAACATTTTTGAATGAAAAATGCAGGCGTCCCCCAAGGCTCCATCTTAGGTCCTACACTCTTCTTGATATACATTAATGATCTCCCTAATTCCATAAGAGCCCAAATAGGTTTGTATGCCAATGACACCACAGTTTACTCTTGCCTCCTACAAAAATCTGATGTAGGTGTCAAAGCTAACCTCGCAGCCGAGATTGAAAAAGACCTCCAATCCATATTGGACTGGGGTAAGAAATGGCTAGTAAATTTTAATGCTTCTAAAACGAAGTTACTCTCAATTAACCATCATCGTCAACATCACCTACCTCCCATTAGCATGGACCAGGCTTGCCTCCCAGAGAATAAAACACTACGCCTCTTTGGTCTCACACTTTCAGCGGACCTCAAATGGAATGACTATATCAAATCCATTGCTAAATCTGCTGCTATGAAAGTCGGTTCTCTGTGTAGGGCCCGGAAGTTTTTTCTGTCTAAATCTATCCTGCACATTTATAAATCTACCATCCGCCCGTGCATTGAATACTGCTATTCTCCTCGGGCTTCTCGACAAGGTTCAGAGGAGGGTCTGTAATGTGATAGATATCGACTTGGCAGACTGCCTGTAGTCTCTCTCCCACCGGCGCAATGTGGCTTCCTTGTGTCTCTTCTATAAATACTTTCACAGCTTCTGCTCCGATGAACTTAGATCACTGGTGCCCCCTAAATACGAATTTGAACGTGATACGAGATTAGCAACTAGATCCCACCCTTTTACAGTGAAACCGATAAAATGCAGCCGTAACTTCTACTCCAACAGTTTCTTTCCTCACACTTCCCGACTGTGGAATTCTCTTCCACATGATTGCTTCCCCGACGGATACAATCTCCAGGAGTTTAAATGTAAGATCAATAGATACCTCCTTACACACTAACCTGCTTCCATTCTATCAAACACTCTTCCCATCTGCCCAACCCTCATCCTCGCTATCCTTACTCATCTGTCACCTTCCTCCTGACATTCCCTATGTCTAACCACTCCTTCTTCTATGTAACCCCATGCGCAATAGTGGCAATGGAATGCCTTGGTTGGGGTGAGATGATTAAAAAAAAATATATATATATATAACCAACAAAACATTTTTGAATGAAAAATATATTACCAACAAAACTTTTTTGAATGAAAAGAATAACTGATTTAAAATAAAATTACATTTTTGGCCTTAAATGACCTTTTAGATGTTGATAGGCCATTAAACAGGAACAAACAAACAAACAAATTAGTTTTTACCTTGCAACTTTCTGACAGGCAGGTTGTGGTGAGTTTCTCACTGCTTTTTCACTACTTCTATGGAAAATGCTCAGATAAATTACATTCCTTGGTTTTGCTAGACCTAGACTTCATGGCTAGGATCCACCATACTACTCACATAACAGCAAACCACTCAGATTCCCTTGGTATTCCATTGGTGAGAAGTAAGTTCCACTGAAACAACTGGTTCTCATGAACCACTGCTGGCCCTTGGCATGACGGTAAACTGCATCTGGCAGCAAGGCCTCTGATTGGGAAATTGTGAGGAGCATGGAACCACCTCTTAATTGCTGTTGTTCCCAAATCCACCCTGACCTAGAGTGGTAGCACCTGTTAGAATTACAGCTATGGGCAAATAGTTAACCCCACCCAAACTAGACACTGTGAAAGTGTAAAAATATACTTTAAGAGAAATATATACATAAAAATAGACTTTTATAGAAAAATAGACATTTTTGAAGGAAAAAATTATTCTCAGCAAAACATTTTGAATACCAAACTCGAAGACATTTTCAGTTTTCTAAAAAAAAAAAGAATAAAAACAAAAAAATTTCATTAAAATCTAACTAAATCAACCTTCTTACTATAATCAAACATTAAAAATACCTTAAAACTCCACCTTTTTGGCATTAAATAACCCACAGAGGTTGATATGCCATTAAGCAAAACAAACTGAACCACTGCTTTGTAGAACAGACTCCCAAGAGGATGTTTCCTTGATCACTACAATTTTAACCTGTCCATGTCTAAAGTTAATCATTATCTTCCTCTCCTATCCATATAAACTACTTCTTCACATAACCCTTTACCTTGAGTGGCTCCGAGGCCTTGTACAGTGTGGACCCTACTGTTAAAAAAGCTTGTTAGATAAGTTATATGGTGTTTCTTCTGTCCTTCTTGACATCAATAACCTGCAAGTGTCAAATTTTTCAAACCCTCTTTGATCATTACTGTAAAAATTGCTTTATTAGTTTGGCCCAGGATTTATTGAGTGATGTTACTATATAGGTCAACTCCCAAATATATGCTAGGTTACCAATGTCCCAAATCTTTATCCTACCAGTACATTAATTTGGCAACCAGTTACGAAAATTTAAATATCTGGGAAGTGTTCTAACCAAAGACAGAAAATGCAACACAGAGATCCAAAGGCGAATTGGCATGGCAAAAGACACATTCTAGAAGCTGAGTAAAGTATTAAGACACAGGAACATTTCACTAGAAACAAAGAAGAGAGTACTGGATTGCTATTTGATATCAGTTCTTCAATATGGCAGTGAATGTTGGACAATATCAACAAAGATGAAGGGAAAACTTGAAGTAGCTGAAAAGTGGTTGTACAGAAGGATGCTGCGAATATCGTAGACTGAACAATGATGAGGTGTTGAAAAGAATGAAAACGAAAAGGAAATTAATATTGAGCATCAGGAAGAGACAACTGAAATTCCTGGGATATGCAATGAGGAAGGAGGGCTTGAAGAACCTGATACTAACAGGTCAGATAGAGTAAAAATGAGGTAGAGGAAAGCAGTGGATAATATATTTGAAGGGCCTAAGCAGGTGGATGACAGAACAGGGGCTGTGAGAGGTTACTGGAGAAAGCATGCTTAGTCACCAGGGATAGGTAGACCTGGAAGATCATGATCGCTTACGCCCTGAACAGACAAGGCACGTAGAAGAAGAATACGATAACCTGTGCCAAAACTACAGAAGTCCACTCCCCTTATCTGTACATTGAGACACTAAGCTTAATGTCTATCTGTATGAGTTGTATAGCAAACATCCAACAACACACTAACATTATCTATTACACAACACTTACTGAACCTCGTATTCCCAAGTGGGTCACCCATCTAGATATTGACCTGGCTTGACATGGCTTAACTTTAGTGATCATTTTTGAACAGATATGACCATAAGCTCACACATTCTGGGTATGACGATAAACTACACCTGGCAGCAAGGCCTCTGATCAGGAGATTTTGAAAAGTGTGGAACTGCCTCTCAATTGCTGTTGTTCCTAGGCCCACCCCGACTCGGGGTAGTAGCACTTGTTAGTCCCAGTGATCAACAAATAATGAACTCCCAAATAAAACAATATGCAATTATGAAAATACATTTTATATTAAAAACCACTGATGCCTCCTCAACAGGTGTTTACTCGTGCAACCAGACTGGCAACTGGGTCCCACCCATTCACAGTCAGGTTAGCCAAATGCAGACGACAATTCTACTCCTGCAGCTTCTTCTCTCGCACTTCCCGCCTGTGGAACTCGCTCCCGTATTCTTGCTTTCCTGACGGCTACAACCTCCAGAAATTTAAATGCAAAGTCAATACTCATCTACTAACCACTGGCCTCTAGCTCTCTCCCCACCCATGTATAATCTTCCCTTTCTCTCCATCTATGTATCTGTCATCGCACCCGCTTTCTCAGCTTTCTGTTGTTCCTTTCTAACTAGTTTGTACTCCTCACTCTTTTCTAATTAATCTTTTTACATTTATGTAGCCCCCTGCACATCAGTGGCGTTTCCGTCTTGCTCGGGGTGAAATGATTAAAAAATAAAAGAAAAAAAGAAATACATGTTTATAATAGTGTACATAGAATTGCCAACAATATATTTAATAGAAAAATGATGAGCAATACATTTTATCTTTAGTTTAAAGGCATTCAAAATATTTAGATTTCAGCATTAAATAACTCATAGAAGTGTTAATATGCCACTAAAACAAATCGACCAACCAACCAACCAACCAACCAACCAACCAACCATTCCTCCTTGGGCCTGTGTGGTGGGATAATTCTTCATCCCTTCTCATTAATCTGGGGAAGGTCTACGCCCAACAAAGGAGATTCTCAGACAAAAACAAAAGACTATGAAAATACAAAAATACATTTTTATAGTAAAAAATCCAGCAATAAATCTTTTTAGTATTTATTTCTGAGATGAGTAATTTTCAATATCTTGGTATTATTTTGAACGTTTGTTCTCATCTTGGTTGACCAAGATGTTATTGAAGAGTCTAACTGCAAAATGGTTTTGTCTATAATGACATTTATATCAACCAAGATGAGAACAATAGTTCTAAACAATCAGTCAGTTAAGTGCCATACGTGATACACGCTTGGGTGATCATGTCTCAAAAGAGACATGACTGACTGGGCAGAAGATTATCTCACAGTAGGTTGCCATTGCTTTCTGCAGTAGACTGGTTGCCGACCAAGGCTATAGAACCCAATCTGTCCTGCTATTTAACCCATAACTGAAAGGAAGAGATGGATTAATACCTTTCCCAAGGGTATTTGCACATAAGTGAATACAATGGATTTAGCTGGAATTTGAACTCAGCTCCCCGGTTTGCCGTTCCGAGCCAATATCCACTGTACCACAACGCACATCTAAACAATACAATTTTTAATAAAAAAATTACCAACAATACCTATTTACAGTAAAATGACTAACAATACAATTTTATAAGAATATAACAAATACATTTTATCTGTAGTTGAAGACATACAGTAGTGCTCAAAATATATTTAGTTCAAGCCATAAAATTGTGTTCAAAATATATAGATTTTAGCATTATATTACCTGTTTTCTTTAAAACTTTTATACTGTCCTGGGTATAATGATATACTACATCCAGCTGCAAGGCCTCTGATAGGAAGATTTTGTCGGGTGTGGAAACATCTCTTAATTGCTGTTGTTCCCAGGCCACCACCAAAATGTTTTGTTGACTAAAGAAAATAAAAATTAAAGATAATATTGACAGTTGTAAATAAATCAAATGAAATAAATCAAATGAAATTAAGATGAAAGGAATAAAGACTAAATAATGAGCAACTTTGGAGGAAAATCAAAAAGAAGCTTCTTTAGTGCTTTCTGATTTAGATCCCTGACTATTTCTTTTTATTGCTGTTTTCCTTCAAGACGTTCATCCTGATCTGGCAAAAAGGCCTCTGAATGAAAGGTTTTGAGGAGCATGAAATCACCTCTTAATTGATGTTATTCTTAGGTTGACCCTGACCTGGGGTGGTAGTACCTGTTGGAGTCCCAAAAAAGTGAGCCCCCAAACATTATGAAAGTATAAAAATACATTTTTATAATATTGAGACTTTTAATAAGTTCTCACTGTTTTCCAGCAGATGGCATTTCTAGAGATGTGTGCATGTAGTTTCAGATGGTAATGCATCTTTTTTTTTTTTTTAATCATATCACCCCGGGCAAGGCGGTAACGCCACTAATGTGCAGGGGGCTACGTAAGGGTGAAAAGATTGGAAAAGAGAAAGCCGGAAACTATATCCTAAACAGGGAACAAGGGATGAGCCTCTTCACCTATTCAATAGACGTGGGTGGAGTGTGAACCGGGTGATAGTTTAGTCTATCTACTCCAATTGAAAAAAAGAAAAAAGAGTGAAATGATTGGAAAAGAGAAAGCCGGAAACCACATCCTAAACAGGGAAATGGAAATAGTATAAGCAAACTTGTAATTCAGTGTATGTCATTTCACCAAAGTGTAAACAACTTTGTTTTTCATAGCATTAAACATATCAGATTTTGTGTCAATGAAAGTGTATTTGCAAGGAATTTTACTGCACTGCTTTATTCAAAAGAAATCTGCAGCTAAAACACAAAGAATTTTTGTTGAGACTTATGCTGACCATATTCTGTCAGAAAAAACATGCAGAGGTTGATTTAGATGCTTCAAAAATAATGATTTTGATGTTAAAGAATACTCCAGCACACCGAAAAAGTTTGACAATGAAGAATTGGAGGCATTACTTCATGAAGAGTCATATCAGGCACAAAGTGAACTTGCAGAATAATTAGGAGTTGATAACATGACAATTTTGAAATGTTTGAAAGTACTAGAAATGATTAAAAAACTAAGATATTGAGTGTCAAAGAAGTTGAATCTGAGAGACATTGAATGGCATCTTGTCATGTGTGAACGGCTACTTCAATGACAGAAAAGGAAAGATTTTTTTGCATTGTATAAAAAACTTGAAGCAACTGAAATGTGGTTCTACAGAAGGATGCTGCAAATATCATGGATCAAGCATGTGAGCAATGATGAAGTTTTGGAAATGATGGAAACAAAAAGGAAATTAATACTGAGCATCAGGAAGAGACAGCTGAAATTCCTGGGACACGCAATGAGGAAGGAGGGCCTGGAGAATGTGATACTAACAGGCCAGATAGAGGGAAAAAGAGACAGGGGATACCATATTTGAAGGACCTAATCAGGTGGATGATGGAACAAGGATTGCATGGTGAAACAGGAGAGGGCTTGCTAAGAGCCACCAGGGATAGGGAAACATGGAAAGCTATGATTGCCTACATCCTGAAGGGACAGGGCACATAGAAGAAGAATAGTGACTGTTGATGAAAAGTGGATTGTGGGGTAAGCCCAGCCATGTAACAACATTGGCGGCAAAGCTGAATATCTATTGTTTGAAGCTTCTGCTCTGCATTTGGTTGGATCAGCTGAGTGTGATTTATTATGAGCAGCTCAGACTGACCAAAATCCTCACAGGAGATTCCTGTCAACTACAATTGATGTGTTTAAGCAAAGCATTAAAGAAAAATAGCCACTATATGAGCAAAGACATGACAAAGTGATTTTGCAACATGACAATGCTAAGCCACACATTGCAAAACAGGGGAAAACCTACTTGGAAATGCTTAAATGGAAAGTCCTACCCCACCCTCCATATTCCCCAGGCATTACCCCATCTGATTATCACTTGTTCCAATCAATGGCACATGGCCTGACTGAGCACTTTGATTCTTATGGAGATGCCTAAATTGAGTTTGACTCTTGACTAACCTCAAAATATGTGTTGTTTTTTCAATGCGGAATTCAAATTCTGCCAGAAAGATGAGATAAAGTCAGTCAGTCAGTGAAGTGCCATACGTGAAACATGCTTGGGCGATCATGTCTCAAAAGAGACATAACTGACTGGGCAGAAGATTATCCCGCCGTAGGTTGCCATTGCTTTCTGTGGTAGACTGGTTGCCAGCCAAGGCTATAGAACCCAATCTGTCATGTTATTTAACCCATAACTGGATGGAAGAGACAGATTAATACCTTTCCCAAGGGTATTTGCACGTAAGTGAATACAATGGATTTGACTGGAATTTGAACTTGGCTCCTCGATTTCTCGTTCCGAGATGATATCCACTGCGCCACAATGTACATCTGAGATAAAGTAGTGGCTAAAAGTGGACAATACTTTCAGTGACATGTTGCGTACTAATTTTTGTAAATAAAACATTATTTTTCAAGAAAAATCAATGAGAACTTACCAAGGCCCTAATAAAAATACCAGTTATAGATTTTGATTTGAAATTTTTTTTCTAGCTACAGATTTTAATAGTAAAAAAAAAAAGTTCCATTAAATGATTTTAATTGTTAAAACAAAAAAAAAATGACCAAAACTCCCTAGAAATAAATTTCAGCATTAAATGCCCCACAAGATGATATGCCGTTGAACAAACCAAACCAAACTTTCTTCTTGCTTTCCTTTAAAATCATGTTTTGGAATTCCTGAAATTTTCATTTTGTGTTTGCCATTTTATGTATGATGCAATGGCAGTGGGAGTTTCAGTTTTTTTTTTTTAATTTTAAAAGAGTCATCTAACATGAAGAAGAAAACAGTTGAAATTAAAAATAATTTAGTCTTTAGAGGTGAAACATTCTCCAGAAAAATAATTTATATAATGTTCATTTATCTTTCGATTTATTATTTACTAGCAGTATAACCCGGTGTTGCTCGGGTGTCATGAAAGCTTTAAAACTAATTCATTGTCCTGGAGCACAGACTCAGCCTAAAGAATATTCGTGTGAAGTTTGGTGAGAATCGGATAAAAATTGTGGATTTGTATAAAGGACATACAGACAGATAAACAGACACACACTCACACACAAACAAACATCTTGCCTTTTATATATATATATATATATATATATATATATATATATATATACACACACACACATATATATATATATTATCGATTTTCTGCACAATTGTAAAAACTGCAACCTTGAAACTTCTGAATACCATTTCTTATGTCTTTGTCTATAAGTGTATCAAATTTGATTAAAATCAGACCACTCCTTCTATAAGCCGACTTTTTTGATTATCGATTTTCAATATTTATCAGGGGTACCTCAACACAAAACCTAGCTAAGAACACTCACAGACGCTTATACTACAACTGTGTAAATTTTCAAGAAAATCGGTTCAGCAGTTTTGGTGTCTATAGGTAATGGAGAGACACACATACACAAAGTTCCATTTATAAATATTATTATATTATATGTATGTGTATATATATATATATATATATATATATATATATAATATTATATATCATATTATATTATATTTATTATATTATATATTATTATATGTTATATATATTATATTTACCAAAATTCACTGAATACTTATTGTGAATACTATGTTGAAATGAGTGGCCATTATTTTTGTAACAACCCAATATATGCTTAGATGACATATGCGAGGTCAGGGCAAGTATGAAAGATCCTAGGAAGACATCATTCATTCTGCTTCAATTAATATGCACAAGGATGTAGTTAACATTAAACTAGTTTCATGGGAAAACATTTCTTTTGACATGCAGTTTACTTTTTTTTAAACGCAAAGGTCCATGTTAAGAAATTAAAACCTTTTAATTTACAGATTTCCCAAAATAATGAGGTCAGTGAAGTCTTTTGCCATGGAGACAGTTTGGCGGGAAGAAATTTTACATTTGAATCATCAGTTCTTCTGACTTTTAAGTCTAGTGATAAAGGTTTAGGAAGAGGTTTCAAATTAAATTATACTCAAGGTAAGTTCAATATTTCATTTTTGCTTCTACTTTTAAACTTTTTCATTTTGTCCATGTTTCTGAGCATCCATTTTATGGGTTTCTTTATGATTGGTGAAAAGTCATTGAAGGATTTCTTATTATTTTTTATTTTTATTTCTTTCTTACTTTTTCTTATTCTTATTCCCTTTTTTATTCTTATTCCCTTTTTTATTCTTATTCCTTTTTTTATTCTTATTCCTTTTTTTATTCTTATTCCTTTTTTTATTCTTATTCCTTTTTTTATTCTTATTCCTTCCTTTTTTTATTCTTATTCCTTCTTTATTCTTTCTTCTTTCTTTCTCTTATTCTTTCTTTCTCTTATTCTTTCTTTCTCTTATTCTTTCTTTCTCTTATTCTTTCTTTCTCTTATTCTTTCTTTCTCTTATTTCTTTCTCTTATTCTTTCTCTTATTCTTTCTCTTATTCTTTCTTTCTTATTCTTTCTTTCTTTCTTTATTCTTATTTCCTTTTTTATTCTTTATTCCTTTTTTATTCTTTTTTACCCTTTTTTCTTATTCTTTCTTTTTTATTCTTCTTTCTTTTTTCTTATTTCTTTCTTATTCTTTCTTTCTCTTATTCTTTCTTTCTCTTATTCTTTCTTTCTCTTATTCTTTCTTTCTCTTATTCTTTCTTTCTCTTATTCATTCTTTCTCTTATTCATTTCTTTCTCTTATTCATTCTTATTCTTATTCATTCTTATTCATTCTTATTCCTATTCTTTTTTTATTCTTTCTTATTCTTATTCTTATTCCTTTTTATTCTTATTGTTTCTTATTTCTTTCTTTTTTATTAATATTTCTCATTATGATTTGGTATGTGGGCTGTTATGTTGCTTGTGATCCACTGAGGTTCATTTTCATTAAAAGAAAAATAAGAATAGATAATAAAACTAACACAACAAAACCCAACAACCCAACACCATGATAATAGAACATAGCCCAGACAGAATTTACAATGTTATTGATCTTGATCTGACAACTCAGCTGTAGTTACTTTCTCACTTCCTATCATAGCTTACCTGTACCTTTTCCATAAATATGTTTGTGATAATTGTTCAATGGTACTGAGATTTTTTTATGAATTTAAGCAAACTATTAGATTGGTGGCAAGGTCTTATCTTCCTGTTGAAATGGCTAGATGCAAACATAAGTCCTTTGCTAACAATTTCTTCTCTCACACTTCTCACTCGTAGAATACTCTACCAGATTCTTGATTTCAAGTCTTCAAAGATTTAACTGTAATGTCATTATTTTCTGCTTTAATTACCTGTTCTTTTATAGTTCTCTCTCCTTAATAATTTTTCTTTTTTCTCAAATTCACTCTCACTCAGTAACTTCCTGTGTCTTTGTGGTGTTGTTGGAGCTGAAATGATTAAAAATTAAAAAAAAAAACAAGATTTTATGAATTAAAGCACATTACTAGATCAGTTACAAATTCTCATCATCTTACTGTTGAAATGGCTAGATGTAGCTGTAAGTTCTGTCTTAACAATTTCTTCTCTCACACCTCTCATTTGTGAAACGCTCTTCCAACATTTTGCTTCAAAAATTTAAATATAATGTCAATCATTATTTTCTGTCTTAATTTCCTATATTTTTTCATTGTCCTCTTTCTCTTATAATCTATCACAGTCTATAACCCCTTGTGGCTTAGTGGTTTTATTTCCTTTCTTAGGGTGAAATGCTTTTTTTTTTAAAATTAGATCAGAAACAAAAATTTATATGGTCAAAATTTTGCTTAATTAAACAAGAGAATGGACAGGCTAGAATGTTTGAAAAAATAATTTCTTTTTAAAATGTAAAAAAGTAAAAATACATTGCTGGAAAAAATCCTGTTAAAACTGAAGTTATTTACCAAAATTTTTATTGTTGTTCTGTTTTTATTGTCACAATAGAAAGATTTTATTAGTCTGTTATTTCTTTTTTATGTTCAGTCAGTTAAGTGATATATGATACATACTTGGGCAATCATGTCTCAAAAGAGACATGACTGACTGGGCAGAAGATAATCCCACAGTAGGTTGCCATTGCTTTCTGCGGTAGACTGGTTGCCGACCAAGGCTATAGAACACAATCTGTTTTGTTATTTGACTCATATCTTAAGAGGGAAGAGATGTATTATATTATTAAGTAGTAATAAGTGGGGGATCAGTTTCTTACTTTATATCAATAGAAAACCGATCCCCCACTTTATGCCAAGTAGACGCTTCAATTACATTTTCAATTATTATATTCAGTCAGTTCAATGTCATACGTGATACACGCTTGGGCAATCATGTCTTGAAAGACACATGACTGACTGAGCAGAAGATTATCCCGCAGTAGGTTGCCATTGCTTTTTGCAGTAGATTGGTTGCCGGCCAAGTCTATAGAACCCAGTCTGTCCTGTTATTTAACCCATAGCTGGAAGGAAAAGACAGATTAATACTTTTCCCAAGGGTATTTGCGCATAAGTGAATACAATGAATTCAACTGGAATTTGAACTCGGCTCCCCAATTTCTCATTCTAAGTCAATATCCACTGCACCACAACGCATATCCGCATTATATGTTACATGGTACAATAAGCTAAAGAATAAATAGGAAACGTTTGTAATTTAACATTTTGCTTTAACTGAGAATGAAATACGGAAAAAAATTCTGGTATTTTCACGTTTGTGTCATCAGTATGATGTTAAACTGCTTAGGCTGGGTAAGAGTTTTTAGCTTTGAATAGCAAATTGTTTAAGAGAAGGAAATCTCTGAAGTAAAAACCTCTACACCTACTCTGTGTAGAATATGGTAGACTGAACTCTCTAACCTTGGTAGGTAATCTTCTTAGAGATGGTGTCTTGATAAAAACACTGAGTTTTTCACTCTCCTAAACTGGTTGGTGCTAGTGTAGGCATGCAGCTGTAAAACTTGCTCCAATATTTCTTGATGGTTAATCATAAAAAAAACCCCTGTCCAACCCAGGCTAGCATGGGAACAGACATTAAACAATGCTGATGATGATGATTAATTTTCATTGGTTTGACCAACTTAACATGCATTTGACTTGTCAGGTAGCATTCATGTGTATAACTTATACGTGTTAGGGTATCGTAATTCTAGTTTGTCTGTGTGAGATTTGAATGATGTATATATGTATGTTTATGAGGCATTATCTATATTTAGTGGTTGTTTGCATGTTGATTTGAGTTGTGGTAATGGTAGTTAAATATATATTAGATTCTTTATGAATTTTGACATGTGTTTATAGTTGGCAGGGTTTTTACTAGAACTTCCTTAAGGTATTTTCAATGCAAAGAATTATGTTCTTTTTTTTAATTCGTGTGACATTTTTAAAATCAAAGTTATGGTCTACCTAGATTCTATTTATTACAAGCAAGTTTAAATGTTTATCCCAACGTAGGTCTCTCTTATGTTCACAGATGCAGGCTTTTAGGTTTCAAGATGTCTCACTAATGTAAGTGTGTCTACATGCCAAGCATTTTATTTGATAAATTCTGGCATATGAAGGAGTGTTGGATCTATTTTTCTAACTAATTATTTCTCCAGCTGTTTTAGAGGCAGTGGTAAAAATGCTAGTGTTGGGGATAACTAATTTATTATCAAATTTTGTAGATAATGTTAGAAAGTAGGATTGGGAAGTTTGTGTTGTTGATGTTAGAAATTGTGTTGGTTCAATTCATATATTGGAATGGCTGCAAAAACATTCCTTTCCTAAATTTATGGAAACAAAAAATACACACAGACACACACTGTGATTTCTTCCAAGCCAATAAGATAAGCTGACTCTCTTCCAGTACTTTTTGTCACGAAGCCAGAACACTGCAATTGTGAGCCTGTATTCCATTTTGTGTCTTAAAATCATTCTTAATTTGTAAATTTTTTGCCTTATTGCCGTTGCTTTGCCTTATTGCTGTTGATTTGCCTTATTGCCATTGATTTGCCTTTTGCCATTGTTTTGCCTTATAACCATTGTTTTGTTTTTTGCCGTCGCTTCGCCTTATTCATATTGTTTTGCCTTATTGCCGTTGTTTTGCCTTATTGTCGTGTTTTGCCTTATTGCCATTGTTTTGTCTTTTGCCGTTGCTTTGCCTTTTGCTGTTGTTTTGCTTTACTGCCATTGCTTTGCCTCATTACTGTCAGGAAGTTGAGTTCAAATTCTAGTTAAATTCCTTGCATTCACTTACGCACAAATACCCTTGGAAACGGTATTAATCCATCTCTTCCCTCCAGTTATGGGTTAAATAACAGGACACATTGGGCTCTATAGCTTTGGCTGGCAACCATTCTACCACAGAAAGTAATGGCAAACTATTGCAGAATAATCTTCTGCCCAGTCAGTCGTGTCTCTTTCAGGACATGATCGCCCAAGCATGTATCACGTATGGAACTTAACTGACTGTTACTTTGCCTTATATATATTGTTTACTTGCTTCATATTATTTTTGTCTTGTTTTTTTCTTTCTGTTGTTAGTGTTTATTGCAAACTTTGTCAATTCTATTTATCAGACATTTCTACTTATTACATTTAACCATAGCCAATTATGCTACAATAGCAAGGAGGAGATTCAGATTTGTGTAGTCTTTGCCTGTGTATATTTTTGCCTCATTATCATTGCTTTGCTATCTTTTGGCTTGCTAAGTAATTTTTTTTTTTTTTTTTTTTTTTTTTACTGTTCTTTTCTTTCTTTCGTTATTGTTTACTGCAAACTTTGTCAATTCTGTATGCTAGACATTTCTACTAATTTGCGTTGTGGTGCATTGGATATCAGCTAGGAACGAGAAATCGGGGAGCCGAGTTTGAATTCCAGCTGAATTCATTGTATTCACTTATGCGCAAATACCCTTGGGAAAAGTATTAATCTGTCTATTCCTTCCAGTTATAGATTAAATAACAGGACAGATTGGGTACTATAGCCTTGGTCGGCAACCAGTCTACCGCAGAAAGCAATGGCAACCTACTGCAGGATAATCTTCTGCTCAGTCAGTCATGTCTCTTTTGAGACATGATCGCCCAAGCGTGTATCACGTATGGCAATTAACTGACTGACATTTAACCATGGCCAGTTGCTCTACAAATGCTATAGCATAATTTTTTTCCCAAGGGACGTCACATAGAAAATCACAGAATGAATCCCAGTCTGCTTTTTGGTAGCAGTAAGAAATTCTGTGAATAGAAGATTACTGGGAGGAGTGGCACTAGAAAGAGATATTAACAGAAACTACAGCATGATCAGATTTTCCAAGAGAGCAAAACTGCATGGCTTGGCAAGAGTCAGGGATAGGAGTAAAGCTGAGATCTAGCAGATAAGCATGTCCTATAGGGATTCTGGGAAAGCATGTGGGAAAGTCCACCACTTGCACGAGATACTGAGTTCATGGTATGGATTGCTTCAGGATCAGTGATAGTTTTTCATCTGCTTGGTATGGTGGGCATTAAAGTCACTAAACACAAATATATTTATGAATGGGTGGGAAGAAATGGCTTTATATTGTTGGAGATACTGTCTAGCAAGGAACAGTCAAGAGAGGAAAGAGAGTGGAAAAGAAAAGATAGCACACTTATTTTATAAGTAAAAGATGGACACACATGTATGTATAAATACTCAGGAGATTAGCTACCTCAACTGGTATCTAATTCTTTGAAGCTTTAATAAAAGTAAAACATGTTAGATTCATAAATATCTCTAATCCTATTATATTCTGATTCCTTATCCTATCATTTATAATAAGAAAGAAAATCCTTTCAAAAATTACTGTTTTCTACAAGCAGTAGTTTATGGATAATATCTTTAATGACCAAAGAGGAACAGGGGTTGCTACCAATGTTATAATAATAAAAAAAAAATCCTTTAAAAACTTACTGTTTTCTACAAGCAGTAGTTTATGTATAATATATATTTTTTTTACTGCAAGGTTGTAAAAAAATACCAGGTTAGGAAACTGGCGCGGGATATCCTTCTCTCAATGAGCGTGAGTGGGCCTCTCTTAAGCCGTAGTAGGCAACCCATCTAGTGATTATATCACGATAAAAACACCCTTGGGAGCTCTAGCAAAGCATCAAGTATTCAGCTACTGACAAGATTTTGAATATCAGCCAAGGCTGCAGAATGATGATAATCCTATCATTTTCTGATTTATATTTGATCTGTATTTGATTCCAGTTCAAATGGCATGTTGTGTATTTCACTGGCAAAAGCAAAAAGAATATGGAATTTGTGATTTTCATAATTGAAAGGTACAAGCATAGTTTTTTGTGTGGTTATGTATAATTTTCTGAAGGATTATGTTCTTTAAGAATTAAATGATTTATATGCACAAAATAAAATCACTGATCATAGAGAAAAAGTTGCAATAAAATATTTTATAACTAAATGATACTATGATAATTCTTTTTTTTTTTTTTTTTGCAGAATATTTAAATTTTAAAAACTTGAGTCTTTTAATAATTTTTTTTTCTTCCCTCAGAATGTGGCAACACGTATTATGCAAGTAATGGAGGTATAATCAGCAACAATGACCTTCAGGGAGCGAAATCATGTCGGTGGTTGCTCATAGCCAATCAATCAGGTAAATATTTCCCTATCTGTGGGTAATATTAGGACCTTGAATAAGTTCTTACTGTTTTCTAACAGATGGCATTTCTAGAACTGCATGCATATAATTTTAGATGGTAATATATATATATATATATATATATATATATATATAAATCTTATATCTAAATCTAAACTTATTTATAAATGGAAATTTGTCTGTGTGCCTGTGTCCATTACCTATAGACTCCGAAATGGCTGAACTGATTTTCTTGAAAATTTACACAGTTGTACTATAAGCATCTGCGAGTGTTCTTAGCTAAGTTTTGTGTCAAGGTACCCATGATAAATATCGATAATTGAAAAAAATCAGGTTATAGAAGATCATATTCTGTTATATTTGATGCAGGAAAAAAAATGTACAATAATTTTTAGCAACCCAGTTTTCCAGTTACATTTGTTACCATAACTCACACCCATGAAGATGACCTCGGAAAGAGATTGAAAGTACTTGGGTACCTTAAAAAATAAATGAAAATAACATCTGTCAATGTTACAGCTCATTCCTGATATCTTTTGATTGTAATTCATGAAAGATTATCCGTGAGTATGAATGGATTTTATTAAAGATAAGCAAACAGTGTTTGCAATTTACTTAATATGACATGTTTAAACAGTAACATTTTTATCTTGAAAAATTTTTGTTATCTCTAAAAAATTGGTAATCCAATATTCATTTCCCAAAAAGCTTGGGTTTTATAGCCTTGGTTGGTAACTGATCTACTGAAGAATGAAATGGCAACCTAGTGCAAGAAAACGTGCCTAGTCAGTCATAGATCAAAAGAGACATGATCACCCAAGTGTTTATCCCATATGGCCCTTAACTGACTGATTGATGTTAGTTCGGAACTGAATATTTTTTATATACTAACATTTATTTCTTTTTATTTTCATTTTTAGATGAACGCATCACTTTACGCTTTTCCAAATTTTCCAGCAGCATTAATTGTGAAAATGAGCATATCAGAATATACAATGGATTTGATGAGACTGCACCTGTATTAGAAACTTATTGTGGCAGAAGACTACCCCCTCAGATAACTTCATCAGGTTCTGGACTTTATATAGTTGCCAAAAAAATGAAGCATCTTGTTTTCCATGCAACATATTCAACCTCTGTATCAAGTAAGCTTATTATAATTACATCATTGAATTCATTTTGTATGTAACATTCTATATATATATATATATATATATATATATATATATATATAAAACGTAGAATATTTGGTATTTAAGTCGGGTAAATTCTGATAGAAACAAGCTGAAAAGAACTCAATGTTAAATTTATTTAACTTAACAGAGTAATATAATCTAAAAGAATTTTTTAGATATTCTACAATTCCATGGGTAATACATATTTTGCAGCCAAAAACTTGATGCTCATCAGACCCAAATGATACAACAGTTAATATTCAAAATCATTCATCATTTGGGTCTGACGAGCAGCAAGTTTTTGGCTGCAAAATATGTATTACCCATGAAATTGTAGAATATCTAAAATTTTTTCTAGTGTGTGTGTGTGTATATATATATATATATATATATATATAATATGTGTGTGCATGTGTGTCAATTTTCAAATTTAAATTTGTTGAATGGCCATTTTAGCAAGAAAATTCACACTGCATCAGCAACGATTGAAAACAAAAATTTATTAATTTAGATATGCTACAAAATTTCTATACCTGAAGAAGCCCCAAAACATATCCATACACAGGAAGTTAAAAAAAATATATATAGGGAGTGGGATTAGGAAAGAAAAGAAAAATTTTTTTTATTATTTAAATTTATCAGCCAGACATAAGAAAAAGGGAAAAGCAGAAACAGAGATTCATGACTCAATATTAGAAGATTTTACATTATGTCTGTATGAAAGAATTAAAAGTTAAAATTTAAACCGTGTCACAGGAATATAGGTGGTAGGGAGAAAGGTAAGAAAAGACAAAAAGGGGTAGACAAGGGGAAAGTTAATGAAGAAATAAAATATAAAAAATTTTCTTAGTAAACAAGGTAAGGACTGATGATGACTTTCATTGGTGAAAGAAAGGGAAAGTTAAAAAGAATGAAGGAAGGAGATAAATTATATATTATATTAGACTCTGTTAAAATTTACCAAAAAAATGTTTAATTTAATTAAAAATCTTATGGTGGAACTATTTTGATTTAAAAAAAAAAAATGCCCTTTACCTTGATCAATTTTAATATTAATAAAATTAATATTAATAGGATCAGGTTTTTGGGATTTTACCTTTTGCTCATCATTTTTGGATTTAAATATATATATATATATATATATATATATATATATATATATTAGTGGACATTTAGATATGTATACAAGGTAAATTGTTCCCATTTGATAATTTTAATATTGTACATGCACATCGTTTGTTTGTTTTTGTTAACTTCACAGTGTAGTAGGATCAGTTGGGCACTATTAAAAAAGAGAACATCATTATGCAATTTACTCTACCAGAAATTTAGAAACGCCATGGGATACTTGAAAATTCGCACCAGAAACTCTAATACGAACATTTCAAAGTGTTTTGGATGTCAATCTGAGGACATTGCAGAGAATTTGGAAAGAGTTAATAAATCACAAGTGATGGCAATGTTATCCTCTATTCATCATTCCACATGCAACATGGAGGTCTACATCAAGTGCCTTAAAGAGTTAGTGCTGTCTTGTGTCAAGAGGGTGGCTACTGGACGACTTTATGCCTAGTAACAGAACTATGCACCATGCCACACAAGCAGAATAACCCAGTCATGGCTGTCAGACAATTTCTGCAACCCCATCACACCTTACCTCTGGCCACCTAACTGCTCAGACTGCAACTCTCTTGATTATGATGTGTGTGGCATAGTTGAGGGAGAGACTCAGGAAACTCCTTGTTACACCAAAGATGAGCAGAAGGCAACGATTATGTCACCAACTTAAACGAGAAAACTGCCCAGAAAAGATGCAGGAGACTGTGAATTTGTTTGGTGGATGTGGGTCAAATTGAAAGAAATGAACAACCAAATGGGGATGGATTGAACAAGGGCTTTATTCGACAGAGATGGTACCTCAGACCGTTCGTCACTGTCCCTCAATATGGCCGTCAGGCAAGTCCCCCAAAATCCCATAAGTTCACGTGGAGTAAGTTTACAAAGGGTCAGTTCGAAGGTGTAGGGGAGACAATTCTAGGTAGCCTTAACACAAATAACAGGACAGAATTGGTTCTACAGCTCAATGTAATGTTCTGTTAAATGTTGGTCTTTAAATTGTTGAGCTTTCTCCATTTAAAGAGCTGCTGGATGAAATACATCCTATCCCATTCACATGCATTTCAAAAACCATTTCACCATTTTGGGCCCAAAATGCCCATTGGAAATTTTATTGAATAAATTTACACTTTAGTATTTCAAGATATATTTACCAAAATTACACAAAAAATATCTGATAAAATGAAATGTCAGTGTTATTTTTAATTTGTATAATTCAAATGATGATTTGTCTATCTCTCTCTCTCTATATATATATATATAATATATATATATAATTAGTTAGTCTTCGGTTGTAATTAAATCAGATTAGTACACAGTTGCATTAAAAAGTGTTCAATACAATTACATTGTAGAATTTTTTTTTTCATTTGGAAATGAGTTATTCCTGCAAACTAAAGTGTCATGGAAGTTCTCCAACAAAGATTGAAAACAGGTTTTGTCTTTGAGAAATTACAGCAAGTTGAAGATAATTTTCCAGCTTTCCATTTATTGGGATCGAAATGGTTTCCTTTTAATCTAGCAGACGTTATCTTTTGGTTAGTTAGGAGTAACTTTAAAAAAAAATTGTTTCATTCATGTACATTTTTAATTTTTTTTAATTTAATGTTTTGATTTAAGATTATTATTATTTTCTATTTCTATAGATTGTTTAATTTAATATGTAAAAAATGTATTTTTATTTATTTATTTAAATGCAAATATTGTCTAGCATTCTATTCCTCCCCTCCTTCTCTGCATTTCGACTAAAAGGGTTATGGAAGTTCTCCAACAAAGATTAAAAAAGGGTTTGTCTTTGAGAAATTATGGCAAGTCAAAGATAATTTTCCAACTTTCCATCTACTGGGATCGAAACAGTTTCCTTTTAGTCTAGCAGATGTTAACTTTCGGTTAACTTAAAAAAAAATTGTTTCATTCATGTACATTTTTAATTTTTTGATTTCAGATTATTATTATTTTCTATTTCTGTAGATAGATTAATGTTTAATTTAATATGTAAAAAATGCTTTTTTATTTATTTAAATGCAAATATTGCCTAGTGTTCTATTTCCAACTTTCCGTCTACTGGAATTGAAATGCTAATCTGTGGAATTGACATATTTTCCTTTATATAACTAGAGGTGGTGTCTCAATAAATCGCCGTGGAGAAGGCAACAGGATACCAATCCACTGTCTATCTATCCTGCATATAATCATGACTTTACAATACAAAAATATGTCTCTGGACCATTATCCTGCGACTGTGTGCAACAAAGAAAGGATTACCTTGGGAACATGGAATGTCATGACGCTCAACAACTGTGGACAACTAGAGAATGTCACGGAGGAGATGAATAGACTGAACATCAACATTCTGGGAATGTGTGAAACCAGATGGCCAAACAACAGAGACTTCAGCAGCAACAACCACAGGATAATATACACAGAAGGAAAAAATAATGTAAAAGGTGTTGGCTTAATACTGGACAAAAAAATGAAGAAATGCCTTCTAGGATATTGCCAGTTCTCTGAAAGAGTTCTCCTGGTCAAACTGAGAGGGAGATTGTTCAACATAGCAATTGTAGTTGTCTATGCACTAACAACGCAAAGCACTGAGGAAGAAATAGAATCTTTTTACTCCACTCTAGACAATGTCAAGGCTCAATGTAAAAGCCAAGAAATTAGAATTATCTTGAGAGATTTGAATGCCAAAGTAGGCAAGGAGAGGGAAGGTATGACAACTGGCAACTTTGGATTAGGAATCTGCAATGAACGAGGAGAAAAATGGGTTCAATGGTGCACAGCAAATGACCAGGTAATAACTAACACCTGGTTTCAAGAACACCCATGATATCTATAGACATGGAGAAGCCCAGGAGGTAATATGAAAAACCAGATAGACTGCATAACCATAACCAAGAGATTCAGAAATGTAGTGGTTCAAAGCAAAGCCTATCCAGGCACCGACTGTTGTAGTGACCACATCCCAGTCCTCGGCAAACTAAAGGTGAAACTCCAGAGATTAAAGAAGCCTAGTGCAGCACCAAAATACAACACGCTCATGAATGACCTCAACCTTCGGAAAGAATACACTAACAGTGTGAAAATCAAATACTAAGAACAAATTTGAAAAGGACACTCGAAATGGGACTCACTAAAGGAAGCAATAGTGATATCAGCAAACAACATTGCCTCAAAGAAAATCAGGTGCAGAAGAAAAACGAATGTTTGACTGAAGAGATTCTCAACATGATGCAAAGGGGGCAGAAAATAATATCACTCAATGGAATGGAGTACAGGGAACTAAGCAAGGAAATAAAAAGAAAATGCAGACAGGCTAAAGAAGAATGGCTCAATGACAAATGTGCAGAAGTAGAAAAACTGTGCAGGAATAATAAAGCAGACATGCATAAAGAAATAAAAGAACTGACAGGACAAAAAACCTGCTCCGCAACAGGATGTATGAAATCTAAGGATGGAACAGTCATATTGGAGAAAGAGGAAATACTGCAACGATGGGAAGAATATATAAAAGATCTTTTCCAGAACAAGAGAGAGCAACTGATAATACACAAAAATGTGGACAAACCAGAAATATTAAAGTCTGAAGTTGAATCTGCAATAGCCACACTGAACAGAAACAAAGCAGCTGGATCAGACACCATAGTCATAGAGCTGCTGATAGCCCTGGAAGAATTTGGCATAGAGAAAATTACAGAATTAATAAATGATATTTATAATAGTGGTGTAATACCAGATGACCTCAGCAAGTCAATCTTCATAGCGCTGCCTAAGAAGCCAGGAGCAAACAAGTGCAAATTCCATAGAACCATCAGTTTAATGAGCCATGTAACAAAACTGATCATCCGAATCCTGATGAATAGAGCGAGAAGCAGAATCAGGCCAGAGATAGGATGAGAACAGTGCGGTTTCATCAAAGACACTGTAACAAAGAACACCATACTTATGATCAGGATATTCTCTGAAAGGGCAATACAAATGAAGAAGGACTTGTACCTATGTTTTATTGATTATGCAAAGGCATTTCATAAAATACACTGCAAAGAATTGATGGAGATGCTTGGCAGCCTCGACATATTTGGGAAAGACCTAAGAGTAATCAAGAATCTCTACTGGCAGCAAACTGCCTGCATACAGACAGGTAATGAATTAAGCAATTATACTAAGATTGAAAGGGGCGTAAGACAAGGATTCGTCTTTTCACCGGATCTATTCCACTTATACAGCGAGACTATTCTGAGAACCTTAGAAGTTATGCTAGGATTCATCATCGGAAGCCACAATTTAAACAATATAAGGTACGCAGATGATACAGTGCTGATAGCAGACACAGAAAGAAAACTACAAGACCTCCTACAGAAGATAGCTGAAGAGTGACAAGAAAGGACTAAAAATAAACTGCAAGAAAATCGAATGCATGGTTATCAGCAAAAAGGGCAGCCCAAAATGCCAATTACAGGTGAGGGATTCTAAAATCAAGCAGGTACAGAAATTTAAATACCTAGGAAGTGTTCTAACAGTGGACGGAAAGTGCAACACTGAGGTCCAAAGGTGACTTGGCATGGCAAAAGAAGCATTCCAGAAGTTGAGTAAAGTATTAAGAAACAGGACAATTTCACCAGAAACAAAGAGGAGAGTATTGGATGTGAGGTTGGTTCTTCAATATGGCAGTGAATGTTGGATAATATCTATGAAGATGAAGGAAAAACTTGAAGCAGCTGAAATGTGGTTCTACAGTAGGATGTTGCAGATATCATGGATCATGTGAGCAATGATGAGGTTTTGGAAAGGATGGAGACAAAAACGGAATTAATACTGAGCATCAGGAGGAGACAACTAAAGTTCCTGAGATATACAGTTTTCTTGCAGATGAAGAAGAGGACTGAGTCAAAAGAGATGTCATTCTACAGAAGGATGCTGAGAATACCATGACTGAAGCATACAAGCAACATGGAAGTTTTATGAAAAATGGTAACAAAAATAACTTAGAATCATAGATGTGCATTGTGATGCAGTAGGTATGGGCTTGAAACAAGAAATCAAAAAGCCTAGTTTGAATTCCAGTTGAATTCATTGCATTCACTTATGCACAAATACCCCTGAGAAAAGTATTAATCCATCTCTTACCTTAAGCTGTGGGTCACATAACAGGACAAACTGGGTTCTATAGCCTTTGTTTGCAATCAATTTACTGTAGATTGTAATGGCAACCTACTGCAGGAAAATATACCCAGTCAGTCATGTCTCTTTTGAGACATAATTGCCCAAGCATCTATTGACATATTACACTTAACTGAATACTTAGAATCACATTAAATTTTTGTGAAACATAATGAGAAAAGATAGTTTGGAGAAGTTGACACTCACATGACTTATTGAGGGGAAGAGAAAACATTAAGTAGCCTACATAACAGGCTTGTGAAAATAAATATCAGTTCTCCTATATGGCAATAAATTCTGTTGTACAATTTCCTCACAGATGAAGAAGAGACTTGAACCAGCAGAAACAAAGAAAAGAGTATTGGACTGTTATATAATATCAGTCTTTTTATATGGTAGTAAATTCTGTACAATTTCCTCACAGATTTTTAAGAAAAATGGAAACAAAAAGGACACTTAGAAACAGAAAATGAAAACTGAAATCTCTTGATTGCATAATTATTCACAGTGATACTTTTAGTGTGCAAACAATGTTAAGTTATACAGGGTGTGGCAAAAATCATGCACTTATATGGATAATTTAGCAAAAGTCTAATCATGCATGAAAATTTTATTTATTGGATATCTAATTGTGATATGTGCTGTTCAAAATGTCTTCCTTCCTTTCTTGATCAAAACACATTTGAATTCTGTGCCTGCATGATTCAGTAACACATTGGAAAGTTTCCTTTGTCGTTTGACTGTATTTCTGTTTGATTCTTTAAGTTCCTCAATATTTCTTGGGCGTGTTTGATAAACAACTGATTTTAAATGACCCCACAGAAAAAATACAAGAGTTTGAGGTCTGGTGAGCTTAGTGGCCACTTCAGCCATCTTACTTCATCGGAATAGTTTCTCCAAAGTAAGAAAATGCCAAAACAAATGAGATATTTAAAACATGATTAATTAACCCTTATGGTGCGCAATTTTTCCTTCACCCTGTATATCAGCTCACAAACAATTTTATTGCCTAAGTTGACTATTATAAAGTTAGTTTGAAGTCAGAGTTTGTAAATGACCTCTAAAAATCAATCTGTTAAATAGAAAATGTTAAAAGAAAGCAAATATTTGATTGAAATTTTCTTTTTTTTTTGTCCTCTCCAGGTTGTGGTGGTGAAATCTATGCTAGTACAGGTTCTATTAGTACTCCAGGATACCCAGCAAATTATCCATTGAACATCCAATGTATATGGCAGTTGAAAATTGCACCTGGAAACCAGATTCATTTAAGTTTTAGGTTAGTCTAATTTCAAATTTCTTTCTGTCTTACAAGAAAAAAGTGTCGCTGCTGACACCTGGTTTTGAACACTGATTGCCAGAGAGCAAACACAGTCTGCCTTGGCTTGAAGTAATTAGAGGTATTGTGCTATATATATATATATATTAAATTAAATAGGATTAATTCAAGGATGTTGAATGACCATTTCGATATGACTTTTTTAACTTTACTATTTCGATATGACTTATTTTAACTTTACTATTTCTGTCTCATCTTTTTCATTTAGACCTCATGATTGTTTTAAGGTGTCCTAAAATATAAGGAACTATATTTTCTGGCAACATTGTCCCAAGGGGTGAAAAGGCCACCGGGCAAGAAAACGAACCTGCTGATTTTACATTAAGGTTTGATAGCAAATGGTGCCTGGCGGCAGCTACAACAATCATTGAGAAAAGCTACAGAAGCAGTAAAAAATTTTATAATTTTAAAAAGTACTCTGGGCTTGTCACTTCCTTTCAGTTATGGGTTAAATAACAGGACAGATTGTGTTCTATGGCCTTGGTAGGCAACCAGTCTACTGCAGAAAGTAATGGCAACCTACTGCGGGATAATCTTCTACCCAGTCAGTCAAGTCTCTTTTGAGACATGATCGCCCAAGCATGTATCACGTATGGCCTTTAACTGACTGACTGTGGGGCTAAGGCCATGTCATATTTTAACAGCAGTTCCTGTATGATTATTGAATTCGAGCAAAATTGAGCCTGGTCGGTATTTAGATTAGTGATCACTTGGGAATACCAAGAGCTGTAAGCTTAGATGCACATGTATCTTAATGGATAACAGCTCCGAATTAATAATTGGAGAGTTGAGTTCCAATTCCAGTTGGGTTTGTTGTATTATGTTCAAATACCCTGGAGGAAGGTATGAATCTAACCACAGCTTTTATTTAAAATTCAGTCAGTTAAGTGCCATATGTGATACATGCTTGGGCGATCATGTCTCAAAAAAGACATGACTGACTGGGCAAAAGGTTTTGCTGCAGTAGATTGCCATTACTTTCTGTGGTAGACTGGTTGCCAATCACAGATATAGAATTCAATCTGTCCTGCTATTTAACCCATAGTTAGAGGAGGAAGAGATGGAGTAATACCTTTCCCAAGGGTCTCAGCACATAAGTGAATGCCATGAATTCAACTGGAATTTGAACTCAACTCTCCAATTTCTCATTCCGAGCTGATATCTCCTGCACCACAACACAAAGCAAAAAGTTTAAATAGATATTAATTTAATTAAAAATGGCAGTAATTTTCTAAGGGAAAAATGTTTAGAGAGTACACTAATTTCTGAATCTGCACAGTAAATTTGTGTTCAGGTTCTTACAAAATTTCTTGTTTCTTAACAAATCTTGTTTTTACAATGTGGGATATTTGTATACAAAGCAACAAAAGTATTGGGAAAGTAAATGAGATTTGCTAAGCTGCGTGTCTAGACACTTTGGATGCCAGAAATTATCGAATTTACAATTCTAACATTTTAGGCATTTTCTTTCTGTACATAATTATAACTGACATTTGTTTATATCTCTGTTTATGTTTTCTCTTTTTATGTTTATATATACCATGTACATATATATAATTCTATCAATAAAAACATTAGTTTAGTCTGATGAAGTCCTTTAAGAGGATGAAACACATGGCATAAAATTTGTCATTCAGTTACCTAACAAATTCACCAATGGATTTTTAATTTTTTTTTTTTTTACAGTAAATTCTCACTTGAAACATACGATTTTTGCAACAAGGACTATTTAGAAGCTAGGAGTAGTGATGCAGGTGGTTCATTGATTGGTCGATTCTGTGCTGGAAAACCACAAAACATAACATCAAGAGGAGATCTGTGGCTGAAATTCCGTTCAGATGAAGATAATACAAGGAATGGATTCATTGCCAGTTATGTTCAAAGTAAGTTTTTTTGTTTTTGTTTTTAAATCTTAGCAAGACAATGTCAGGGAAACAAAAAGTGATTATTTCCCTTTGATTGAAATGAAGTCAAGGAGATAACTTGACTGTTGCTTAGTGATGCCACTTCATAGATTAAAAAAAAGTGGCCAGTCAGATAATTAACTACCTGGAGTCAAGACGCACAAGTTGTTCATTTTTGCGAGAGCTGTGCTCGGGGCAGCTCACAAGCCCATAGCACTGTTTTCATTTGGTAATATATATTCACCTGATATATAAACTCTCTCAAGCCGATAGTTTGAAGAATATGTCCTTGCTAGTGACACAGAAGATTAATCTGGCACACTCAAATCTCTGCAAGCCAAGTCCCAATTCCAACTGGATTCATTATATTCACTTATGCTCAACTAGCAGTATAGCCCGGCATTGCTCGGGTGTAATGAAAGCTTTAAACCTAATCCATGGTCCTGGAGCTCAGACTCTTTGGACGTTGGCACGAAAGACTAAAAAGTTTCCAGTTAAAGCAAAACCGTAGACTGAAAGAAAAATGAATGGATGTATGACAAATTTTGATTTCCTGGTATTAATATCAAATTTTCTACACTATTGTAAGAACTGCAACCTTGAAACTTCTGAATATCATTTCTAATGTCTTTGTCTATAAGTGTATCAAATTTGATTAAAATCGGACCACATACTTCTATAACCCGATTTTTTTTGATTATCGATTTTTGATATTTATCGGGGGTACCTCAATATAAAACCTAGCTAAGAACACTCGCAGACGCTTACAGTATAACTGGGTAAATTTTCAAGAAAATTGGTTCAGCCATTTCGGAGTCTATAGGTAACAGATACACACACACACAGACAAAGTTCCATTTATAAATAAGTTTAGATTACTCTTGAGAAAAATAGGGATCTGCCTATTTTTCCTCAGCTATGGGTTAATTAGTATGAACTGTTACCTCCAAAAACTTTTTATAATCTAAAAATATTTTCTGGCTTTAAATTTACCATCCCTTTATACAAGATTATTAGTTAGGTTATCGGAGAGCTGAGTTTGAATTCCAGTTGAATTCATTGCAATCACTTATGTACAAATGCCCTTGGGAAAGGTATTAATCCATCTCTATTCCCTCCAGCTATGGGTTGAATAGTTGAACAGTTTGGGTTCAATAGATTTGGTTGGCAACCAGTATTCTACAGAAAGTAATGGCAACCTACTGCAAAAAAAAATCTTCCCAGTCAATCATGTCACAAAAGAGGTATGATCGGCCAAGCTTATATCACATACAGCACTTAACTGACTGAGTTAGGTTATGCATTATTTCCATTTGTTTGTTTTGCTTTCAGTATGTTCTGTTAGTGTTAAATTTGCTCAGCTCTCTTTTCTAGTTATGTTCTAGGAATTTCAACAGTCTTTTTTATTACTATCTGTCATAGTTAACGTTGTGTATGAAACTATTGAGGTAGTGAAAGTTAAAATCAGTGAATTAAATTCCAATACATTTATTGATTCTCATCTCAGTTGATGATGTAATGAATAGGTAATGAATATATACACACCTTGGTTCCCCCTCACTGGAATGTGATTGGCTGGTATCAGCCATAAATACAGATGAAGGCAAGGACGTCCAGAGTGAGTTAGAGGGATCTAAAAATCTTTCCACCGGAGGTTTATTGGTTTACCGCTTTTGGATTACGATTATTGACTACACCTACATGTCAGGATACTGCATATGACAATTACATCTACGTACTAGATTGACCTATCTGGTTACATTTGCCTCAACCACTTAGCTACCTCATATTGATATATATATATATATATATATATATATATATATATCTTTCCGGGACATATCATTTGAGAACCGATATTACAACTGTTGTACCCTTCAGTCTCTTTCAGGTAACTGTCATATTTACTAACCACCTTAGAACTTCAAATTAAACCATTTATTCAGTCCATGAAGGTAGATTGTTTTCATTTGAATGTCTTTTACAAAAATTCATTGATAGAAAATGCTATCTGGCATGGATCTGAACAGTTATGCCTTTTTTTTTTTTTTTTTTTTTTTTTTTTGTAATCATATCACCCCAAGCAAGGCAGTAACGCCACTGATGTGCAGGGGGCTACGTAAGGGTAAAAAGAATGGAAAAGAGAAAGCCGGAAACCACATCCTAAACAGGAAACAAGGGATGAGCCTCTTCACCTGTTCAATAGATTTGGGTGGAGTGTGAACCGGGCGATAGTTTAGTCTATCTACTCCAATGAGTTTAGTCTATCACAACATACTATCGTTTGTTGCAAGTTTATTTTTATGCTTCTGCCATACATCTAGAGATTCTTGACGAAATCCAAAGAAGAATCTGCAATGTTATTGGCTCTGCCCTAACTCTTCAATACCTGGCCACAGCAGAGGCAACGAAAATCTTGGAGAGTTGAGTTATTTAAGAGAAATAACTGGAACTGAGTTATCACAAAAAAAAATAAAAAGCATGGCACATGGAATTAGAACAATCTACCCCAGGGGACTTAATGTATCAGTTTTAAATTCCAACATATATCACCTGAAGAAAGCCTGTGCACACAACAGCCGAAATGTCGGGAATATAACAATAAAGATGAGGACAACAGTCTAAGTGATGTAAATAGTTGCAATACTTCATCTATTTCAGTCTGGTCACATACTTTTCTACTCATTTCCATTTTTTTTTCTATCTATCTATCTATCTATCTATCTATCTATCTGTCTGCGTTGTGGTGTATTGGATATCGGCTCGGAACGAGAAATCAGGGAGCCGAGTTCGAATTACAGCAGAATTCATTGCATTCACTTACGCGCAAATATAACAATAAAGATGAGGACAACAGTCTAAGTGATGTAAATAGTTGCAATACTTCATCTATTTCAGTCTGGTCACATACTTTTCTACTCATTTCCATTTTTTTTTCTATCTATCTATCTATCTATCTATCTGCGTTGTGGTGTATTGGATATCGGCTCGGAACGAGAAATCAGGGAGCCGAGTTCGAATTACAGCAGAATTCATTGCATTCACTTACGCACAAATATAACAATAAAGATGAGGACAACAGTCTAAGTGATGTAAATAGTTGCAATACTTCATCTCAGAAATGTAGTTTTGAGTTTGAGTTTTCTTTAACGGCATATCAACCTCTGTGGGTTATTTAATGCCAAAAAGTTGGGGCTTTAAGATATTTTTTTTAATGTTCAGTTATAGTTAGAAGGTTGATTTAGTCAGAGTTCAATGAAATTTTTTTTCTTTTTAATTTTAGAAAACTGAAAATGTCTTCTAGTCTTATATTAAAAAATGTTTTGAGATTTTTTTTTTCCTTCAAAAATGTATATTTTTCGATAAAAGTCTATTTTTATAATTTCATAGTGTTTTGTTCCAGTTTGGGGGTTAACTATTTGCCCATAGCTGGGACCCTAACAGGTGCTACTACTTTGGGTCAGGGCGGACTTGAGAACAGCAGCAATTAATAGGTAATTCCATGCTTCTCACAACCTCCTAATGAGAGGCCTTGTGCCAGTTACAGTTGACCATTATACCCAGGACCTCAGAAAGATAGACAGATGTTAAAGAATAAGCATCTTGTTATCGTCTAAAATTGTAAAACATTGAACAAGGATTACAACCAAGGAGGATTCCCATCCTTAGCCAGTGAATAATGAATGTTTCCTTGTAGGGAAATGTTTTACAGTACCATAACCACTGTGTCTGTTCTGCCATTCATTTGCACAAATTTGTGAAACAAGAGAACTTGATTTTATTTTCAATTCATCCTGCAAATATTATTCTGATTGGAAACCATTAATCTGCTTTTGTCATAAATTTTTCTGTAACAAAAAGTCAGTTCAGTAGCTGCATATCTCAAGGAATTCTCTTTCACATTTTGCAACAATTTGTAGAACCGATTCACTGGTCACATGCAGCACCTGTTTATATTGATATCAGTCAGTCAGTTAAGTGCCGTAGGTGATACATGCTTGGGTGATCATAAGAGACATGGCTGACGAGGCACAAGATTATCCTGCAATAGGTTGCCATTACTTTTTGCAGTAAACTGGTTGCCAGCCAAGGCTGTAGAACCCAATCTGTCCTGTTATTTAACCCATAACTGGAGGGAAGAGATGGATTAATACCTTTTCTAAGGGTATTTGTATGTAAGTGAATTCAACTGGAATTTGAACTTGGCTCCCTGATTTCTCATTCTGAGCTGATAATCACTACAACACAATGCACATTATTGATATCAGTCAGTTAAGTGCCATACGTGAAACACACTTGGGCAATCATGTCTCGAAAGAGACATGACTGACTGGGCAGAAGATTATCTCACAGTAGGTTGCCATTGCTTTCTGTGGTAGACTGGTTGCCTGCCAAGGCTATAGAACCCAATCTGTCCAGTTATTTAACCCATAACTGGAAGGAAGAGACGGATTATTACCTTTCCCAAGGGTATTTGCGTATAAGTGAATGCAATGAATTCAACTGGAATTTGAACTCGGCTCCCCGATTTCTTGTTCTGAGCAGTTATCCACTGCACCACAATGCACATTTGCTTTGATTATTGATATAATCTTCCTAAAACCAGATCTTCTAATTTGTATCACAAATTTCTATTACTGGCTAGATGTGAACACTCTGTGAAACCAAAGGCTGAACTAAAACTGTGTATAACTGTGTTAACTGTGTATAGGCTCCACACATATCTTCCATTTTACTTTCATACTAAAAGAAAAATACAATCCAGAATTTTCATCAATAGTAACCATTTCTACCTAAAGAAAAAAAATGAAGCCAATCTGATCCTAAGAAAAAGATATAAAAAACCCATCAAAGGGAATTCTTCAGTAGTCAGCCAGCACACCATCCACAATTCACAACAGCAACCTCCCATCTACAATGATGCCTGCTATAGGCCATCACCATTAATTTACAACTCCCTCTCCTCTTTTCTTACCCACGCTTATTTTATTGACTGACTGAAGTCTGAATATTTGCATAGGCCACAAATATCTCTCACACTTTCTCAAAGCAATGAGATCTGGTTTTGCTCAAGTTGTAGCTTTTGGATTGGCTATGTTTTCTTTCAAGTATCTTTCATGCCAGACATGCACGAGCACTTTTTTTTTAGGAAGTAAGTCATTTTCCTTACTACACTTTCAATACTTTTTTTGTTTTGCAGTATTTGGTGGCCCTTTAAGTGGAAGTTCTGGAAAAATATCCATACCAAACTGGGATTCACCTCCCACTCCTGTTGTCTGGACCATCACAGTGGATACTGGTCTTGTTGTACTTATTCACCTTAAAGAGATGAGGTTTTTCATATTTCAAGATGAATGCATTGGCTATTTAGAGGTCAGTAGAAAAATGTTGATACCCAATATTTTCTTTTTTTTTCTATCTTTCATGTGCCATATGTAAATTTTCAAGAAAATCAGTTCAGCCATTTCGGAGTCTATAGATAATGGACACATACACACACAGACACACACACACACATGGACAAAGTTCCATTTATAAATAAGTTTAAATGCTATTTGTTAAAACAAATAATTTCAAATTGTTGGTTGTTTATAACCAATTTCGTTAATCTTCGTAACATGTTTACATTTGTTGACATTACGATACATTCCAGAGCAGATATGGTTATTGTGACGAATTGAAAATTGTGTCCTATAGACTTGATTTGACTTCATTTAGACCGTTGGTCATTCATGGTTGATAGGTCTAAGATGCACCTGATCAATTGGTGGCTTCCCCTATGTGGATAGGGATCACAGGTTCGAATCCTGCCAAATGACACACAGTATTGTAACAAAAATTTATCGTAAATAATCAGTCCAGTAGAAATAAATATGTTATACTGTTTGATTATAAACAGAATATCTACTTAAATACAAGTATCAAAAATACAAACAAATAATTTCACAAAGAATACTTCATGTTATTGAACCTTTATTTGACATTCATATTATGTGCCAATTCTAGTTTTTTACCTCAAGCAAGACAACAAAGCCGCTAAGACACAAGGGTTACTGAATGTAAAAGAATTTGAAAAAAAAAACATTAAGGAGTGAAAACAATAAAACAAAATCAAGAATTAAGAAGACAGAAGATAACAGTTAACTTATTAAATTTTTGAAGAGCAAATTTGGCTGGAAGTGAAGTCAGTCAGTTAAGTGCCATACAGGATACATGCTTTGGGTGATCATGTCTCGAAAGAGACATGACTGACTGGGCAGAAGATTATCTCACAGTAGATTGCCAGCCAAGGCTCTGGAACCCAATCTGTCCTATTATTTGACTCATAGCTAGAGGGAGAACAGATGTATTATATTATTATATAGTAATTAGTGAGGGATTAGTTTATTACTTCATAACTGTAGAAAACCAATCCCCTATTTTATCACCAACTATTATATTCAGTCAGTTAAGTGCCATACAGGATACATGCTTTGGGTGATCATGTCTCGAAAGAGACATGACTAACTGGGAAAAAGATTATCCCGCAGTAGGTAACCGTTGCTCTCTGCAGTAAATTGGTTGTCAGCCAAGGCTATAGAACCCAATCTGTCCTATTATTTAACACATAACTGGAGGCAAGAGATGGATTAATACCTTTACCAAAGGTATTTGTGTGCAAGTGAATGCAAGGAATACAACTGGAATTCAAACTCAGCACCTTGTTTAGTTGTTCTGAGTCAATATCGACTGCACCATAATTCACATCCGCACCAGTGAAAAGTGCAATAAAAGAAACAGCATAGTTACATCTAGTTATTTCAACTGTAAAATGATGAGACCTTGCCACCAATTTTATCTTCTATGTGCTGTGTCCCTTCAGGATGTAGACGATCATGGCCTTCCACATCTTCCTATCCTTTGTCGCTCTTAATAGCCCTTCTCCTGTTATCCCACTCAATCCCCACTTCACCATTCATCTGCTCAAGTCCATCAAATATGTCATGTGTTGCTTTCTCTTGTCTTTCTTCCCCTCTATCCATCCCATGAGTATCAGGTTCTCCAAGCCCTCCTTCCTCATTCAGTCAGTTAAGTGCCATACATGATATACACTTTGGGTGATCATGTCTTAAAAGGGACATGACTGACTGGGCAGAAGATTATCCCGCAGGAGGTTGCCATTGCTTTCTGCGGTAGACTGGTTGCCAGCCAAAGCTATAGAACCCAATCTATCCTACTATTTAACCCATTACTGGAGAGAAGAGACTGATTAATACCTTTCCCAAGAGTATTTGTGCGTAAGTGAATACAAGGTGTTCAACTGAAATTTGAACATGGCTCCCCGATTTGTCATTTCGAGTCGATATCCACTGCACCACAATGCACATCCCCTTCCTCAGTACATGTCTCAAAAGATTCAACTGTCTTTCCCTGGTGTTAAGTATTAGTTTCCTTTTTGTGTCCATCTTCTCTAAAACTTTTATCCTCAGCATCATTTTTTGGTTGCTTCAAGATTTTCCTTTACCTTTGACTAGCAGTATAGCCCGGTGTTGCTCGGGTGTAATGAAAGCTTTAAAACTAATCAATGGTCTGAAGCTCAGACTCTTTGGACATTGACACGAAAGACTAAAAAGCAATAGTTATTTCCAGTTAAAGCGAAACCGTAGACTGAAAGAAAAATGAATGGATGTAAGTCAAATTTTGATTTCCTGGTATCGATATCAAATAAGTTTTTTTTCATCGTAAACTGAATTTTAAAGGCTAAATAAGTCCTCTGAGTAAATGGTATCATGGCTGAGACTAAGAACTACAGTTATACTTACTTAGAGCCAAACCCAAAGCAAAAACTAAAATAAAAGGGCTGAAAAAATACAGACACACACACAAACATCTTGATTTTTATATATATATATATATATATATTATTGATTTTCTGCACTATTGTAAGAACTGCAACCTTGATACTTCTGAATTTCGTTTCTTATGTCTTTGTCTATGAGTGTATCAAATATGATTAAAATCTGACCACTTCTTCTATAACCCAATTTATTCAATTATTGATTTTCGATATTTATCGGGTGTACCTCGACACAAAACCTAGCTAAGAGCACTCGCAGAAGCTTATGGTACAGCTGTGTAAATTTTAAAGAAAATTGGTTCAGCCATTTTCGAGTCTATAGGGAATGGGCACACACCGACACATACACACACACAAAATTCCATTTATAAATTAGTTTAGATGATATTGCCCAGCATTTGCTGCCATATTGAAGGACAGACATCACATAACAATCAAGTACTCTCTTCTTTGTTTCCAGCAAGATTATCCTGCCTCTAAATACTCTTCTCAGCTTTTGGAATGCATCCTTTGCATATGTCAAGACACCTTCGGATCTCCATATTGCACTTTCTGTCCTCTGTTAGAATGCTTCCCAGGTATTTATAAAGTCTAGGTACCATAAAGAAGTTACTCAGAACAATTAGTATGAAAATACATATAGAAAAGGCACAGGAAAGCTATGTTATTACAGTGGGAAAGTGACTGAAGCTGAGATGTCGGGTCAGGACCAATAACATTACTGATTCTTCTTTGTCTTATGGAAAAGACATGTGGAATCTACAAGAATTCTTATATTACTGAATTAATCCCTGTTCTATCTTTTAGAGAATTTACCATAAATAGTTTCTGTCATTTGATTAAATAAAAATTTTAAAGTGCTTTTGCTAGAAACTAGGAAGAGAGTACTGGATTGCTACGTGTTGTCTGTCCTTCAATATGGCAGTGAATGCTGGACAGTACCATCAAAGATGAAGGAAAAACTTGAAGCAACTGAAATGTGGTTCTACAGAAGGATGCTGCGAATATCATGGATCGAGCATGTGAGCAATGATGAGGTCTTGGAAATGATGGAAACAAAAAAAATTAATACTGAGCATCAGGAAGAGACAGGTGAAGTTTCTGGGATGAGGAAGGAGGGTTTGGAGAACCTGATACTAACAGGCCAGATAGAGGTAAAAAGAGACAGGGGAAAAGCAACAAATAACTTATTTGAAGGACCTAATCAGGTGGATGATAGAATGAGGATTGCACAGTGTAACAGAAGGCGTGTTAAGAGCCACCAGGGATGGGGAAACGTGGAAAGACATGATCGCCTACGTCCTGAAGGGACAGGGCATATAGAAGAAGAAGAAGGTATCTGAGTTCAGAAAATGTAGGAATAGTGAAAATTTCCAAACATAATGATTTGATTTTTTTTTTTTTGGTGTAGCTACATGATGGCAGTGAGAAAGCCACTGAATCCATGATGCCACGTCAGCACCAATGACATTGAAAATTCTTATTTTGGACCTTATCAATGATCTCTAAATATATAGCAGGAGAACCAGGTCATATGTAAAAATGGGGTCAGTTTAATCAATATCTTTTGCCACTAATTTAAACAGAAAGTCGGTTTTCTGTGCAGGGCCCAGAGTTTTTTTCCGTCTGAATCTATCCTGCACATTTATAAATCTACCATCCGCTCGTGCATTGAATACTGTTGCCATATCTGGTCAGGTGCCCCTGCTATTCTCCTTGGGCTTCTCGACAAGGTATAGCGGAGAGTCTGTAATGTGATCGATACTGACTTGGCAGACCGTCTGCAGTCTCTCTCTCACCGGCACGACGTGGCTTCCCTGTGTCTCTTCTATAAATACTTCCCTGGCTTTTGCTCCGATGAACTTAGATCACTGGTGCCCCCTAGGTTCGAATTTGCATGAGATACTAGATTAGCAACTAGATCCCACCCTTTTACAGTGAAACCAATAAAATGCAACCGCAACTTCTACTCCAACAGATTCTTTTCTCGTACTTCCCAATTGTGGAATTCCCTTCCACATGACTGCTTCCCCGACAGCTACAATCTCCAGGAGTTTAAATGTAAGGTTAATAGACACCTCCTAACATACTAACTCACTTCCATTCTTTCAAACACTCTTCCCATCCTCCAAACTATCTATCACCCCCCTTCTGACATTTCCTATATCTAACCACTCTTTCTATTTACCTTCCCCGATGTAACTCCAAGCGCAATAGTGGCAGTGGAATGCCTTGCTTGGGGTGAAATGATTAAAAAAAAAAAAAAGTCATCATTGATTAGAGACTCTAGGAGTTTTCCAAAAAGAGGTAGAAGGCCAGTAATTGGAAGGGTTGGACAGCTCACCAGAATTCTTAAAAACTGAAACAGATGGTGACTTCCAGCAGGCAAGAAAACAAAAGACAGGCATTTATTATATAGTTTAGAAAGAACAGGAGCCAGTTCGGGCACACACTTAAGGACTATTACAGGGATACAATCTGGTCCACAGGCTTTGTGGAGATCAAGAGAAAGGATTATATGCATTTTACTCAACACACTTTGTTCTAGGTGAGAAATTAGGCAGGAGTAGAGTTCGAAGAGAATTTACAAGCAAAGCATTAAATGTATATTGAGGTAAAAATATATGATGAACTGGGAAAATGTTTTGGTGTGACTACACATTATGAACAAGGGATGCTGGGAATTTTATATTTAAATTAAAGGTTATTGAGGGGGTATATAATCTCTAAATGAAATTGACTAGATTGTACCCCACCACCAAAAAAAAAATTTTAAAGGTGTAGTCACACAAATGTAATAAATTTAGTCTGAAGTCCTGAAGGACAAAACATGTCACGTGAAAACTCCCCCCCCCCCCACCCCAACCCAAACAATTCTTTTCAGTGTGGAGTAATGTAAATTTGAAATAACAGGATTGATATTTGCCTGCCCAATTTTATTGATCTTCTGCAGTTGATCAATAGTCTCTGGGCATTTTTTTTCTACTTTCCTCTTTAATACATGCCAACAGCTTTGGAGAACATTCAAGTCAGGAAACTGGGTTGGTCAATTTTTGAAATATACAATACCCTTTTAAATTATGACACTTAATTTAGGTTAAATTGAAGATCAGAATCTTATAATTTTTAACTTAACACTGTCTCCAACAAACGTTTTTAGACAATCTTGAATATAAGAATGGCACCAAACGGAACAGATTAATGTAATTTTTCTATATGAATGAAAATCAGCTTATAATTTTTACAAGTTGGTCTTGTTGCAATATTATAATTAGTGAAGTTTCGAAATTTGTATATCTGATATTTAGAAAAAAATTAAAATAAATGACAAATGTCTTTTAAAAACCCCTAAAATTTTCATTTTTATTCTTAAATAGTCATAATTCATATGAAATTTACATGACTACCTTGTTGGAAGAAAATGTAATGAATGCTATATTAAAAAAAAAAAGTGCTTAAGACATGAGAAATTAGTATCCCAATTCTACTTTTATCTGAATAACTTAGTATGTTAATGTACTAATATACTGCTTACCTACCTTTGTCCAGGTTAGATGCTTTAATTCAGAATAGGGTTCACTGAATTTTATTTTAGTCAGCCAGTCAGTTAAGTGCCATATGTGATAAATGCTTGGGCAATCATGTCTCAAAAGAAACATGACTAGGCAGATTATCCCACAGTAAGTTGCCATTACTTTCTGTGGTAGGCTGTGGAATGCCTTGCTTGGGGTGAAACGATTAAAAAAATTAGTTCTTCAGTTAATAATTAAATAAATTCACAGTGAGTTCTATGGCAATAAAATATCTGTAGAAATTCCCCTATGACATTGTTAAATTTTTTTATTATCATTTAAGTCCAGGAAAGGCAGAAATGCCACTGGTGCATAAGTGTTAGAGAGAATAAAAAAGGTACAGGGGATGTCAAAGAACTAAAAAGAGATGGATTGGAATCAGGTAAATAAAGCATATACATTTCAGTCAGTCAATTAAGCGCCATACATGATGCATGATTGGGTGATCATGTCTCATGAGAGACATGACTCACTGGGTAGAAACTTTTCCTGCAGTAGGTTGTTATTACTTTTTGTGCTAGACTGGTTTGCTACCAAGAATATAGAACCAAATCTTTCCTGCTATTTAACCCATGGAGATGGGGTGGTCTAAATTTAAATATTTAGAGATTGTAGCTATGCAAATGGAAGTGAGTTCCACAAACAAAAAGTGCGAGAGAAGAAACTGTTAGTGTAGAACAAGCGGTTACACTTAACTATTTTGAGAGTAAAAGGATGGAAACTTAATGCCAATCTAGTAGCATGTGGAAATACACATGGTCAAGATACCGGGGCACGAGGAAAGCTCATCAGAGCAGTTGCCATGAAAATATTGGTAGAAAAGACAGAGGGAAGCCACATTACATTCGTGAGAAAGTGACTGAAGGCAGGTTGCCAAGTCAGGGTCCTTTATATTGCTGATCCTTCTTTGGATTTTGTCGAGGACCTCAAGATGAATAGCATGAGCACCCAACCAGATATGGCAACAGTATTCAATACATAGACAAATGGTAAATTTATAAATGTACAAAATGGATTCTGATGAGAAAAACTTCCTGGTGCAACACAGGAACTGTCCTAGCAGTAGATGCAGCTATGGATTTAATATAGTCATTCCATTGGAGGTCATTTGAAAGAGTGTGACCAAAGAGTGCAGTGTGTTGCTCTCTAGGACACTAGTGTTACCCATTCTGATGATAGGCAGGAATGTTTATCTATCGTGGTTAAAAAAGAAAACTATTTGGGCATAAGAACTTTAACAGTGAAAACAATCAAATTTAACTGCAATTTCTACTCTAGCAGCTTCTTTGCTCGCACTTCTTGCCTGTGGAATTCCCTTTCATATACTTGCTTCCCTGACAGCTTCAATCTCCAAGAATTTAAATGCAAAGTCGATTGCTATCTCTTGACTCACATCCTTTCCATGATAACCATCTTTCCATGTTTTTTCTTTCCACTCCACTCGTATGCAGCCCTCTTCACACCTGTATTCTCATCCTTTTCTTACTCATTCTCTGACTCCTCTGTAACTTGTTCCTCTTTCTCATCTCACCTCTTCTGTAACCCATTGTGAACTAGTAGCAGTTCTGCCTTGTTTGGGGTGAAATGATTTAAAGAAGAAAGACAACATTGCAATAATAATCATTAATATAAATGCTGGTCATAATTTTAAGAACTTAGAAGGTACAAATGAACAGATTTGAAATTGACAACTATTTTGGATTTCACTGAAACTGATGTTAAACACTTATATCTTACTTTCTGTCTTTCATTTTCTCACTGAAACCAAGTAGTGTCTTTACCCCTAATAGTCCATTATTTTTAGGTATTGACAGGGTGCAATGGTCATGTCAACTAACAAAGGGTGGTGTAAGCACATTTATAAGAGGATTATTGTTATTGCTAGAAAGACCCATGAAACAAAATATTGCATTAAATCATAAATCTGAATGCTGGTCATTATTTCAAGAAGTGAGTACAAATGAAAACATTTGAAATTGACAACTTTTTCCATTTCACTGAAACAGCAGTTAAACACTTCTGTCTTCCCTTTTTTTCTTTTATCTTGTTTCACTACTCAGTCTAAATGGAATAGTTCATTATTTAGAAGATATTGGCAGATGCTAAACACTTCTATCTTCCCTTCTTTCTATTCAAATCTTTTTTTTCAATTAGAGTAGATAGACTAATCTATCACCCGGTTCATACTCCACCCACATCTATTGAATAGGTGAAGAGGCTCATCCCTTGTTCCCTGTTTAGGATGTAGTTTCCGGCTTTCTCTTTTCCAATCTTTTCATTCTTACGTAGCCCCCTGCACATCAGTGGCGTTACTGCCTTGCTTGGGGTGATATGATTAAAAAAAAAAACAAAAAAAAAATATAAGTCAACTGAGGTCTTGTTAAAATGAAAATAGTGAGACCTGTCACAAAAATAGATATGGAAGATTTATCTTTGACCGATAAGTTATCAGTAAGTGAAGTCAACTTCAAAGTACAGAGCAAGAGGCTTGAACAGAAAGAAAGTCATACAAGGAAGAAAAATTACTTTTTTAGATGAGGTTAACAAGACAAAGAAAATTGTTATCTATAAAACTGACCATCCTGCAAAAAGATACACAGAAGGAACAAAGCAGACCTCAGAGAACAAACAGGGTAGACAACTGCTGAATTGTGCACCTCTCCAATCAGCCATTCCTCATCTCCACTTCCTCACTTACAGCAGTAAGTTACAACCCAGGAATAAAATCTGGTTTACAGTTTTGTTCTTCACTCGTGGGCAACAACCTGGCCGAAGGGTAATTTTAAGTCACAAGTGTTTGACTAGAAGAAACTACAATCTGTTACTGCTTAAATCATATTCAAATTTTCTCTATGGTGATTAAATGAAAGCAGTTTATTTCAAAGGTATTAAAATATACAAGACATTTCTTGCCTCAGTTGATCACTTATTCCAGATCCTTTTTGGGAGAAGTTGTAAGGTTTACTTTTACAGCAATATGAGTCAGCTGAGGTCTTGTTAAACTGAAAGTAGCTGAACCTTTTACAAAAATGGGTACAGAACATTTACTTTTGACTGATGATTATCAGTAAGTGAAGTCAATTTCAAAGTACAGAGCATTAGGCTCAGACAGAAGGAAGATAAATGATTTTTTTTAGAAGAAGATGGCAAGACAAGAAAATTGTTATCTATAAAACTGACAATCCAGCAAAAAGGTAGTCAGAAGAAACAAAGCAAACCTCAGTGAACAAACAGTGTAGACAGCCGTTGAACTGTGCACCTCTCTCATTGGCCACACCTCATCTCTACTTCACTCACTTAGAGCAGTAGACCAGGAATAAAATCTGGTTTACAGTTTTGTTTTTCACTCGTAGACAACAACCTGGCCGAAGGGTAATTTTAAGTCACAAGTGTTTGACTGGAAGAAACTACAATCTGTTACTGAACATGGCATCTTGTCTGAGATGCATCTTAATAATAACTAGCGGAACCCGTGGAATTTCCACAGAAGGATTATGATTTCCTGGAAAAAATTTTACTTTGTCAGACTACAAATGATAGTAACATCTTTAAACATAAAGGTATTGGATAATAAAATAACGGTAACACAGTGTAATTCCTCTGCTCCAACAAACTTAAGTCACTGGTGCCTCCGTAACAGATGTTTACTCATGCAACCAGACTGGCAACTGAATCTCACCCATTCACAGTTAGATTAACCAAATGCAGACGACAATTCTACTCCTGCAGCTTCTCTCTCACTTCCCACCTGTGGAACTTGCTCCCATATTCTTGCTTTCCTGACAGCTACAACCTCCAGGAATTTAAATGCAATATCAATACTTATCTATTAACCACTTGAATCTAGTTCTTTCACCACCCTGTATATCCTTTCCTTTCTCTCCACCTTTGCAACTGTCATCACACCTGTATTACCATCTTTCTTTTGCTCCTTTCTAACTGGTTTGTCTTCCTCTTCACTTACTTCTACTTAATCTTTTTACTCTTATGTAGTCCTCTGCACATTAGTGGCATTACCGCCTTGCTCGGGGTGATATGATTAAAAAAAAAAAAAGATCTATATTGGTTGACAACCAATCTACTACAGAAAGTAATGGCAACCTATTGTAGGAAAGTCTTCTGTCTAGTCAGTCATGTTTTGAAAGAGACATGATTGTTCAAGCACGTATCATGTATAGCACTTAACTGGCCAACTGTGTAAGTAATAAATTAAAAATGGTGCAGGTTTATTTAATGAGATCCCTGGGGTTGATGCTATACATTGATGTCATTAATAGTGAAAGAACATCCATTTTTACAATGTTAAGTCTATACTATATTAATTAATTCTTATTAATATTTTAATTTAATTTATATAATAGATTATAATCTTTACATAATTTTTCTTCATATATATAATCCTTCCGTCATATATACACGACCAGCCATAATTATTAGACCACCCCACCTCCATGGGTTAAATAGCAGGAAAGATTTGGTTCTATATTCTTGGTAGCAAGCCAGTCTAGCACAAAAAGTAATAACAACCTACTGCAGGAAAAGTTTCTACCCAGTGAGTCATGTCTCTCATGAGACATGATCACCCAATCATGTATCACGTATGGCGCTTAATTGACTGACTGAAATGTATATGCTTTATTTTGAAGTAAAACTAATTGTTATGGTGGAACATCCTGCCATCCCCGAGAATGGAATGCTCTAGACGATCAAGGATGGTGACAAGTGGTATGAGGGAGCACAACCGTCTTAGGCGAAGACATTCTCTATTTGATAGTCTATTCCCCTCCTACTTGTTGATTGCTTATCTGTATCTTATTGTTAATTGTACATTCATACAATAAATCTGTTATATCTATTTCCTGTATCGAGTACCATTCTTCCACTGATCTTTACACTGATATTCCTTACACTGATATATCACTAATTTAATGAAAATAAACTTTATTTAACAATTAAATTCTATGGAACATTTATGTACCCTAGTAAAATAACTTTATGTACCCTAGTAAAATAACTTTATGTACCCTAGTAAAATAACTCACAAAAAACCATTTTAAAATATGTGAGTAATTAATATGCATGGTGTAATGGATATCAGCTTGAAATAAGAAATTGCAGAGCTGAGTTTTAATTAGAGTTGAATTAATTTCATTCACTTATGTACAAATACCCTTTGGAAACATATTAATCTGTATCTTCTCTCTCCAGTTATGGGTTAAATAGCAAGACAGTTTGGGTTCTATAGCCTTGACTGGCAACCAGTCTTCTGCAGAAAGTAATGACAACCTACTGTGGGATAATCTTCTGCTCAGTCAGTCATGTCACTTTCAAGACATGATCGCCCAAAGCGTGTATCATGTATGGCACTTAACTGACTGACACAACACATAAAAAAAATGGCAAGTAATGGTAACCTACTTCAAGAAAACTTTCTGCCCAGTCAGTCATGTCACTTTCGAGACATGATCACCCAAGCATGACGTATGACACTTAACTGACTGACTGATTAATGCAAACAATACATGGCACCACTATGAAATATAACTTTTTTTTTCTTAGAAATTCTTTCCAATATTCGGGTATGTCTTCCAAGCCAGAAAATATGCTAATTGTTTAATGATAATTTTTAATTAGTTCTGCTGCTTTTGCACTAATTACCATCATTACGTTTATTCCTTCTTAATTGTTTTAGATCCATTTTTAATCTGTTACTTTTGAATTTTTTTATTTTTTCTTTTGATTTTAAATTTGTTTCTTGAAGTGTCTCTCCTAATGATATTGTATAATTTTCCAGGTTCGTGATGGGCTGAGTGCTAACAGTCGCCTGATTGGTCACTACTGCAGGGATGAGAAGTTTTCACTTTCCAGTTCTTCGAACCAAATTTATATTAAATATGCTCCTTTTAGAAATTACAAGCAAGAATTTTCTTTAGACTGGAGAGCGGTGACCAACATCACCGCAATCTCGTTATCTAACCAAAGCCAAAGTAAGATCTTCATTAAATCATTTATTTTTCAAATTTTATTCTATTTACTAAATATCAGTCAGTACGAGGCTCAAGAGCTATTTTAGGTAAGGGACTACTGTCAAATAAGATGCATGAAATGAGCAGAAGAGAAGGTTGTAGCTAGTGTGGATAAGAGGGATAATTAATGACTGACCCTTGAAGAAATGTTATTAATTAATTAAATGTTATTAATTAATGACTGACCCTTGAAGAAATGTTATTAATTAATTAAATGTTATTAATTAATGGCTGACCCTTGAAGAAATGTTATTAATTAATTAAATGTTATTAATTAATGGCTGACCCTTGAAGAAATGTTATTAATTAATTAAATGTTATTAATTAATGGCTGACCCTTGAAGAAATGTTATTAATTAATTAAATGTTATTAATTAATGACTGACCCTTGAAGAAATGTTATTAATTAATTAAATGTTATTAATTAATGACTGACCCTTGAAGAAATGTTATTAATTAATTAAATGTTATTAATTAATGGCTGACCCTTGAAGAAATGTTATTAATTAATTAAATGTTATTAATTAATGGCTGACCCTTGAAGAAATGTTATTAATTAATTAAATGTTATTAATTAATGACTGACCCTTGAAGAAATGTTATTAATTAATTAAATGTTATTAATTAATGACTGACCCTTGAAGAAATGTTATTAATTAATTAAATGTTATTAATTAATGGCTGACCCTTGAAGAAATGTTATTAATTAATTAAATGTTATTAATTAATGGCTGACCCTTGAAGAAATGTTATTAATTAATTAAATGTTATTAATTAATGACTGACCCTTGAAGAAATGTTATTAATTAATTAAATGTTATTAATTAATGACTGACCCTTGAAGAAATGTTATTAATTAATTAAATGTTATTAATTAATGGCTGACCCTTGAAAGAAATGTTAATTAATATTAAATGTTAATTAATTAAATGTTATTAATTAATGACTGACCCTTGGCTTGAAGAAATGTTATCACAGTATTTCAACCATTGTATCCCCCAGCTTTCTTCAGGTGTCTGTCAATCTGAGTAACTTTCATAAGATTTTTTAACTGAAGCCTTTGAAACCATTATTTCATTGAGTCATAAGCAATTACCATTTTCGGCTAGAAATTTGAATGACAAATGAATTGTCCTTACTATCATGGCTGCTGCAAAGGTCTTGTGCAACACTCCTGAATCTCTGCACCCAATCTATGAAACGATCCCCCCACCAACTCTACTACATCTCAATTTTCATAAGCTATTACTTATTTGGTTGAAATGAGAAAAAACAAACTTATAGATTTGGATGTAAAAAAAAAAAAAAAGCAAAAACAAAATCCATGAGAATCTTTTATTTTTTAATATTCAGATGTGTTTAGTTTAATCTGCAATGTATATAAATGTAGGTAGACAAAAAAAAACAAATATTGATTAGATTGTGAGGGTCACAAAACCCTTCCTGTGGACAACAATCAGGCTTGGGTCCCTCCCCAGTTACTGGTTGTACACAACAGCCATACTTAATATTAATCACCAGTTGTAGCTTAATGTGCGTTGTGGTACAGTGGATATCGGCTCGGAACGAGAAACCGGAGAGCCGAGTTCAAATTCCAGCTGAATCCATTGTATTCACTTACGCGCAAATACCCTTGGGAAAGGTATTAATCCGTCTCTTCCTTCCAGTTATGGGTTAAATAGCAGGACAGATTGGGTTCTATAGCCTTGGTCGGCAACCAGTCTACCGCAGAAAGCAATGGCAACCTACTGCGGGATAATCTTCTGCCCAGTCAGTCATGTCTCGAAAGAGACATGATCGCCCAAGCGTGTATCGTGTATGGCACCTAAACTGACTGACTGTAGCTTAATGTATATGGTGGATTAAAAGGTAAAGAATGTCCATGAAGAGCCAAGGCCAATGATTACTTCAAGAATAAGATAATAGTTTAGGAACTTGGTATGTTCTACTCCACCTTTTGTATTTATCTGACCTTTGCCCTAACCATTTTTATGTTTTTATATAATAGGAATAACACAGAAATAGAATTTTTGAACTCAATTGGTCTGTTCAACTCTACTTATCGAATTCTGAAAGTATAACTCATTCCAAATTAGAATTATAGATACCAACACTTAACACATCACTTTATAAGTCTTGGGCCTGACATATAAATGGCCCCACTAATAAAAATTTAATTTTATGAAGTACTAACCTTCAAATGGCATGTGACAAAATTTGGGCCCACTCAGATTATTAGTTTACAAATTACAGTTACATGCAACCAGATTGGCAACCGGGTCCCACCCATTCACAGTTAGGTTAGCCAAATGCAGATGACAATTCTACTCCTGCAGCTTCTTCTCTCTCACTTCCCGCCTGTGGAACTCGCTCACATATTCTTGCTTTCCTGACAACTACAACCTCCAGGAATTTAAATGCAATGCCAATACTCATCTATTAACCACTTGACTCTAGCCCTTTCCCCACCCTGTATATCCTTCCATTTCTCTCCACCTTTGAAACTGTCATCACACCTGCATTCTCATCTTTCTATTGTTCCTTTCTAATTGGTTTGTACTCCTCACTCTCTTCTAATTAATCTTTTTACAGTTATGTAGCCCCCCGCACATCAGTGGCATTTCTGCCTTGCTCGGGGTGAAATGATTAAAAAAAAAAAAGTGAAGCTAGTTACAAATTTTCAAAACAATGGAAAAAGTTTAATTTTGTGTGTTGATAAAGCATTGCTTTCTGATGGGGGAAAATACTGTTCAAGCAAAGCAATGGCTTGATAAGTGTTATTTGGACTCTGCTCCATCAGAAACAGTGGTTAAGATGTGGCATGCTGACTTTAAACGCGGTCATACACACACACAAATGATGCCGAACACTTAGATCCTCCAAAATCGGCAGTTGTCCTTGAAAACACCAAAAAAATAACAAACTTGTTTTGGCCAATCATAAATTGAACTTGCATAAGATAGCAGAGGAGTTGAACATATTAGAAAGCAGTGTATTCACCATTTTTCATGAACGTTTGTCAATGAGAAAGCTGTGTTCAAAGTGGCTGCTGTGTTTGCTCACAGGCAAAAAAAAAAAAAACAGCGCATCAACAATTCAGAGCATTGTATGCAACTGTTTCAATGCAACAAGGAGTTTTTGCTTAAATATGTGACAATGGATGAAACATAGATCCATCACTTCACTTCGGAGTCAAATCAGCAATCAGCTGAGTGGACAGCAGCAGGTGAAAGCCATCCAAAGTGACCAAAAAGGTAAACATCGGCCAGCAAGGTTCTGACCTTTGTATTTTGTGATGTGTAAGGTATTTTGCTCATCAATTACCTTGAGAAAGATTATGTAGCACTATTGGTACATTTGAAGGAAAAAAATTGCCAAAAAATGGCCACAAATGAAGAAAAAAAAGTGATCATTCACCAAGATAATGCATTGTCACAAGTTGATCTCTACAATGGCAAAACTACAGAAATTTCACTTTGAATTGCTACCACATTCACTCTATTCTACAGATCTGGCCCCCATCAACTACTGGCTGTTTGCAGACCTCAAAAGAATGCTCCAGAAAAAGATTTAGTTTCAATGAAGAAGTGAAATCGAAAACTGAGGTGTATTTTGAGGCCAAAGACAAATCGTTCTACAAAAAAAGGCATTGAATTGTTAGAGAAGCTTTGGAATCAGTATATCACCCTAGAAGGAGACTATGTTGATGAATAAAGTTGAATTTTACCTAAAAGTTGTTGTTTAGGCCTGGGATTGACTGGGTGATATTTTATATCATTACTTTTGATACAACAGGACCATTACAGAAAATATAAATTTGATCGTTTCCAAACAAAAACAAATCCATTAAGATGTTTCAACTGCCAAAGATATAGACATGTTAAGAATAAATGTCAAAGGAAATTAGTATGTTGGTTGTTTTGTTTTAAGACATATCAACCTCAGCAGGTCATTTATTGCCAACTAAATTTTTATTTATTTATTGCTGGTAATACCTTTTTTCTTTCAACAATTTATTGTTTTTTTTATACAAGTTTTGTGTCTAGTAATACTTTTTATCTTTTCAAGTATCAAGATTCATTGGGATTTGTTTTTAATGGCAGGGTCCCCAAGTCCTACCCTGTTATTTAACCCATAACTGGAGGGGAGGGACAGATTAATACCTTTTTCAATTTAAGTGAATGCAGGGTGCTTTTTAAGTGAATGCAGGGTATTCAACTGGAATTCGAACTCGGCTCACTGATTTCTCTTTCCGAGCCGATATCCACTGCACCACAGCGCACATCCATCACAATACGCTTACAGCACCTGGTATTCTTAAGCAGTCACCCATCTAAGTACTGACCAGGCTCAGTGTTGCTTAACCTAGGTGATCAAGCGAGAATCGGTGTATTCAACATGATAGGCCATAAGCCAAGTTAGTATGTGGGAAGAATGATCCTAACCACACACAGATTACATGCCTAAATGAAACCAAATGCCCTAAATGTAAAAGAAACAAAAACATGAGACAACTTCAACGGACTGCAAAACCTGGAAAAAAGAAAAAGATATAGTAAAAATTAAACACACCAAAAACATTTCCTACTTAGAAGCTCCAATACACCATCATATGCTAAAATTACCCAATCAACATCAAGCTATACCCATGAAAATCTTACATCAAATTCCATGAAATGCAAAAACTAGTATTTTCAATCCAAGAATTCAAAACATATTAAAAACATTAAAACTAATTGTAAACTTGGAACCATCCATACCCCTGAACCAAAACAATTCACAATGTAAATCCAATACAGCATTCACTGACCTCTCAGTGACAAAACATTCAAAACTTCTCAAATGAAAAATTCCACCAACTGGAAACTGACAGCAAAAATCAGTCAAACTTCAAAACAAAATCAAATTGAAAAAACAGAAACAGCAAAATTCAAAGCAAAATACAGGATGACAACCCACATAAAGATAATTAGAAAAAACTGAAAAAAACCCAAATCATCAAGAATATACAAACACTTGGTGAAGAACAAGTTCACAAAGAAACCAAACAGTACAGAAAATATAAAATATATAGAAATAGATAATCAAAATGAAAAACATAGGCATCCTTTAGATCCACTCAGTAATGATAGAAAATTCAAAAGATAGAAAGTTTATAATATTCTCAGATACCTTATCTAGTTTAACAGCAATTAAAGAAAAGAACACAAATCATCACTATATTAATAAACCCTAGAAACTAGTTATCTAAACTTATTTATAAATGGAACTTTGTGTGTGTGTGTCCGTTACCTATAGACTCTGAAACAGCTGAACCTATTTTCTTGAAAATTTACACAGTTGTATGATAAGCGTCTGCAAGTGTTCTTAGCTAGGTTTTGTGTCGATGTACCCCTGATAAAAATCGATAATCAAAAAAATCTGGTTATAGAAGGAGTGTTCCAATTTTAATCAAATTTGATACACTCATAGACAAAGACATAAACGATATTTAGAAGTTTCAAGGTTGCAGTTCTTACAATAGTGCAGAAAATCAATTATATAAAAGGCAAGATATTTGTGTGTCTGTTTATGTCTGTATGTCTTTTATACAAATCTACAATTTTTATCCGATTCTCACCAAGCTTCACACAAATATTCTTTTGGCTGAGTCTGAGCTCCAGGACCATAGACTAGTTTTAAAGCTTTCATTACACCCAAGCAACACCGGGCTATACTGCTAGTCAATTATAAACCGCAAAACAATAATTTTGGCTTGAATTCCTAGCCATATAGGTATCAAGGGAAATCATGAAGCCAACATACTGGCAAAAGAGGCCATGAAAAGAAAAATAACCAACATCAAACTCCCATATCAGTCAGTTAAGTGCCATACGTGATACATGCTTTGCGCGATCATGTCTCGAAACAGACACAACTGACTGGGCAGAAGATTATCCCGCAGTAGGTTGCCATTGCTTTCTGCTGGTTGCCAACCAAGGCTATAGAACCCAATCTGTCCTGTTATTTAACCCATAACTGGAAGGAATAGACGGATTAATACCTTTCCTCAGGGTATTTGCACGTAAGTGAATGCAATGAGTTCAGCTGGAATTTGAACTCAGATCCCCGATTTCTCATTCTGAGCTGATATCCAATGCCCCACAACACACATCCTAAGAGACAGATTAATACCTTTCCCAAGGGTATTTGCGCATAAGTGAATGCAATGAATTCAACTGGAATTCAAACCCAGCTCCCCGATTTCTCGTTCTGAGCTGATATTCAATGCACCACACCGCACATCCCATATACAGATTATAAAAACAATTATGCAACACAGGACGTGCTTTGTGGTGCAGTGGATATCGACTCCAAACGACAAATCGGGGAGCCGGGTTCAAATTCCTCGTATTCACTTGCGCACAAATACCCTTGGGAAAGGTATTAATCCATCTCTTCCTTCTAGTTATAGGTTAAATAATAGGACAGATTGGGTTCTATAACATTGGCTGGCAACCAGTCTACTGCAGAATGCAATGGCAACCTACTGTGGGATAATCTTCTGCCCAGTTAGTCATGTCACTTTCAAGACATGATCTCCCAATGCGTGTAGCGTGTATGGCACTTAACTGACTGACACAACACATAAAAAGAAAATGGCAACAAATTTTGGACATATTCCTAAACAATAAACTATATGAACATCAGCCAACAATAAGAAAAGAGAACATAAAGCCATTGGCTGACTGTAGACAAGACATAATGCTCACACACACACACACACACACACAGAAACTACATCTCGGTATACCTACTGCAACCAAGTTCTCATCTTGATAGAATGTAAGAAGCACCAAAAAATATATAGCAATTTTTACCAAGCAGAAAATCTTAACATGCTCTTCAAAATACCTAAATAAAAAAATACAATTTCAGCATTAAATGACCTACAGGGTTTATAGGCTGGTAAAACAAACAAACAAACAATCAATCAAGTACTGTGCAGCAAGGATAACACTGGAAAAGCATTTGATTTCAGTTGACCTTTGCTACTCCACCCAAAATAATCTGACCTTGCACCATCCAGTCATTCACTTTCTTTCAACTGCTGCAAAGCCATCAATGCAGAAAAAGTTATAGTTTAAATACTTTAAGAACTTCTTCACAATGTGAAATTTTACTCAGAAGATATAGAAGAGCGAATAAGTCGTATGAAGTCATTGCAAATAATCAGGCAACAGGAGGAAGAAGAAAATAGAAATACTGAAAAATTACTGCGACTGTGGCAAAAAGAAATAAAACCAATAAACAAAAGAATAATTATCATTGTATAACGTCCGTTTCTATGATAGCATGAGTTGGACAGAGTTTTCTTGATGTCTCCATAATTTAGATATTAGAGTGAGTTTTACAGCTGCATGCTCTTACTGACACCAACCAGTTTAGATGACTGGAAACTAAGTGCTTTTATTGAGACACGGATTAATACCTTTCCTCAGGGTATTTGCGCGTAAGTGAATGCAATGAGTTCAGCTGGAATTGAGACACCATCTCTGGGAAGAGATTACCTACCAAGGTTAGAGAGTTCAGCCTAACCTATTCTACACAGAGTAGATGTAGAGATTTTTATTTCAGAGATTTCCTTCTTTCAGACAATTTGCTATCCAAAAGCTAAAGCTAAAAACTCTTACCCAGCCTAAGCAGTTTAGCGTCATACAGATATCGTGAAGACATGGAGTATATTTGTCATATAAGCATCCTGAAAAAAATCAACTGCTTAATAACAATTTTATTATGAATATGAGCATTCATGGCTCTCTAAAATTTTCTGCCTTTTATAGCTCTTAAAGTTTCTTTTTTTCTATCTCTCTTAATCCTTGTTCTGCAAACCATTTACACAACTCATTAGATCGGTTATGCAATGCTCTCCTGTCCCACTTGCCTTCAATTTGTCTAGTGAGTGTGAAATTTTCTAAACCATCTTTCCTCATCATAATTTAATGTCTGTTTCCATGCTAGCATGAGTTGAATGGGGGTTTCTTAATGTCTCTTTTCCAGGCTGCCCAATTTTGTATAAGACCTGGCTGTAATCTCAACTTCCTTAAATCATCTTTGATAAACTGGTTCTATGTTTTACATTGTCTACCTATCATACTTAATTGAATCATCATGAAATATTGGAGCGAGTTTTACAGCTGTATGCCCTTACTGACACCAATCAGTTTAAGAGACTGGAAACTAAATACTTTTATTGAGATACCATCTCTAGGAAGATTACCTACCAAGGTTAGAGAGTTCAGCCTACCCTATTCTACACAGAGCACGTATAGAGGTTTTTATTTCAGAGATTTCCTTCTCTTAGACAAGTTACTACGCAAAGTTAAAGACTCTTATTCAGCCTAACTTTTTCTTTTTCTCTTAAATGACCCCAATTTGAGGGTTAACTATTTGCCTATAGCTAGGATCCAAACAGGTGCTACCACCTCAGGTCAGGGTGGATCAGGAAACAACAGTAATTAATTAAAAGGTTGTTTCACACTCCTCTAAACCTTCCAATCAGAGGCCTTGCTGACAGATGTATTTTATCATCATACCAAGAAAATGATTAAATATATATATATATATATATATTTGTGGATTTTTTATTTTTTGGTGGTCCCGCCTTGCTTGGGGGGTGAATTCATCATCATCATCATCATTTAATGTTCATTTCTATGATAGCATGGGTTAGACAGGGTTTTCTTGATGGCCTCATAATTGAATCATCATGAAATATTGGAGCAAGTTTTACAGCTTCATGCCCTTACTAACACCAACCAGTTTAGAGGACTGGAAATGCAGTGTTTTTATCGAGACACCATCTCTAGGAAGATTACCTACCAAGGTTAGAGAATAGGTGTAGAGGTTTTTATTTCAGAGATTTCCTTCACTTAAATAAGTTGCTATCCAAAGCTAAAGACTCTTATCCAGCCTAACTTAATAAAGAATAAAAACATAAAAAATTATTTTCATATGATGACAGTTATAAAGAGACCAGAAAGAGTCTCTGGTCATCTGAAGTTTTATGTCCCCACTTTCGGAAAGAATAAAATCTTTATTCTTTTCTATTTTTGAATAAGACTGTTCAGAAATATTCTTAGCAGCCCTCCTCATGAAGTAGCAATTTGATCCTCCCAACTCAGCTCAAGGCTAAATTGAGCTCAACTGTCTTTACCAGATCCTCATCCTTACTTTCCACAAATATACTTCAGTAGTGATATAATTGTAGTAGATATTTTCAGCAGCCCTCCTCATGAAGTAGCAATTTGATCCTCCCAGCTCAGCTCAAGGCTAAATTGAGCTCAACTGTCTTTACCAGATCCTCATCCTTACTTTCCACAAATATACTTCAGTAGTGATATAATTGTAGTAGATATTTTCAGCAGCCCAGTCATGAAGTAAGAGATTACACACTCTCGACTCAGCACAAGGCTGAATTGAGCTCAACTGTCAAGAGCAAATATTGGTTTTTCAAAATTTTTAGGTATATCAGGTTAGCTGAAAAGCTAGGTTAATTATGGAGAACATGAAATGACACATCAAATGAAATAAATAAAAGTAAGTAATGTTTAAGTTTTCTTCTTTTTTATATGCAAATTAGTATCTAAATTATTTTACTTTGGTATTAATTTGTGCTACATGTATTTTTAATAGTATTATGTTCTGAATTTAATCCTTTTATTTTAACTTTTTAATATTTTTATAATCATGTATGTTGGCTTAGGAAAAGTAGTAATTCTTTTATGAATGGAAATATTGGCAAAAAATATCCAGGGTGCAGATTTATATGAATTACTTGTGCAGTTGATAAATTGTTGTGTATAAAATCTCTTTTGTGTTCATAGATATGTTTTTTATTTAATTTCTGCAAGTTTCCCTAATATATTATTAGGAGCAGTTCTGGCAATTTATTTTATGTATACATGCTTTATAATTATTATTGTTGTGAGTTTTTGGTTCTAACCATATCCGCAATAGTTTTAGGTCTGGTTGTAGTTCTATATACAAAAGAGACATTTTACAAAATAATACATCAAATGCATTGATTGTCCACCTTAACAAGACTGACCACAATTTTGATATAAAAATGCTTTTCCAATTAAAGCAGAAATTAATTTACTATGATGAAAATGTCTAGAGAATGCCTTGATTGCTAGGTCATCTAAAGTAAATTTGAACCCTGGCTCTTACAACACTTCACCATTTAGCAGACCTGAAGGAGACTACCACCACCTTTAAATTTGTTTTACTTTTTTCAGTGCAATCTTATCGATTACATCCTAAACTTTCCGACTGACAAATAAAATTTGGAAAAATTTCAATATTTCAAAAATTTTGGGGGAAGGAGCTCAGTTTTTCATGTTATAGTAGATCGATCCTCCATTTTGGAACCACTTTCCGGTATGACATTACCACCACCTATAAATTAGTTCATTATTAATTTTTTTTTTTTTTTTTACGTTTTTCAGTGAAATCTTATCGATTAAAAATTTCCGACTGACAAAAAAATTTGTAAAATTTTCAACATTTAAACAATTTGGCGGGGGGCTCAGTTTTTCATACAACCTTATAATAAATCGATCCTTTTTTGCTTGTACATATTCAACAACTGAATTCTTTGCGAAATTTTTGAATAAAGCCATTATTGGAGTTTCTGAGTAAGATGCCATCGTAAGAACTAAAGAAAACTTGAAAAAGATGAAAACAAGAGCAACAACTCGGCCAAAAAAAAAGAAAACTAAGTGACCCTAACGTGAGTGGTTCCAAAATGGAGGATTGATTTAATATAACGTTGTATGAGAAACTGAGCCCGCCACCTAAAATTGTTTAAATATTAAAATTTTTTTCAAATTTTTTTTGATAATCAGAAACTTTATGCAATAACCAATAAGACTGTGCTGAAAAAAGTAAAAAAAAATGAAAAGCAACAAATTTAAAGGTGGTGGTAGTCTCCTTCATGTCCGCCCACCCTTTTTGACAGATTTTCTATTATCCCAGTGTGGGATATCTACTAAAAAAGTGATGGAAAAAAAGACTCTAGATGAAAAATATTAAAAGAAAAACTTCTAAAATCCCCAGCAACATATGTTTTTATGCATGTGTAATTGTACCAACATAATAAATTTTGCTCAATAAATTCTTGAAGGATGAAACGTTTCACAAGTAAACTTTTTATATTTTGTCACACATTTTCTCCGATAAATATATTCTTCTTCTTCTAAGTGCCCTGTCCCTTTTAGGATATAGGCAATCATGGCTTTCCACGTCTCCCTACCCCTGGTGGCTCTTAGCATGCCTTCTCCTGTTACACCACGCTACCCTCGTTCCATCATCCATTTGATTAGGTCCTTCAAACATATTATCCGCTGCTTTCCCCTGTCTCTTTTCCCCTTTATCTGACCTGTTAGTATCAGGTTCTCCAAGCTCTTCTTCCTCATTGCATGTCCCAGGAACTTTAGCTGTCTTTTCCTGATGCTCAGTATTAATTTCCTTTTCATTCTCATCATTGCTCACATGCTCGATCCATGATATTTGCAGCATCTTTTTGTAGAACCACATTTCAGTTGCTTCAAGCTTTTCCTTCATCTTTGATGATATTGTCCAGCATTCACTGCCATATCGAAGAACTGACAACACATAGCAATCCAGCAGTACTTTGCTTCTAACAAAATTGTTCTGTTTCTTAATACTTTGCTCAACTTCTGGAATGCTTCCTTCACCATGCCAATTCACCTTCGGATCTCTGTGTTGCACTTTCCGTCTTCTGTTATAACACTTCCCAGGTATTTAAATTTTTGTACCTGCTTGATTTTAGTATGCCCGACTTGTATTTGGCATATTGGGCTGCTCTTTTTACTGATGACCATGCATTCGGTTTTCTTGTAGTTTATTTGTAGTCCTTTCTTGTCACTCTCTTCAGCTACCTTCTGTTGGAGGTCTTGTAATTTCCGTTCTGTTTCTGCTGTTAGCACTGTATCTCCTGCGTACCTTAGGTTGTTTAAATTGTGGCCTCCAATGATGAATCCAGGTATAACTTTTGGGTCCTCAAAATATTCTCACTGTACAAGTTGAACAGATCTGGTGAAAAGACACATCCTTGTCTTATGCCCCTTTTGAAATATTCTTTTTGGTGTGTGAAGTATATTCTTGGAATAGAAATGCAAGTGAGAGGTGGGGGAAAGAACCTGGATATTACTGAGAGTTCATACATTATCACTTGTAACCATTAGAACTCCATGGATTTTATGAGTATGATAGAGATCTGGCTTAACCATCATACAAGCTTAACCAAAAAGAGCTCTACAATGGTGGAGTGTTTAGAGTTGCAGCTTGGCTCTATGGCACAACCTTTATTGATAGACTAAATCATGAGAAAGCACTAAAGACAATGATTGATACTGCTAATACTATTAAAGAAAAAAATCACTTGTACACATTCTCTGAGGGTACAAGAAACTGTGATGGACACATGTTGCCATTCAAGAAGGGATTATTTCCTTTCACAGTTCAATCACAGGTCCCAATATATGTATATATTATTACTAGCAGTATAGCCCAGCATTGCTTGGGTGTAATGAAAGCTTTAAAACTAATCCATGGTCCTGAAGCTCAGACTCAGCCTAAAGAATATTTCTGTGAAGTTTGGAGAGAATCAGATAAAAATTGTGGATTTGTATAAAGGATATACTGACAGATAAACAGACACACACACAAACATCTTGCCTTATATATATATATATATATATATATATATATATATATATATATATATAATACTTGGCTCTATGGCACAACCTTTATTGATAGACTAAATCATGATAAATAATTATATAATCAATTTTCTGCACTATTGTAAGAACTACAACCTTGAAACTTCTGAATATCATTTCTTATGTCTTTGTCTATGAGTGTATCAAATTTGATTAAAATTGGACCACGCCTTCTATAACCCGATTTTTTTTGATTATTGATTTTCAATATTTATCGAGGGTACCTCAACACAAAACCTAGCTAAGAACACTCACAGATGCTTATAGTACAACTGTGTAAATTTTCAAGAAAATTGGTTCAGCCGTTTTGGAGTCTATAGGTAATGGACACACATGCACACACACAGAGACAAAGTTCCATTTATAAATAAGTTTAGATTAGATGTACATACCAATGACCATTAATGGATATATCTCAATCTTTATCAATGTTAGACACTATTGTGAGTGGGGTTGTATTGCTGTCTAGCAGTTCACCACTAGCAGTGGTTATCTACTTCAGGCAGTTTGTGAGTAAGGTATTTTGTCGATGTATAAGGATTAATATTTCATTTTCCAACTTTAGTTATTTCTCATTCAGTAACCTTTGTAGGTTACAACATTATATATATATATAGTACAGTTTTTTAAGGTTTGTTAATGATGCTAATATGATATTTAACTGAAAAAAAACTGATAATTAATTTGTGTGTTTTTTGTTTTTTACCAGTTGTAACATCAAACTGTTCTGGTGATATACAAGCAACAGATACTCTTCAAAATCTCACATCTCCTGGCTTTCCAAATGGCTATCCACCCAATTTATTGTGCAGCTGGTACATCTATACAATAAAAGGCTTTCAAATTTGGTTGAATTTCACCACTGTGCATTTTGAGTATATGTGTTATACCGATCACATCAAATATAAAATGTGTGAGTAACTTACAATAGTCTTTCTATACAGTTGTATGTCATTATATATCCTCAATAAGAGATGAAGAGCAGGTAAGTGAATGACAAAACCTGCATTTGTTGTATTTTGTTTCCTCTCTCTCATTTATATACTAGCTTAAAAACTGCATTCTGTGGAGACTTTTAAGCTAGCTTTTGCAGAGGTGTAATTGGGTCTCCAGCCCAAAATTAAAGGGACATCTGATCCAATTTAGAAAACAGCAATGATAATTTTAAAGGAATAACTTTGAATTCTTCAATTCTCTCCATGGAACTTCAAAACCCTACTTTAATTCTGATTTGGACTAGAACTTCAATTTAGGCCTTCCAAAATTCCTTCAGATCCAAATTCTGATTTGGGCCAAAATTCCAATTCAGATCCAAATTCTGATTTGGGCCAAAATTCCAATTCAGATCCAAATTCTGATTTGGGCCAAAATTCCAATTCAGATCAAAATACTGATTTGGGCCAAAATTCCAATTCAGATCAAAATACTGATTTGGGCCAAAATTCCAATTCAGATCAAAATACTGATTTGGGCCAAAATTCCAATTCAGATCAAAATACTGATTTGGGCCAAAATTCCAATTCAGATCAAAATACTGATTTGGGCCAAAATTCCAATTCAGATCAAAATACTGATTTGGGCCAAAATTCCAATTCAGATCAAAATACTGATTTGGGCCAAAATTCCAATTCAGACCAAAATGCTGATTTGGGCCAGAAATTCTAATTTTGACCAAAAGACTGATTTGGGCCAAAAACAGTTCTTCAAGTCACAAACTCTGTGGAACTGGACATCACAAAACTTTTCACTTCAACTCTGACTCCTTCGCATTTTGAATTCATAAGTGATTTCATCAATTTATAAGTTTTGGACATATTTTAAACTGAGTTTAAAATAAAAATTTTTAAATTCAAAACTTTTAAAATCATTAATTTTATTTTTGGTTATTTTAAAATTTTAATTTTTAACTGTTCCCTCCTCATCTAGACACAAATCGCAATGCTGGATGTACAAGCACCAGACAAAGGACAAATTATCAATCCCAGAATCATCCTGATTCCTAAAAGATATAATATGTTAATGTAAAGCATGTGTGGCCCAAGTTAGAAAAGTTTCTGACAGATAGATAGACAAACAGAATTTGCTGCTTATTCAGAAGAATTCATGAATAAAACATTGTTAAAAGTTGGTACAGGTTTCAGGACATATTTCTTTAATAAGTCAAACATTTACAGGTAGGTAGAAAAAAGCAAATGTTGGTAAGATATCTATGACCTCCAATCCGAGCATAGTATGCACTGGCCCTGGTCGGTAGGGATAGTGAGGGAAAGGCCGATATATAACTAACTACTAATTTTTAAGTTAGTTTAGGTTGTGTTATTTGTGTTATCTTACCAACGTGTTATTTCATCATGTGGATGTGCATTTTGGTGCAGCTGATATTGGCTTGAAATAAGAAATTGAAGTGCCGAGTTCAATTTTCCATTGAATTCATTGCATTCACTTATACACAATACACTTGAGAAAGGTCTCTTCCCTCCAGCTATGGGTTAAATAACAAGGTAGATTGGGTTCTACAGCCTTGGTTGGCAGCCAGTCTACTGCAGAAAAATCTTTTGCCTAGTCAGTCATGTCTCTTTTGAGACATGATCATCCAAATGCATATCTCGTATGGTACTTAACTGTCTGAATATTTCATCTAAAGAAAGAATAAAGGAATAAAATCTTTAACCCCAGGGAGGGGAAAAATGTTGAATAAATAAACAAACTTACACCATCTACACATGGATCCAGAGAGACATTCTATTTTTTTAAGCTACACCCTCGAAAGTAAGGCTGAAATGCTACTAGTATGTGGAAGGTGAGAGAAAAGTCCCAGTGTAGGAAGAAAAGACAAAAGATGAACAGGATTCAAGAAGATAGTGATTGACATTACATTCAAATTTTTGAAGATTGTAGTTATATGCTGTGGATATCATGGATCGAGCATGTAAGCAATGATGAGGTTTTGGAAAGAATGGAAATGAAAAGGAAATTAATATTGAGCATCAGGAAGAGACAGCTAAAGTTCCTGGGACATGCAATGAGGAAGAAGAGCTTGGAGAACCTGATACTAACAGGTCAGATAAAGGGAAAAAGAGACAGGGGAAAGCAGCGGATAATATATTTGAAGGGCCTGAGCTGGTGGATGGCAGAACGGGGGTCTCATGGTGCAACAGGTGAAAGCGTGCTAAGAGCCACCAAGGATAGGGAGACGTGGACGACCATGATCGCCTATGTCCTGAAAGGACAAGGCACATAGAAGAAGTTATCAGGGAATAAAGTAAACAGATGGAAGATTAAAAGTTGTGAAGTGTGAGGAAAAAACTGATGGAGTAGAAGTGGCAATTGCATTTAGCAATTTCACCAGTAGAAGGGTGGGACCTAGATGCCAATATAGTAGCACGCTTAACCCTTTGTTGCATATTGGTTACAATTGTAATTTTTCTTTAACCCATATCTGGAGGGAGAAGTGATGAATTAATACCATTCTAAAGAATATTTGTGCGTAAGTGAATGCAACAAATTCAACTAGAATTTGAACTTGGCTCTACTGATTTCTTATTGCAAGCTGATATCTACCGCACAATGCACACTGCCATGAAAATACTTACAGAAAAGGCACAACCAAGGCTATAGAACCCAATCTGTCCTTCTATTTAACCCATAGCTGGAGGAAGAAGTGATGGCTTTCCCAAGGGTATTTGTACATAAGTGAATGCAACGAATTCAACTGGAACTTAAACTTGGCTCTTCGATTTTTCATTCCGAGCTGATATCTAATACACCACGATGCACATTCTTTCTGATAGGCAGATAAAAAAAGGACAAACACTCAAATTCTGATTCAACTTTTGGATACCTTAGAACATTCATTCTTAATTTTTCTGGTGTCATCTGAAGATACCATGGACAGAGCACACAAGAAATGACGAGGTTTTGGAGAGGATGGACACAAAAAAGAAACTGATACTTATCAGGAAAAGACAGCTGAAGTTTTTGGGATATGCAATGAGGAAGGAAGGCTTGGATAATCTGATACTCACAGGTCAGATAAAGGATGGAAATGAAAAGGAAACTAATACTTAACATCAGGAAAAGACATCTGAAGTTTTTGGGATATGTAATGAGAAAAGAGGGCTTGTAGAACCTGATGTTCACAGAGCGGATAGATGGAAGGGACACGGCACATAAAAGAAGCCATTTTGTTTTAGTTAGCAAAATAAGAAGGTTATATACAAACAAGCATTCTCAAAAGATAAGTATTAATTAAGATAGTGTAGTTGAAATTATTACTTAATGGGTTTGATATGCGGAGGATACCATGGACGGAGCACACGAGCAATGGCGAGGTTTTGGAGATGAGAGACACAGATAGGAAACTGATACTTAGCATCAGGGAAAGACAGCTGAAGTTTTTGGGTCATGTAATGAGAAAAGAGGGCTTGTAGAACCTGATACTCATGAGACGGAGGAGAAGAGGGACAAGAGGAAGCAGCATACAACTATCTGATGGACTTACCAGATTGATGGTAGAGCAGAGATTGAGTGGAATAATAAAAGAAGGGATATTAAGAGCTAAAAGGAATATGGGAGAAGTGGAGAGCCATGATCAGCCACATCCTGAAGGGACACAGCACATAGATTATGATGAGATTCCTGTAAGAACAATAACTTCATAAACAGACAAGCAGTTATTCACAATCTGATTGGGTTTTCATAACCCCTGTACATGCATTTATCCAAACTGCACCCTCATGCACACTGAACACACATCCCTTTTCAGCCAACCATGCTTAGAAAAAATTTGTGATAAATTAATCCTCATCAGTATAAGAAGATTATCAAGTCATTGATAATCCATGGAAAATGAGAATTACCACTTGCTCCTATAAAGTGGCAAAAGATGTCGGTCATGCAGAGAATGATGACACAAGTTTAAATGGTAACAGCAAGCCAAGAGATGCCTATCAGTCAACACTGTAAGTTATGGCTGTGTTTTTTGTTTTTTTTTCTCCAAGCAGTGTCACGATTCATTTTTTTTTTTTTATTTCTTTCAATGAGAAAATGTTGGTTGGGACAAGGGCTGTATAGGGAATACAAATGTTAATTTTCATCTGATCCTCTGTGGACACCCTGAAATTTTCCTCTGATCCTCTGCGGACACCCTGAAATTTTCATCTGATGCTTTGCAGACACCCTGAAATTCAACCTTGTTAAGGAGCCCTGCTGTAGAGAGTTATAGATGGAAAAACTTCTTTCTACAAAATTTGCCAATTTACGAAAAATGTCCAAATAGATCATTTTAGATGTGTGTGTGTGTGTATGGACAAATAAGCTAAATAAAGGACTGGAAAAAAAAGTAGTTTTTGGTTAGTGGCATATATTTATTGGTTACCTAATGCTAAAATGCTTAGGATGTGCGTTGTGGTGCAGTGGACATCGGCTCGGAACGAGAAGCCGGGGAGCCGAGTTCGAATTCCAGCTGAATCCATTGTATTCACTTACGCGCAAATACCGTTGGGAAAGGTATTAATCCGTCTCTTCCTTCCAGTTATGGGTTAAATAGCAGGACAGATTGGGTTCTATAGCCTTGGTCGGCAACCAGTCTACCGCAGAAAGCAATGGCAACCTACTGCGGGATAATCTTCTGCCCAGTCAGACGCGTGTATCACGTATGGCACTGAACTGACTGAATGCTAAAATCTAAATATTTTGAATTTTTTTTAAAGATAATGGTTTGGGGATACAAGTCTTACTAATTAATCCATAGCTGGGAGTATAGGAGGTGGTGTCATATTTTCTCCAATGGTATTTTGTCCATAAGTGAAAATAACGAACATAACAGGAATTGGGATTCAGCTCTTTCATTGACAGTTCCAAGCCATTATTCATTACCCAACTCACTCATCCAAGCTTACAGCATCTTATATTCCCCGTCTAGATATGGACCAGGCTCAATATTGCTTAACTTTGGTGATTGTACAAGAACCAATGTTTCAATTTAGCCATAAGCTAAAAGTTTTAGAAAAAAAAAAATTTAGAATTATATCAAATAAAATCAAGCAGCCTCCACCTCCACAAAAAATTAAATTAAAAGTTCAAGAAATGTGTATATCATCAGTTAAGAATAAAGGTACTTTGCTTTGTTAAAATTTTTCTTATAAACTTGATTTTTCAGCTCAAATCGGATATTATTATACATTATGCGGATTGAATCAGGATTCTGGCACATCTGTACTCTCTTCAGAAAATGAATTCTTTTTAAGATTTTCGTCTGACAACTCAGTCAGTGGCCAAGGATTTGCAGTATCTTTCAAAAGATGTAAGTGATTGAATTTCTTTTATATGATGTGACAATGCAATACCTATGACCAGAGAAAAGCAGTTCAATGTTAATAATTACAATGCTTCATCTAAGATTTTTATTTTAATCATTTCATCCCAAGCAAGGCGGTACCACCACTGATGCACTGGGGGCTACATAAGAGTAAAAGTTTAGGCAGAAGGAGAGTAAAGTGAAAGACAAACCAGTTACAGAGGGTGTCAGAGAAAGGGCAAGAGAAGGATGGAAACACAGGTGTGAAAACAGTTGTGAAAGAGTGAAAGGAAAAGAACAAGATACACGGGGTGATGTAGAAATGACTAGAGTCAAGTGGATAAGAGATGGGAATTGACATTACGTTTAAATTCCTGGAGGTTGTAACCATCAGGAAAGTAAGTGTATGGAAGGGAGTTTCACAGGTGGGAAGTGCGAGAAAGATATTCTGACAATATAAAACTATTATGCTTATCCCTATAGATAGATGTGTTAACAATATTATAGGACCTTGAATAAGTTCTCACTAATTTTTCATGAAAAGTAATGTTTTATTCACAAAAACTAGTAAGAAACCTATCACTAAAAGTATTATCCATCACTAGCTACTACTTTTTTCTATCTTCATAAGAATGGAAGTGCTGCTCAGCCAGGCCATGTGTCATTGATTGAAACAAGTGCTAATCAGACAGGGAAATGACTGGCGAATATGGTGGGTGGGGTAGAACTTCCTATTTAAGTGTTTCCAAGTAGGTTTTCACCCGTTTTGCAACATTTGACCTAACATTGACATGTTGTAAAATCAATTTGTCGTGTCTCTGTTTATATAGTGGCCATTTTAACTTCAATTCTCAACTCAAACACCATAATCTGCAAGGCCTCTGATTGAGAAGTTGTGAGGAGCATGGAACCACCTCTTAATTGCTGTTGATCCCAGGTCTACCCTGATTAGGAGTGGTAGTACCTGTTAAGATCGCAGCTATGGACAAATAGTTAACTCCCAAACTGGAGTCAAAACACTATGAAAGTATAAAAATAGACTTTTATAGAAACAAAATATACTTTTGAAGGAAAAAATATTACCAACAATAGTTTTGAAAAAAAAAAATTATTACTATGACAGATGTTTGAAGGAAAAAAAATGATAACCAGCAATACTTTTTTTGAATACAAAACTAGATGTCTTCAGTTTCTAAAATAAAAATAAACATTTTAAATTTAATCAAAATCTAACTAAATCAACCTTCTGTCTATAACCAAACATTAAAAAAGATACCTTAAAACACTACCTTTTTGGCATTAAATAACCCACAGAGATTGATTTGCCGTTAAGCAAAACTCAAACTCAACTCAAATGCATCAATTGTAGTCGATAGCAATTTCCTGTGATGGTTTCGGTCAGTTTGATCAAATTATAAGGCAGAGCAGTAGCTTCAAACCATGGATATTTGGCTTTGCCACTAATGTTAATGCATGGCTGGACAATATAATGCAAAAAAACCTTTACTTTTCTGCCATTAAACAGCTGTTCACACATGGCAAGATGCTGTTCAACGTCTTTCGACTTCAACTCATATGCCACCAAATGTCCTTGCTTTTGAATCAATTTTAATGCTTTCAAACATTTTGAAACAGTTCTGTAATCAACTCCTAATGATTCTGCAAGTTCATCTTGTGCCTGACATGAGTCTTCATGAAGTAATGTCTCCAATTTTTCATCTCCAAACTTTTCAGTGTGCCAGTGTGTTTATCTTCAACATCAAAATCATTATTTTTTAAGTGACTAACCCAATTTCTGCATGTTGTCTCTGACAGAGCATGGTCGCTGTAAGTCTCAACAAGAATTTTTTTTGCTTCAGCTGCATATTTATTTTGAATTCAGTAGTGCAGTAAAATTCTCTGCAAATATACTTTATTTGGCAAAAAATCTGACATGTTTAACACTATGAAAAACAAAGTTGTTTACATTTTGGCAAAATGACCTTTCAAGCTTGCTTATGGTACTTCTTTATAGATGCATTGTTTACATTTTGACAAAATGACCTTTCAGGTACTTCTTTAGAGATGCATTGTTTACATTTTGGCAAAATGACCTTTCAAGCTTGCTTATGGTACTTCTTTTGAGATGCATTATCATCTGAAACTATATGCACGCATTTCTGGGAATGCCATCTGTTGGAAAACAGCAAGAAATTATTCAAGGTCCTAATATATATATATAAGATATATATATATATTATATATATGAGAAATTATTCAAGGTTATAATAACATAATGCAGATGACACAGCAAGGAAACAGCAAAATCTTTGATGGAACGTAGTGAAAGAAAGCACAAAAAAAGCACTAAGTATTTAACAAAACATGCTTCTTCTTCTTCTATGTGCCCTGTCCCTTCAGGACATAGGCGGTCATGGCTCTCCACGTCTCCCTATCCTTTGTGGCTTTTAGTATGTTTGCTCCTGTTGCTCCAGGCAACCCCCCGTTCCGTCATCCACCTGATCAGGCCCTGCAAATATGTTATCCGCTGCCTACCTCTGTCTCTCCTTCCTTCTATCTGTCCAGTCAGTATCAGGTTCTCCAGGCTCTCCTTCCTCATTGCATGTCCCAGGAACTTCAGTTGTCTCTTCTTGATGCTCAGCATCAATTTCCTTTTTGTTGCCATTCTTTCTAACACCACGTCGTTGCTTGTATGCTCAGTCCACGATATCCGTAGCATCCTTCTGTAGAACCACATTTCGGCCGCTTCCAGTTTTGTCCTCATTTTCGATGATATTGTTCAGCATTCACAGCCGTATTGAAGAACTGACATCACGTAGCAGTCTAGCACTCTTTTCTTCGTTTCTATTGAGATTTTCCTGTGTGTTAGTATTTTGCTCATCTTCTGGAACGCGTCCTTTGCCATGCCAATTCGCCTTAGTAAGCCATAACAAACTCACAATTGTTATGTGAGGATTTGATTTGTTTAAAGGCATGTCAACTTTTGAAGTAATAAAATATTGTATACATTATTCTGCTTTCACAATTGAATATATGGTAGATAATACTCAGCATTTTTGCCTATACATGTTTACATGTGTGGACATAATTATTAGCAGCTTTGACACGTGTTTTATGTCCTAGTTTTGTTAGTTATATTTTGGGATACAGTTTGATTTCTTTAGGAAATTGTAGAATATTATATGGATTAAATGTCATAAAAGAGTTCTTTTATGTTGGATGATTTTGTTTAATGACATATTAACCCCTGTAAATAATATAATGCTGAAATCTAAATATTTTGTACATAATTTCATGCTTTCAAGTACAGATATTTTGGACATAATTTCACGCTTTCAAGTACAGATATTTTGGACATAATTTCACGCTTTCAAGTACAGATATTTTGGACATAATTTCACGCTTTCAAGTACAGATATTTTGGACATAATTTCACGCTTTCAAGTACAGATATTTTGGACATAATTTCACGCTTTCAAGTACAGATATTTTAGACATAATTTCACGCTTTCGAGTACAGATATTTTGGACATAATTTCACGCTTTCAAGTACAGATATTTTGGACATAATTTCACGCTTTCGAGTACAGATATTTTGGACATAATTTCACGCTTTCGAGTACAGATATTTTGGACATAATTTCACGCTTTCAAGTACAGATATTTTGGACATAATTTTATACTTTCAGGGTAAAGGTATCCTTTTTTGGTACATATTTTGTCTATCATAAAATGTATTGTTGGTAATTTTACTATCAAAATTTATTTTTATATTCCATTATTTCACTGAATTTCATTTTGCTATAAAAATGTATTGTTTGTAATTTTATTATGAAAATGTACTACTTATTTTTTGATTGGATGTTATTTATTTGCCCATAGCTGAGACTTTGAGAGGTTCTACCACCCTGGAAAGAACAGTAATTAAGGGGTGATCCTATACTCCTCAAAACCTCAAATCACCTGATGAGAAGTCTTGCTACCAAGTGTAGTTTATCGTCATACTAAGATGAGCTATGTGATGAAATTCACAAACTAACACTATAATTCACCAGCTTATTGTTTTGTTCAAATAAAAAAATTCTGACATTTAATTCTCTTTGCAGCTTAAAAATTATTATATTCACAGCCATAGATGAGGAGTAAAATATTTAGTATATTTACTTATTGTTCAATATAAAAACACTTTTTTTTTTCTCGTGGCTTCCCTGTGCCTCTTCTATAAATACTTTCACGGCTTCTGCTCTAATGAACTTAAATCACTGGTGCCTCCTAGGTGTGAATTTGCTCGAGATACTAGATTAGCAACTAGGTCCCACTCTTTTACAGTAAAATCGATGAAATGTAACCGCAATTTCTACTCCAACAGCTTCTTTCCTCGCACTTCCTGCCTGTGGAATTCCCTTCCGCATGCTTGCTTCCCCGATGGCTACAACCTCCAGTAGTTTAAATGTAAGGTCAATAGACACCTCCTAACACACTAACTCACACCCATTCTCTCCAACACTCTTCCCATGTACTTTCTTACTCATCTATCACCCTCCTTCTAACATTTCCTATACCCAATCGCTCTATGTAACTCCCTGCACTATAGAGGCAGTGGAATGCCTTGCTTGGGGTGAAATGATTAAAAAAAAATTTTTTTCATAATTATATATATCTGTCTTAATAACAAAAAACAATTTTTGTATCTCAAGCAGACTCGAGGAGAAAGTAGTTAAAATTTATTAATTACAATGCTTTATGTAAAAAAAAATGTAAACCTATTTAATCTGCTAATACTATCACTACTACTGCACTGACAAGGAAAATATGAAGTAAATATTAAAAATTAATAATTAAAATGCTTCATCTAAGAAATCAGTTACAATTCTACAAATTATCAGTAAAGAAGCAAACAAAAATCAATTTCCCCTATCCTCTATTTTCCAATATTCATAGAATCCATTTTATTTTCTTCAGTGAAAGCAGTTTAATTTCTTCTATTGCTACAAAAGAATTCTCTGCTTACTCTGTGTTGAGAAGATTCTTCTAAGTTACATTTGCATAACCTTTGTTTTAATATCCAAGAAAATCTTCAAATAGCAGGAAAATTCTTTTCTTTTCAGATGAATCTTTTCTGTACTTTTGTTAATTCACTCTGTTGACTATCTTTTTTATTTTCCTTTCTTTATATATCATATTCAGAAACGACCATAGCTTTATTCTAGTAAAATGTCTTTCAAATGTATTTTCATAGTAAAATGCCTTTTCCAGTTCATTTTCATAGAAAATCCCTTTCCAGTATTATTTCACAGTAAAATCCCTTTCCAATGCATTTTTATAGTAAAAATCCCTTTCCAGTACATTTTCAGAGTAAGAATCCCTTTTCAATGCAGTTTCAGAGTAAAAAAAAATCCCTTTTCAATGCAGTTTCAGAGTAAAAAAAAATCCCTTTTCAATGCAGTTTCAGAGTAAAAAAAATCCCTTTCCAATGCAGATTCAGAGTAAAAAAAATCCCTTTCCAATGCAGTTTCAGAGTAAAAAAATCCCTTTCCAGTACATTTTCAGAGTAAGAATCCCTTTCCAATGCAGTTTCAGAGTAAAAAAAATCCCTTTCCAATGCAGTTTCAGAGTAAAAAAATCCCTTTCCAGTACATTTTCAGAGTAAGAATCCCTTTCCAATGCAGTTTCAGAGTAAAAAAATCCCTTTCCAATGCAGTTTCAGAGTAAAAAAATCCCTTTCCAGTACATTTTCAGAGTGAAAAAAATCCCTTTCCAGTACATTTTTAGAGTAAGAATCCTTTTCCAATGCAGTTTCAGAGTAAAAAATCCCTTTCCCTATCTCATCTCAGAAGTATAGAAAAATAGCTGTTTCCTTATAAGGAAATATTTGGTATTCATTGACGAAGCAGCCAATACAGCTTTCAGCTGAAATTTATAAAGTCTTTCTCTTAAAACAATTTCTTGGAAAAAGAAGTTTCTCAAATCCAGTAGCTTTTTCCACTATTGGAGGTTTCCTTCCTAACCTTTTATTTGAAGTAGTGTTGAATGCTAACATATTATGTCATCATTTTCTTTTCAAGTTACATGTCATATCCATTTTGGTAGTTCCTGCTGTTGAAAGTCTTCAAATGCTTTCTGTTATTTGGTAAAGTCCTTTATTTGTGATTTTGTAACAATTTTTGAACATTAGTTAAAAAGAAAAGATATATATATTTGACAAAGTGTTTGATTGAAAATCTTTTTCTCACTTTTTTTTTTTTTTTTTTTTTCAGTGTGTGGAGGATCTGTTCGTATTAAGACATCCTGGATTATAGATAGCAACAAATTTGTCTCTGATTGTACATGGGTTGTTAATACAGAAACATATTACAAAGTTAAACTGAAGATTATGTTTTACGGCCATCGAAATAACTGTACTGATGACTTCTTGCAGGTAAGCCTATGCATTGGATGAGGCTTCATTAAGATAATGATTTACAAATGACAGCATTTTTTTAAAATCATTTCACACCAAGCAAGGCAGTACCACCACTGATGCACAGGGGGCTACATAGGAGTACAATTTTAGACAGGAGGAGAGGGAAGAGAAAGTTGAAAAAGTTACGAGGAGATGTCAGAGAAAGGGCAAAAGAAGGATGGGAAAACAGGTGTGAAGACAGGTAAAGAGAGAAAGGAAAAGAACAATATATACAGGGTGATGTAGAAAGAACTGGAGTCAAATGAATAAGAGATGGGAATTGATATTGCATTTAAATTCCTGAAGGTTGTAGCCGTCAGGAAAACTAGTATATGGAAGGAAGTTCCACAGGCAGGAAGTGCAAAAAAAGAAGCTGATGAAATAGAATTGTCAGCTGCATTTGGTTGATTTAACTCTAAATGAGTGGGATGTCAATTAGTACAACTGAAACAATTTTAAAAAATATATTTTACACCATATGAAGCACACACATTTTTTTTGTTTTTAAATATTTTAAAATTTCCCTGCATCTTATATGACATAGGTAGGTTTAAAATTTGCAATCAGTCAGTCAAGTGCCATACGTGATACACACTTGGGCGATCATGTCTCGAAAGAGACATGACTGACTGAGCAGAAGGTTATCCCGCAGTAGGTTGCCATTGCTTTCTGCGGTAGACTGGTTGCTGACCAAGGCTATAGAACCCAATCTGTCCTGCTATTTAACACATAACTCGAAGGAAGAGACGGATTAATACCTTTCCCAAGGGTATTTGCGCGTAAGTGAATACAATGGATTCAACTGGAATTCAAACTCGGCTCCCCGGTTTCTCGTTCCGAGCCGATATCCACTGCACCACAACGCACATCCTAAGCATTTTAGCATTAGGTAACCAATAAATATATGACACTAACCAAAAACAGTACTTTTTTTTTCCAGTCCTTTATTTAGCTTATTTGTCCATACACACACACACACATCTAAAATGATCTATTTGGACATTTTTCGTAAATTGGCAAATTTTGTAGAAAGTTTTTCCCTCTGTAACTCTCTACAGCAGGGCTCCTTAATATGGTTGAATTTCAGGGTGTCCGCAAAGCATCAGATAAAAATTTCAGGGTGTCCGCAGAGGATCAGATGAAAATTTCAGGGTGTCCGCAGAGGATCAGATGAAAATTAACATTTGTATTCCCTATACAGCCCTTGTCCCAACCAACATTTTCTCATTGAAAGAAATAAAAAAAAAATGAATCGAAAAAAATGAATACAATGGATTCAACTGGAATTCAAACTCGGCTCCCCAGTTTCTCGTTCCGAGCCGATATCCACTGTACCACGACGCACATGTACCACAAATTTGCAATAGCTGGCTGAAATTAGCCACCTGGAAACTTCTACTAGCTTAGGCTTTAGAGTAACTTTCATATACCTATCATCATTATTTAAAAGGCTATTATGCAGATTAAAAGATAATATTCCTTATATTAATTTCATCACATTCAGTATTGGTACTTTGTGTCATTAAAATTATATTCAATTAATTCAAATTATATATTTGTAAAATATATTTAATTAAACCTATTCTAGGTCTATGAATTTTTTTTTAATTCCCTATTATTAAAATTTTTTTTTTTAATTACCTATTATTAAAAATCCTATTTTTCATTTAATTATAATCATGATTTGTTTAAGCAAAATCATACCTTCTAAATATAGCCTAGGCTGTACCATTTACTAACTACCAATTATTTTCTTGATTTGCTCTGCTGAAATTGGGGTGCATCATATACACCCATGAGTCTTATATGCCCTCAAATATGGTACATTCTGGGTACATAGAAGACAAAATGCCAAGAAATAATAATATTTAATAATAATAAGTAATATTTAAGCAAAAGGATTCACTTGTGTAAAAAACAGAAAAGAATAGAACATTTGAGTGGATGGAGGGTGACAACTTTTGCAGAATTACTGGTTTTTAATTTTTTTTCAGCATTTAGCATCGAAATAAAAATATTCATTTAATTTGGAAGGACTAGGAAGCAGTCCTTTTCCGAATACTAAAACAGTGTAAACTGATCTCTACCATTTTGAAGCAATTTATCTATTTATTATTGACCTCTGAATTCATGTTTTTCTTTTTCTTTTAAAAACTTTAGCATTATTTAAGCAGATTTGTAAGAAATTGAAGATTTGAGGGAAGAGGAAGGGGATAAATTTTGCAAATTTGCTTGCATTATGCCTTCTTCAAAGTGCAAATATTAATTAATACAGTGTAAACTAATCCCTGAAATTTTAATGAATTATCATGACCTTCTTATTATTTACAAATGTCAGGTTTGAAATGGTGCTTACATCATTGACATCTGAAATCTTTTTAATTTTATGAATTTTAAATTTGTTTTTAAACTTTGCTACCAATTAAGTATGCATTGTGGTTCAATGAATATTGGCTCAGAATAAGAAATCAGGGAGCTGAATTTGAATTCTTTCCTCCAGATATGGGTTAAATAGCAGGACAGATTGGGTCTTGGTTGGCAGCCAGTCTATTGCAGAAAGTAATGGCAACCTACTGTGCGAAAACTTTCTGCTCAGTGATGTTTTTTTGAAACGTGATTGCCAAGCATGTATCACATATCTACAATTAGTACAGAACATGTTCAATAGGTCAGTTGTTGACACCAGTGGGCTTTCCACGTTACCTTCATGACTTTGGTTGACCAATCTGACACACATATCTGTTCAAGACCCACCTTTCTCACTATGCCCACAGAGACATTCTGCTTGTATGTTCTGTATCAGTAAAGTCAAATTCATCGCTTCATTAATCTACTCCAGACCTCTGTCTAGATCCCTACCATGACCTTATGTCACCCATCCTGACAAATATATCAACTCTATAGTAACTCTACCCTTTCTACAAATCTGCTTTCCTTGACTGCAGACACCATCATTTCATACAGTTTTTGCTAGTTTTGTTTGTTCTCCAATCTAACCAGAATCATTACTATAACATATATACAGGTATAAAATATTTTAATAATATATATAATATTTTAATATATACAGGTATAAAATATTTTAATAATATATATAATATTTTAATATATACAGGTATAAAATATTGTCATACAGTTTTTGCTAGTTTTGTTTGTTCTCCAATCCAACCAGAATCATTACTATAACATATATACAGGTATACCTCATCTTTACATTGGTAATTTGCTCCAGGAGAGGAGATCTACAGTACTGTTCAAAAGTATTACAAGAACTATTTTATCATTTATGAGGCATCAAAATAAAGTTTAAAATCACCCCTGTACTAACACTTTTGCACACTTATTCGCCATGGTGTCCCATCTAGGATATGATTAATAGGACAAGGATTTATTTACCAACAAGACAATGACCCTAAACATACTTCAAACCTTTGTAAGAATTATTTAACTAAAAAGAAACAGGAAGGAAGGAAGTCTTCGGAATTTGAATTGGCCTCACAAAGCCTTGATCTCAATCCTATTGAACATCTATGATATATTTTGGATATAAAAAATTGATAAATCTAATGTTACTTTATAAGACACACTTTGGGAACAAATACAAGCTGCTTGGCAGGAGATACCATTAGATACATTGAAGAAGCTTGTGATGTCAATGCCTGACAGAATGAAGGCTGTAATCAAAGCAAAAGTCTATTATACTAGATATTAAATTTATTTTGTAACAAGTATTTTTTTTTCTTGTTAAAGCATTTGTTGAGTAAGTCAAATAAAATTACTTTAATTAAATTGTTTATTTTCTGTCAATATGCCTCATAAAAGATGAATAGTTCTTGTCCTAATAATTTTGCACAGTAATATATATATATATATATATATATATATATGTGTGTGTGTGTGTGTGTACTAGGTACGATTGGTAAATTGTCGCAATTATTTTATTATTTCAAAGCAATAGGCTATTATACTAAATATTAAATTTAGTTTGTAACAAGTATTTTTTCTTGTTAAAGTATTTGTTGTGTAAATCAAAATTACTTCAATTAAATTGTTTATTTTCTGTCAATATACCTCATAAAAGACGAATACTTATGTACTATACTTATCTGCCCTTGGCATTTTGTTAGTGTAATTACTTCCCTTACTTGCATTCGTCAGTTGACAAATTGCTTAGTCAGGAAATGTTTTGTTGATTAAATCCTTGTTAAGGAAAACCAGTCTTGTCAACTCATTTCAATTTAATCAACAAAACATATTCAACAGTATGGATAAATACTTGAAGCCGGAACGTTTGGGCACCCCTCCTAATACAACATCCTCAAGTAAGCACTTTAATCACTGGCTTCAAGTTTCTCATCGTTCCTACGTAAAATTGTTGACCCTAACATCCATACTGATTTGGATAAACTCGATACACTGATAAACTGTATTTCTTCTGAGGTATACGAATACATTGCTGAATGTGATACGTTTGATAGCGCAGTTAACCGTCTGAAAGAACTGTACATAAAACCCCCGAACGAAGTTTTCGCCTGGCATTTACTTGCCGCGTGCGGCCAAAAAGAGGAGGAAAATATTGACGAATACGTGCAAAGACTACAGTTACTAGCGAAAGAATGTAACTTTAAACCAGTTGATGCGATTCAAAACCGAGACGACTGTGTCAGAGATGCATTCATCACAGGTTTACGTTCAAACGTTATTCGACAACGGCTACTTGAAAACAAAACACTGCATTTAAATATAGCTATCGACCAAGCTAGAGCGCTCCATGCAGCTCAGAAAAATTCAGAAGCATATACATACACTCAAACACCAATTGTGGGTGCAGTTTCTCAGGAAAATAACTGTACCGGTGTCCAGTCAACGGTCCCCATTAATACTTGTTGTGCAGCTTTGGCTAACACCAAGTATACGTGTTTTTTTTGTGGAGGACCTCGTCATAACAGAAGTGTGTGTGCAGCAAGAAACGCTACCTGTTTTAAATGTAAAAAAAGAAGGCCATTTCTCAAAAATGTGCCGTTCGAACCCAAATACGACATCTGCTGCAACATGCTCTCACAGACTCGCGACAATGTTGATATCCAACACTACGTCTGCCTCCTTAGGATCCCTAAAACAGGCTGCATTATACGTATTGGTCGGGAAAATGGCGCCGGTACGGCGCTAATGGATACGGGGAGCTCAGGATCCTTTATCTCCCTCAGTTATGTGAGGAAACACAAAATACAAATAAAACCTGCTACTGGTAACGTGTCCATGGCGTCATCATCACTTAAAGCTTCTATCAAAGGACAGTGTACGGTGGATTTGAACCTTCTGGGTGAGTGGTATCCAAATGTAAAACTTTCAGTTCTACCCAAACTCTGCTCTGATATTATTCTTGGCCAAGATTTCATGTCACAACATTCCACTATATCTTTTGCATTCGGTGGCTCTAAGAAAGATCTTGAAATCTCTCATCCTATCTCCTGTAGTGTGCCCTCGGCATTAGTGGACACACCATCTTTATTTTCCAACATTGATCCAGACTGTAAACCTATTACAACTAAATCTAAAAGGTGTGGAGAGGGTGACAGACGTTTCATACAGACTGAGATTGAGAAAATGATCAGAGAGGGTGTAATTCAGGAAAGTACTTCCCCTTGGAGGGCTCAGGTTTTAATAGTAACAAATGAACGTCAAAGAAAGAGACTAGTAGTCGATTATAGTAGAACAATTAACAGATTTACTAGATTGGATGCTTATCCATTACCAAGAATGGATGACTTAGCCCAGGAAATATCAAAATTTAAAGTTTATAGCTCATTGGATCTGAAGAGTGCATATCACCAGATACCAATAAAAGAAGATAAGCCTTATACAGCATTTGAAGCTAACGGTAAACTTTACCAATTTTGTAGAATTCCTTTTGGAGTGACCAATGGTGTTGCATGTTTCCAAAGGATAATAGACAAGATTATTAAGGAAAATAATCTAACGGGAGTGTATGCCTATGTAGACAACATTGTCGTAGTCGGGAAAAATCAGCAAGACCATGATGAGAACTTAGAAAAATTAAAAAAGATTATTACCCAGTATAACCTCACTCTCAATGAAGAGAAGTCTGTGTTCTCTAAAACATCCATTGATTTTCTCGGCTATAGTATATCACAGGGCTTACTTAGACCTGATGCAGAACGTCTGCGGCCATTAAGAGAGTTACCTATTCCTCAGAACAAAACCTCTCTGCGTCGAGTGCTTGGATTATTCTCTTACTACTCCCAGTGGATACCCAAATTCTCTGATAAGATTAGACCCTTAATAACAGCTAATTCATTCCCCCTTGATCCAGAATCGATAAAAACATTTGAAATCTTCAAGGAGGAAATTGAAAAGGCCTTATTGCACTCAGTCGACGAAAAGATACCTCTTGTAGTAGAAACCGATGCCTCTGATACTGCTATTGCAGCCACTCTCAATCAAGCAAACCGTCCAGTAGCATTCTTTTCACGCACACTTACGACTACAGAACGAAAACACTCTTCCGTAGAAAAGGAGGCTTGTGCAATAGTAGAGGCAGTTAAAAAGTGGTCACATTATCAGCACGACGTTTTGTGATAGTCACAGATCAACAAGCTGTGAATTTCATGTTTGATGCAAGAAGGCATGGAAAGATCAAGAACAGCAAGATCGAAAGATGGAGAATGGAATTGGGGTGTTACGAGTACGATATCATGTACCGACCAAGGAAAAACAATATTCCAGCCGATACGCTCTCGCGTGTCCAGTGCAATGCACTCGACAACATGGGAAGATTGCATGAAATACACGAACATCTTTGTCATCCGGGTATAACCAGGTTAGCTCATTTTGTTAAAGTAAGGAATCTTCCGTACTCTATTGAAGAGGTTAAGAGAGTGTGTGCAGCATGTGCAGTTTGTGCCAGATGGAAACCACGCTTCTATACACCAGAAGCTGGATGCCTAGTCAAAGCTACACAACCAATGGAACGACTCAGCATTGACTTTAAGGGGCCCCTTCCTTCAACTTCGAAAAACCGTTACCTATTAACGGTTATAGATGAGTACTCACGTTTCCCTTTTGCTTTCGCATGTACAAGCACTAATTCAGACTCTGTAATACAGGGTCTAAGTCAAATATTCATAGTATTTGGCATGCCATCCTACATCCATTCGGATAAGGGTGCATCCTTCTTATCAAAGGAAGTACGTGAATATCTCACCAATCTCGGGATTGCTACTAGCCGGACAACGCCTTATCACCCCCAAGGAAACGGTCAGTGTGAAAGGTATAACGGGATTATATGGAAACACACATTATTAGCCCTAGCCTCAAGAAATCTCAAGGAATCGCAGTGGGAAACGGTTTTGCCTGAAGTGCTACACTCCATAAGATCTCTTCTTTGTACCGCTACTAATGCCACACCACATGAAAGACTCTTTTCATATCAACGGCGAACTCCCAGCGGCCATTCCTTACCCACTTGGCTATCTAAGCCAGGGCCTGTTCTTTTGCGTCGCCATGTCCGAGCGAGTAAGTACGAACCATTGGTTGACGAAGTAGAGTTACTCGAAGCAAATCCCCAATATGCACACATAAGATTCACCAATGGTCGCGAATCTACAGTCTCTGTAAGCGACCTAGCACCAGCAAGGATCTCATTACAAAGCGAGAATGTTGTAGATGATATCCAGAAAGACCTAAATGATTCTACAGTGTAGAATCTACACCCACTAATGAATCTCCCAAGGAAAAAGTAGATAGTAACGATTCACAAACTATCGTTAACTCAGAAATTGTATCTTCTCCAAGTGATTTAAATATTATTCCTCCTCAAGTAATGTCAAGAACTCCTGATATACCCAGACGATCCCAACGGGAAATTCGTAAGCCAAAGAGGTATGATGAACCGTTAAAAAAAAAAAAAAAAAGGAGGGGGAGAATGTACTATACTTATCTGCCCTTGGCATTTTGTTAGTGTAATTACTTCCTTACTTGCATTCGTCAGTTGACGAATTGCTTAGTCAGGAAATGTTTTGTTGATTATATCCTTGTTAAGGAAAACCAGTCTTGTCAACTCATTTCAACTTACTGTCCTAATAATTTTGCACAGTACTATATATATGTACTAGGTGCGATTGGTAAATTGTCGCAATTATTTTATTTCAAAGCAATAGGCTATTATACTAAATATTAAATTTATTTTGTGACAAGTATTTTTTTCTTGTTAAATCATTTGTTGAGTAAATCAAAACAAATCAAATTACTTTAATTAAATTATTTTCTGTCAATATGCCTCATAAAAAATAAATTAGTTCTTGTCCTAATACTGTAAGTTGAAAAATGACTCATCAAAATTTACTTACCTCCAGGCTAAACCACAAATAGCCATTCCCATTTCCGTATTTTACTTATAAATGCATTTTTAATCATATATGGTCAATGGAGAATGGACTTGTGAATGCGTGGGAGAGAGAGTGCACTCATGAATATAGGGGAGGGACCAGTCTTGAGAAATACAAAAATGCTATATTTGAAGAGGAAGTAGAAAAGATGATTGCAACAGATTATATTTTATTGGATTTTCTCAGTTATGGCTCTCCCTTGGTCTTCACTGCATCTGCCTGTAACTGAACTCTCATAGATTGAGAATTTGTCTATACTTCTAAGATGAGGTAATATTTACATTATTATTTACATTGTTCAGGCTGTTGTCCTTATCTTTATTGCCATGTTTACAATGTTTCAGTTGCTGTATGCTCTGGCCTTCTTCAGGTGCTAGGAATTTTGAACAGAATCCTTGTTTCAAACACTGGAGCTCTGATAAAAAAAATGGTTACTGACATATTAGGTTTATAAATCCTAAATATTCATATACTGATCTTCTCAAGGACACATGATCCAGTGGATATAGGTATTGGTTAGATCTAGAAAAGGCATCAAACATGGATTGAGAATTATATACCTCAGTGATCAATATAGTTTGGTTAAAAATTCTTAGTGTACATGGCAATAAAGATGAAGACAACAGTCTGAATAGTGTAAATACTACCTTATCTCAGAAGTATAGACAAATATTAAAGAGTTGGGAGTTCAATACCTGGCTACAGCAGAGGTGAAAAGTAAAACTTAGAGAGTTGAGTTAAAGGGAGATAAGTGAGACATCTAGAAGAGATATGACCCATGGAACAGTCTACCTCCATGAAAGAAAGGGTTCAGTTCGAAACTTTAATCACCTGAAATTTCATGAATATTGCAAGAAAGATGAAGGCAACAATCCAAACAATGTGAATAGTGTAAACAATTCCAATAACTCATCTCAGAAATAACTCTGAGTTATTTGTTCCCTACTGCTGTAGCCTGGTATTGAACTCACAACTCTTTGGGCCAAGTAACTGGAATTAATGTCTATATCCCAATGTGCATTGTGGCGCAGTGGATATTGGCTCAAAACAAGAAATCAGAGAACTGAGTTCAAATTCCAGTTCAATTCCTTGCAAATACCCTCGGGAAAGGTATTAATCTGTCTCTTCCCTCATGTTATGGGTTAAATAATAGTACAGATTGGGTTCTATAGCCTTGGTCGGCAACCAGTCTACCGCAGAAGTAATGGCAACTTACTGCAGGATAATCTTCTGCCCAGTCAGTCATGTTTCTTTCGAGACATGATTGCTAAAGCAAACATATGGCCCTTAACTGACTATATCACAAAGAGTTGTAAGTGCAATACCAGATGAACAAATAACTTAGATGAATTAAAGGGAGATAACTACATGGCAACCAGAAGTGGCATTGCATATAGAATGAGAATTATATACTCCAGTGATCAAAAGAAAGAGTTAAGTTCAAAATTCCTAGCATCTGAAGAAGACTGGAATGTACAATTTCTGAAACGTCATAAACATGGCAGTAAACATGAGGAAAATAGTCCAAACAATGTAAATAAGCGCTTGAGAAATAAGAATGGAACAAGTTATTCCTAAACAGGGACAACAGAAAAATCAATCTACTACTTTTGATTATGTAAAAAAATAAACATTCAGTTTGAAATTCCTTGTTGATTGCTTAGCTTGACAGACACTTTCGGAGGCTGAAGAGCACAATGGCTGAAACATTGTGATGATGACAGCAATCATAAGGATATTAGTCTGAATGTAAAGAATGTATTTTTATTGCTTTAACCATCATTAAATTTTGAGCTTAACACCTTTAACAAAACATTGGTGACAATCATAAGCATGAATAAAGGTCACTATGTCAAGAAGTAGGAGGGTACAAACAAAAACATTAAAATTATCAAGGTTTTCTATTTTGCTGAAGCAGTCATTAAAATTATGAGAGTATTATCATCTCTATCTTCCTTTTCTTTCTTATTGCTTTTGTCTATATTATGTTGAAACACCAGTTCCCATACAATTGCCAAAGTTAAGCAACATTAAACCTAGTCAGTACTTACATAGGTGACTACTTATGAATATCAAGTGCTGTTAGCTTGAATGTATGGATGGTACAATGGATAGTGACTTGCAATTTTTAATCAAAAATCTAATTTCCAATTAAATTAGGTTCAGTATATTCATTTATATGTAAATACTCTTGGGAAAGGTATAAATTGATCTCTTCTCTCCTATTCTAGATATGGGATAATTAGTCGAAATTGTACTTTTTTTAATCATTTCACCCCAAGCAAGGCATTCTACTGCCACTGTTGCTCTGGGGGTTACATAGGGGAAAGTGATGAGAAAGAGTGGTTAGTTATAGGAAATGTTGGGAGGAGGGTAATAGACGGATACCGAGGATGGGGATGGGGATGGAGTATGATAGGAAGAGAGTTTAAGAGAATGGATAAGAGTTAGTGCAATAGATGTCTATTGACCTTACATTTATATTCCTGGAGATTGTAGCTGTCGAGGAAGCAAGCTGTTAGAGTAGAAATTGCGGTTACATTTTATTGGTTTCACTATAAAAGGATGGGACCTAGTTGTCTATATTTCTGAGATGAGGTAGTATTTACAGTATTGATATTATTTGGACTATTGTCCTCATCTTTGTTGCGAAAGTAGTAGTAGTAGTAATGCCATGATTGGAAGTCATGAGTTATCTCCCTCTAACCCTGCAAGTTACTTGTTCACTACAGCTGTAGCCTGCTATTGAGCTCACAACTCTAAGTCAAGTCAGGAACTAACCAACACCTATATCCACTCATAACTCATGACTTCCAGTCGTGGCATTACTACTATGCAAGGAATGAGAATGATATACTCCAGTGATTGTAATAAAGGGTTCAGTTTGAAATTCTTAGCACCTGAAGAAGGCTGGAGCATACAACAGTGGAAACATCATACAAATGGCAACAAAGACGAGGACAATAGTCTGAATAATGTAAATAGAGAAGAAATTGTATTAGTAAAAAAACCCGAAACAGGTTGATAAGCCATAAAAATTGAATCAATCTTTTTTATTATAATGCAAGTTTTCTTTTTTAGCATTTGAATCAAGCAGTATTTTATATAGTCTTTTCTTCTGTCTATCCTTGCAATGAAAACAGAATGATCCGTTATTTATCTTTGATGATACCAGGGTTTAACATGTACGCTAACTTATTGAGGATCAAGTTGAAATATAATTATTATTTTATATTGTGTAAACATTAATTCTCTTTCTTGGAATCAAACTTTTTCAGATAAATGATGGAAGCGAAGACAATTTCAAAGAATTCTTAGTCTTACAATCTTTTTCTGGCTTTTAATAACGTGTAAAAGGTTGATAAGCCATGAAAAACAAATCAGTCTTTCTTAATATAATGCAGGTTTTCTTAGCATATTTGATTTTTTTCTTCTGATTTTCCTTGCAATTAAAACAGAATGGTTCATTATTTTTCTCTGGTAATAGCAGGGTAGGATGTGCATTGTGGTGCAGTGGATAATGGCTCGGAACGAGAAATTGGGGAGCCGAGTTCAAATTCCACTTGAATTCATTACATTCACTTACGTGCAAATACCCTTGGGAAAGGTATTAATCTGTCTCTTCCTTCCAGTTATGGGTTAAATAACAGGACAGATTGGGTTCTATAGCCTTGGCTGGCAACCAATCTACCGCAGAAAGCAATGACAACCTACTGCGGGATAATCTTCTCCCCAATCAGTCATGTCTCTTTCGAGACATGATCGCCCAAGCGTGTTTTACATATGGCACTTAACTTACTGAATAGCAGGGTGTAACATGCATGCTAACAAACAGGGGATCAGGCCGAGTTATATTTATTGTTATATTGTGTAAACATTCATCCTTTTTTCTCAAAATCAAAATTTGAATTTTTCAGATAAATGATGGGAGCAGAGCGGATTCACCACCATTATTGGCTTCTAGTTCAAAATTTTGCTTGCTTGATCATTGGTGGAATCAGAGTTTTGAATCAAATGGTAGCTTCATGTACATCAGGCTCAGGAAAGACTACGGTCCTCAAGTTAAACTAATTATACAAAAGAAAGGCTTGGACTGTGGTGGTAATATTGCATTGAACAATGCAATTCCAAGTGGTTATATTCAGTCAATTAACTATCCTCAGCCATATCCTAATAATGCAGAGTGCGAGTGGATTATCAGTGCACCTGGTTTCCAACGTGTGCAAATTGATTTGGAAGATATTGATTTATACAACATGTATTCAAGAAGGTATGTTAAAATGCATTAGTACTGTTTGTGCTGTTTACTAATCATTTTAGTCACATCATGTGTTTGATGAAGGTTTTGATACTAATACTTATATATTTTAGTAACATGTTTTAGATCATAGCTTTGATTAAAATACTAATTATTTTAGTCACATCATATCTTAAATCATGGCTTTGATGCAAATACTTAATTATTTTAGTAACATGTTTTAGATCATAGCTTTGATAAAAATACTTTATTATTTAAGTAACATGTTTTAGGTTGTAGCTTTGAAAAAAATACTAATTATTTTAGTCACATCATATCTTAAATCATGGCTTTAATACAAATACTTAATTATTTCAGCAACATGTTTTAGATCATAGCTTTGATAAAAATACTAATCATTTTAGTAAAATGTTTTTGATCATGGCTTTGATACAAATAATGAATTATTTTAGTAACATCATGTGTTAGATCAAGGCTTTGATACTAACAGTTGATTATTTTAGTAACATGTTTTAGATTATAGCTTTGATTAAAATACTAATTATTTTAGTAACATCATATCTTAAATCATGGCTTTTATACAAATACTTAATTATTTTAGTAGCATGTTTTAGATCATAGCTTTAATAAAATTACTAATTAATTTAGTAACATCAGATCTTAAATCATGGTTTTGATACAAATACTTAATAATTCTAGTAACATGTTTTTGATCATGGCTTTGATGTAAATACTTAATTATTTTAGTAACATGTTTTGATCATAGCTTTGATAAAAATAGTAATCATTTTAGTAACATGTTTTTGATCAGGGCTTAGATACAAATAATCATTTTAGTAACATCATGTGTTAGATGAAGGTTTTGATACTAATACTTATATATTTTAGTGACATGTTTTAGATCATAGCTTTGATAAAAATACTAATTATTTTAGTAATGTTTTTGATCATAGCTTTGATAGAAATATTGTTTTACTCACATCATATATTAAATTATGGCTTTGATGCAATTATTTAATTATTTTAATTATTTTATTATTTATGTTTCTGATCGTAGCTTTGATAAAAATACTAATTATTTTAGTAGCATCATATCTTAAATAATGGCTTTGATACAAATACTTAATTTGTTCAGTAACATGTTTTAGATCATAGCTTTGATAAAAATACTAATTGTTTTAGTAACATCATATCTAAAATCATGGCTTTGATAAAAATACTAATTATTTTAGTAGCATCATATCTTAAATAATGGCTTTGATACAAATACTTAATTTGTTCAGTAACATGTTTTAGATCATAGCTTTGATAAAAATACTAATTGTTTTAGTAACATCATATCTAAAATCATGGCTTTGATAAAAATACTAATTATTTTAGTAGCATCATATCTTAAATAATGGCTTTGATACAAATACTTAATTTGTTCAGTAACATGTTTTAGATCATAGCTTTGATAAAAATACTAATTGTTTTAGTAACATCATATCTAAAATCATGGCTTTGATAAAAATACTAATTATTTTAGTAACATATTGTAAATCATGGCTTTGATACAAATGCTTAATCATTTTCGTGACCTCATGTGTTACATCAAGGTTTTAATACAAATACTTAATTATTTTAGAAACATGTTTTTTGATCATGGCTTTGATACAAATACTTAATCATTTTAGTAAAATCATATGTTAGATCAAGACTTTGATACTAAAACTTAATTATTTTAGTAACATGTTTTTGATCAGAGCTTTGATAAAAATACTATTTACTTTAATAACATCATATCTTAAATCATGGCTTTGATATGAATACTTAATTATTTTAGTAACATGTTTTTGATCATGGTTTTGATACAAATACCTGTCATTTTAGTAACCTCATGTGTTAGATCAAGGGTCTGCTAAAAATACTTAATTATTTTAGTAACATGTATTTGATCATGGCTTTGATGCAAATACTTATTCAATTTAGTAACATCATATTTTAGATCAAGGTTTTGATACTAAAACTTAATTATTTTAGTAATGTGTTTTAGATAACAACTTTGATAAAAATACTAATTATTTTAGTAACATGTCTTAAATCATAGCTTTGATAAAAATACTAATAATTTTAGTAACATGTTTTAGATCATGGCTTTGAAAGAAATACTTAATCATTTTAGTAACATTATGTGTTAGATCAAGGCTTTGATACATATTAAATAATCATTTTAGTAACATCATGTCTTAGATAGTGGCTTTGATACAAATACTTAATAATTTTAATAACATCATGTTTTAGATTAGGAGTTGGCAACCTTTTGCTATCTACTGACTTAGGATTTCAAAATCAGTGTGACAACAGAATAGATATTTTTATACAAGACAAAGTCAGTATACCTTTTCTACAATATCTAAACTTATTTATAAATGGAACTTTGTGTGTGTCCCCGTTACCTATAGACTCTGAAACAGCTGAACGATTTTCTTGAAAATTTACACAGCGTCTGTGAGTGTTCTTAGCTAGGTTTTGTGTCAAGGTACCCCCGATAAATATTGAAAATCGATAATCGAAAAAATCGAGTTATAGAAGGAGTGGTCCGATTTTAATCAAATTATATACACTCATAGACAAAGACATAAGAAATGATATTCAGAAGTTTCAAGGTTGCCGTTCTTACAATAGTGCAGAAAATCAATTATATATATATATATATATATATATATATATATATATATGAAAGGCAAGATGTTTGTGTGTGTGTGTCTGTTTATCTGCCTGTATATCTGTATTTTTTCAGCCCTTTTATATTAGTTTTTGCTTCGGGTTTGGCTCTAAGTAGGTATAATTGTAGTTCTTAGTCTCAGCCATGATACCATTTACTCAGAGGACTTATTCAGCCTTCAAAATTCAGTTTACGATGAAAAAAACTTATTTGATATTGATAATAGGAAATAAAAATTTGACTGACATCCATTCATTTTTCTTTCAGTCTACGGTTTTGCTTTAACTGGAAACAAATATTGCTTTTTAGTCTTTCATGCCAATGTCCAAAGTGTCTGAGCTCCAGGACCATGGATTAGTTTTAAAGTTTTCATTACACCCGAGCTACACAGGGCTATATTGCTAGTATATATATATATAAATATATATATATATATATATATATATATATGCATGCAATCAGAAATTGCTTGGCATGCATGCTGTAGGTTGCTGACCCATGTATTAGATCATGGCTTTCATAGAAATACTTCAGTGCTGATAATCAAGTTTTTCCTCTGCTTTTAGTTTTAAAGGATCAAAATTAATCAACACGTGATGATATTCCATATCTGGAATTCATTTGAAGGGAAAAGTCACTACTCCACTTAAAGTAGTCAAACCAGTTTGGAATATTACACAGAGATATTATCTCCTTTCATCGCATTTTAGAAATTCTACAAAGAAGCTTTGATGCCATGTTTAAAATAATATCATTTTCTTTAATAATCATTTCATTTTATTATTAATCATAATAATTACAGTTACTTTTCAGTAATTTTTTTTCTTCTTCACCCAATGCAAGGCAGGACTATCACTGGTGTGCAGGGGATTACAGTGAGAGAAAAAGCAAGGTACATGGGATATCAAAGAAAGGATAAGAGAAGGATTGGAATCAAGGAGATTAAAGATGCCAATTGACATTTAAACTTTTAGAGATTGTAGCTATCAGGGAAGCAAGTAAATAGAAGGGAGTTCCACAAACAGAAAATGCGAGAAAAGAAACTGTTAGAGTAGAAGAGTCAGTTACATTTGACTATTTTAACAGTAAAAGGGTGGTACCTAGATGCCAATCTAGTAGCATGTGTAAATACATGTGGTCAAGGAACCAGATGGATAAAAAGGTCATCAGGTCAGTTGCCATGGAAATACTTTTAGAAAAGACAGAGAGAAACATCATGTCTATAAGAAAGTGACTGAAGGACGGCCAAGTCAGGATTCTTTGGATTTTGTTGAGAGCCTTAAAATGAATAGCAGGAGAACTCAAGTAGATATGGCAACGATATTCAATGCATGGATGAATGGTAGATGTATAAATTTATTATTAATCATAATAATTACAATTACTTTCCAGTAATAATACCGACTTGGCAGACCACCTGCAACCTCTCTCTCACCAGCACAACGTGGCTTCCCTGTGTCTCTTCTATAAATACTTCCATGGCTTCTGCTCTGATGAACTTAGTTCACTGGTGCCCCCTAGGTAGAAATTTGCATGAGATACTAGATTAGCAACTAGATCCCACCCTTTTACATTGAAACCGATAAAATGCAACCGCAACTTCTACTCCAACAGTTTTTCTCGCACTTCCCGACTGTGGAATTCCCTTCCACATGACTGCTTCCCCGACGGCTACAATCTCCAGGAGTTTAAATGTAAGGTCAATAGACACCTCCTAACACACTAACTCACATCCATTCTTTCAAACACTCTTCCCATCCACCCAACCCCCAGCCTCCGTATCCTTACCCATCTATCACCCTCCTTCTGACATTTCCTATATCTAACCACTCCTTCTCTTTACCTTCCCCTATGTAGCCCCATGCGCAATAGTGGCAGTGGAATGGCTTGCTTAGGGTGAAATGATTAAAAAAGAAAAATGTGCAAAATAGATTTTGACAAGAAAAACTTCCTGACTTGACACAGTTACCCAAACTTCCTAGCAGTAGATGCAGCTGCAGATAGTGATTTCATTTGAGGTCATTTAGGAGAATGAGGCCAAGGAGGCACAGTGTGTTGCTGTCTAGGAGACTAGCATCATCCATTCTGATGGTAGACAGAAATGTTTCTCAATGGTGGTTGAAAGAAAGCAGCTTTGTTTTGGAGCCATAAAAATTTATGAGCTATTTCCTATCTCATTCAATCACAAATTGGAGGTCCTTTTGAAGGGCAGCAGCCATGTTTGCTTTGTCAGGCTTGGCAGATTTTGAGCCACCCAGGAATCATATCAAATGATTTCCCTCAGAACTCTCGTGGTATGGAAGACATAACTTCTTGTATTCATCCTTTAAGTTCTTCCAAAATCTTGTTTTGTTATAGCAGATTTACTCCTTTAAACCCTCCTACCAAAAATAAAAAGGTCACAGGGTGTTATGGAATATCCTGTTACCCTTCTGGTACAGTAGGATGAATGAGTCCATCTGAGAGTCATAGCTATGGATTAGCAAAGAATCTATATGGTAATGTATATTGCAGTAGAATAATCTCTCAGAAACATCTCAAACAGAATAATCTGGTTTGCTCTGTGATGTCTATATTTGGTAGCTTACCACTTGGGTGCTCAATTTGTTATTGTATCTTTCTCAAGGATATAACACAGGGTGTTAAGTTAGGACTTTTGCCTAGCAACTAATAGATAAAAATAGGGTGTTACTTTTCGATCACTCTGTATGTGTGTGTATATATATCTACATCGGCCAGACCACAAATTCGCTCTCACGGCGTCTGACGTTGCACTTGAATAAAAATTCAAATATATTCCGTCATTTAGAACAACACGGTTATCAACGCACACTTCTGAGAAAAACGCTTGTTGATAACACGTACATACTCAAACAAGAAAATAATAAGCAGAAACTAAAAATTCTCGAAGCACTCTACATTAAACAATTTAAACCTGGTTTGAATACAATCAATTTCGATATTTTTAATAACGTACTCAAATGTCTGTAATCAGACCAGGGACCACAACACCACTATTTTGTCACTGTCTTCGGCCATCCGCCACAGTAGGGATGGACTTATATTTTCAATTCAATTATCTTTATTGTTAATAGCTTAAATGTTCTATGTTTACTGTGTGTTAATATTTACTCTTTGATAATGGCTTATGTGAGCCGAAAGCTTAGACCCGATAAAAAATTCAACAAATACTGTGATTTTTTGTTTTCTTTCAATGACATCACCATCAAGTATATCAGACGGTATGAACGGATCCTACACAAAATTAATAGACAAAACTTGTCTATATTATTCAATGAAACCTGCATTAATGAAAAAATGCTGCCAAAATACACACAATATATATATATATATATATATATATATATATTATTCAAAACAATTCATTTCAAATTGTCGGTTGTTTATAACCAAGTTTCATTAATCTTTGTAACATGTTTAGATTTGTTGACATTATGATACATTTTAGAGCAGATATGGTTATTGCAATAAATCAGAAATTGTGTTATAAAGGCTTGATTAAAACCTCGTTTAGACTAATGGTCATTCGTGGTCGAGAGGTCTAAGACGTGCCAGATCACATGGTAGCTTCTCCCATGTGGATAGGGGTTGCAGGTTTGAATCCTGCCCAATGACACACATTTTCGTCATAAAAAAGCCATTGATGTAAGCAACAGACAGCTTACCAAAACCTAAACTCTTATTTGAACACAGTCTTGAATAAAGACAGCAAAACTGAAGGGAGAAAAAGAAAAAAAGCCTGAAAGCAAACATAAAATGCTTTAAGCCTAGATTGCCTAGACTAAACAAAAAAAAAGTGCCTACCAATGTTAAATCCTATGAAAGGATGGCCCTAGTCATGACTCGAGTTTCATACCCACATGATCTTCAAACAACTTGAATGAAAATGAAAGAAGTAGGAAAAAATGATAATATTAATAATGCTCAGGGTCAAATGGGTACTTGAATTAAACTTTGGGATAAAGGTCTGTAAAAAAATAAAGTTTTTTTTCTCGTTTCATCCTGAGCAAGGGGGTAAGGTCACAAAGATGCGTGAGGGTTACTGAGAATGAAAGAAAATGCGAAAACATTACTAAGCAGAATGGAAAATAAAAGAACAGGATTTGGGAAGATGGCGAAGGAGGTCGCATTTAGATTTCTGAAGATTGTTTATGGCCAGAGAGTAAAAAGCTGGAAGAGAATTCCATAGGTGAGAAGTGTGAGAAAAGAGACTATTAGAATGCATCTATCTATTTTTAATATTAAAACAATGAGATTTAATTCCCAGTCAAGCAGTAAGCCTAAATTCATACGGTCAAGGTACCAACAAGGAAAACTCACAAGAACAATTGTCATGAAAATATTTCATGAAGTTGAGATAACAAATCAGGACCTATAATATTGCAGACTCTTCTTTTGGATTTTATAGTATAGACCAGTGTTTCACAATCTTTTTAAGCAATGGTATACCTAGGTGCAAATAAAAATATTAATGCATACTTGGGAAAATTTTAAAGGTGTATATGTTAAATGTTGTGAAATAAAACCAGATTTTCTTAAAATACACACACAAATATGAACATCATTTATTTCAATATTTCTATTTAACAATCTTGGCACCTTATTTAGTATGAAACCAGTGCCTGGTATTTTTTTTTTTTTTTTTTTTTTTTGGTGATTTCTTCAATGTTTGTTTGCATGTGCAATAAGCAGACTCTCATTTCTTCAATTGAGTGTTGTCTTTTTTATTTTTTATGTTAATATCTCCCTTCCAAAATCTTGAAAATATTTCAACAGTTTCTAAGAGAGATTAAGGTTTAATTTAAAATGTAATATTGAGTTTTGTAATGTAAAAATATTGGATAGCATTCTATTTCTACCCTCCCCCTTTGTTGCTGTCTGTTTCTCTCTTTCTCTGAGTCCTTCCATAGTTCTTTTAAACTGAAGATCGATTGCTGAAGTTATAAAAAAAAATAGCAAAAATTTGTCTTTGAAATATTTACGAAAATTCAAAGAAAATGTTAAGCTTTTTCTGTCTACTGGTAACAAAATTCTAATCTTTAGTTTTGCAAATTTTCTTATATTTTGCTAGTTTAGACTAGTTAACAAAAAAAAATAACTTTGTTTCACCCATGTTCAATGTTTTGTCTTAATATTTTAAACAAAAATTGGGAGCCTCCCTGAACAAAATTGAGACAATTTATTCGACAGTTCATCCTTTATGAAAGATAATGGAAGATCTGCTGGGAAACACGGAGGGAAATAAAGAAAACACTAAGTTGTAAACTAAAAGATTACTTTCAGTAAATGAAAAAAAATTGGCTGGGAGGACTGAAATAAAAATTCACAAGAAATAAAAGTTCAAAAATAGCCAAGAATTGGTCACTGAAAAAGAAAAAATTAAATTAAAGGAAAAATAAAAAACTTGTCTTGTCAAAAAGAAAACAATAATAAATATGGTGGCTGAAACCGGGTTGTCACTGAAAATAAGAAGAAAAAAAATAGAAAACAAAAAACAGAAAGAAAAATTAAAACAAAAGTGAACAAAAATAAAATGCAACGAAAAATAAACTTAGTTAAATAGTTCAGATAAAGTCTCTTAGGGGAAAACAATAAGGTCAAAGTAACAGCAGTAATGTCCAAAACCGGTCAGAACTGGAACTCCCAAGAACTTCTCCTATTAACTTCCTGTTAACTCTTATAGGAGGGAGTGTCCATTATCTGAGGAATAGGTGTGTTTCCCAATAACAATTTTAAAGGAAGTAACTCCTCACCTGGTAAGGATCGATATGGACAACAGGTGTCACCTGACCATCATCCAGCTACTGTTAGCACCAATAGTGTAAAGGGGACACATTTTTCCAAAATTTGACCCTCGCCTGGGAAGGAACAACATGAGCAACAGGTATCTCTGGACAGTTACCTTGCAACAAAGAAAAAATTATCTTGGAGACATGGAACGTCAGGACGCTCAGGAACTGTGGTCAATTCGAGAATGTCAAGCAGGAGATGAACCGACTGAACATCAATATTCCAGAAATATGTGAAACTAGACGGCCTAACAATGGAGACTTCAGCAGCGACAACCACAGGATAATATATGCAGGAGGCAAAAATAATGAAAAAGGAGTTGACTTAATACTAGACATTCTGGGATACTGCCAGCATTCCAAGAGAGTCCTCTTGGTCTCAATGGTGCACAGCAAATGACCAAGTAATATATAACACCTAGTTTTAAGAACACCCACGATGTCTATGGACATAGAGAAGCCCAAGAGGTGACACCAAAAACCAAATAGACTACATAACCATAAACAGAAGATTCAGAAATGCAGTGGTTCAATGCAAAACCTATCCAGGTGCCGACTGTGAAAGCAACCACCTCCCTGTCATCTGCAAACTAAGGGTGAAATGCAGGAGAATGAAGAAGCATAATGCAGCACCCAGACTGCAATACAACACACTCATGAATGACCTCAACCTGCAGAAAGAATACACTAACACCGTGAAAAACAAATACAAAGAACAAATTCGAAAAGAAAACTTGAAATGGGACTCACTAAAGGAAGTGCTAGTGACATCAGCTAACAACATTGCCCCAAAAGAAATCACATGCAGAAGAAAAAATGAGTGGATGACTTAAGAAATTTTCAACATGATGCAAATGAGACAGAAAATGATGCCGAACAGGAAACTACACAAAGAAATAAGGAGCAAATGCTGACAGGCTAAAGAGGAATGGCTCAACAACAAATGTGCAGAAGTAGAAAGATTGAGCAGGACTAATAAAGCAGACATGCTTGAAGAAATAAGAAAACTAACAAGACAAAAAAAAACCTGCTCCTCAACAGGATGTATAAAATCCAAAGATGGAATGATCATTTTGGAGAAAGAGGAAATACTCAAGCAATGGGAAGAATATATAAAAGATATTTTCCTTGACAAGAGAGAGTAACCAATAATACCAAAGATGATTATGGACAGAAAATATTAAAGTCCGAAGTGGAAGTTGCAATGGCTAAACTGAATAGAAACAAAGCAGCTGGACCAGATGGTATTGTAATAGAGCTGCTAATAGCCCTGGAAGAATTTGGCATAGAGAAAATTACAGGAATAACAAATGAAATTTATAATAGTGGTGTTATACCAGACTACCTAAGCAAGTCAATTTTCATAGCACTGCCTAAGAAGCCAGGTGTAAATGAGTGTGAACTTCATTGAACATTCAGTTTAATGAACCACATTACAAAACTGATCATCCAAATCCTGATGAATAGAGTGAGAAGCAGAATCAGGCCCGAGGACAAGAACCATGTGGGTTTGTCAAAGACAATGGAACAAGGAACACCATATTTATGATTAGGATGCTCTTTGAAAGGGCAATACAAATGAAGAAGAGTGTTAACCTATGTTTCATTGATTATGCAAAGGTGTTCAACAAAATACGCCACAAAAAATTGATGAAGATGTTCAGCAGCCTCGACATATTTGGGAAAGACATAAGAGTATTCAAGAATCTCTACTGGCAGAAACTGCCTGCATCCAAACAGGTAACGAATTCAGCAGATATACAAAGATGGAAAAAGGCATATGACAATGATGTGTCTTTTCACTGGATCTATTCAACTTGTACAGTGAGATTATTTTGAGGACTCTAGACGTTATGCCAAAATTTATCATTGGAGGCCATAATTTGAACAACTTCAAGTATGCAGATGATACAGTGCTGATAGCAGACATGGAAAGGAAACTACAAAATCTCCTACAGAAGGTCGCTGAAGAGAGTGACAAGAAAGGATTACAAATAAACTGCAAGAAAACCGAATCTATGGTCATCAGCAAAAAGAGCAGCCCAAAATGCCAAATACAGGTAGAAAAATTTAAATACCTGGGAAAGTTCTAACAGAAGACGGAAAGTGTGACAGAAACCAGAGGCAAATTGGCATGGCGAAGGAAGCATTCCAGAAGTTGAGTAAAGTATTAAGACACAGGAAACTTTCATTAGAAACAAAGAAGAGAGTACTATTTGTTGTCAGTTCTTCAATATGGCAGTGAATGCTGGACAATATCATCAGAGATGAAGGAAAAACTTGAAGCAATTGAAATGTAGTTCTACAGAGGGATGCTGTGAATATCATGGATCGATCAATGACGAGGTTTTGGAAAGGATGGAAATGAAAAGAAAATTAATATTGAGCATCAGGAAGAGACAGCTAAAGTCCCTGAGATATGCAATGAGGAAGGAGGGTTTGGAGAACCTGATACTAACAGGCCAGATAGAGGGAAAAAGAGACAGAGAAAAGCAACAGATAACATATTTGAAGGGCTTGAGTAGGTGGATGGCAGAAGAGGGGTTGTGTTCTAAGAGTCACCAGGGATAGGGAGATGTGTAAGGCCATGATTGCCTACGTCCTGAAAAGGCAAGGCACATAGAAGAAGGTTTGAGAAACCTAATGCACATAAATAAGAAGTAGAAAATTATGACAGAACTGATCAAGTCTTTTTAGGTAATGTTAGATATTCCTTTAGTATTGAAAAAAGAAATGTATCAATTGATATCTTAGAATGTTTTATTTTGAGCCATCAATCCCTAGAAATAGTGGTCAATTAATCTAAACTTATTTATAAATGGAACTTTGTCTGTGTGTGTGTGTGTGTGTGTCCATTACCTATAGACTCCAAAACGGCTGAACCGATTTTCTTGAAAATTTACACACTTGTACTATAAGCGTCTGCCAGTGTCCTTAGCTAAGTTTTGTGTCATGGTACGCCCGATAAATATAGATAATCAGAAAAATCAGGTTATAGAAGGAGTGGTCCAATTTTAATCAAATTTGATACATTCATAGACAAAGACATAAGAAACAATATTCAGAAGTTTCAAGGTTGCAGTTCTTAGAATAGTGCAGAAAATCAATAATATATATAAAAGGTAAGATGTTTGTGTGTTTATTGTGTGTGTGTCTGTTTATCTGCTTGTATGTCTGTATTTTTTTCAGCCCTTTTATTTTAGTTTTTGCTTTGGGTTTGGCTCTAAGTAGGTATAATTGTAGTTCTTAGTCTCAGCCATGATACCATTTACTCAGAGGACTTATTTAGTCTTCAAAATTCAATTTACGACAAAAAACTTATTTGATATCGATACCAGGGAATCAAGATTTGACTTATATCCATTCATTTTTCTTTCAGTCTATGGTTTCGCTTTAACTGGAAACAACTATTGCTTTTTAGTCTTTTGTGCCAATGTCCAAAGAGTCTGAGCTCCAGGACCATGGAGTAGTTTTAAAGCTTTCATTACACCCGAGCAACGCCGGGCTATAATGCTAGTCTTTATATAACTGAAGTCCAATATTAAAAAGAACATTCTTGAAGAGACTTTGAATCCAATCATACTTTTCTGAACTCCATGATGGAAAATAATAGTTAATGTTTTCTTTGAGCACTTTCAGATGCCTAACCATAATAGCGACCATTTCTTTAATGCATTGACAGAAACATAACAAAATTACCCTTGATCTGTTTTTCCAAATAACAATTTTCTTTTTGAAAGCAGTCAACCTATCTAATGCAGTGAAAATATTTTTGTTTTTACCTTGCATGAAGTTATCCTTTCTAGATTCCGTATTGGACATACTAAAATAATTCATCTATTCATACTGGAAAAAAAAGGAGCCGCCATGGTGCACGGCTTGTCATGCCCCTTACACTGTAAGACACTTCATGATGGACTGCACTGACTTTTCATCTATACGAAAAAAGTATTACAACACAAAAACAATAAAATAATACTTTCACGGCTTCTGCTCCAATGAACTTAGATCACTGGTGCCCTCTAAATACGAATTTGCACGAGATACTAGATTAGCAACTAGATCCCACCCTTTTACAGTGAAACCGATAAAATGCAACCGCAACTTCTACTCCAACAGTTTTTTTCCTCGCACTTCCCAACTGTGGAATTCCCTTCCACATGACTGTTTCCCCGACGGCTACAATCTCCAGGAGTTTAAATGTAAGGTCAATAGACACCTCCTAACACACTAACCTGCTCCCATTTTATCAAACACTCTTCCCATCTGCCCAACCCTCATCCTTGGTATCCTTACTCATCTGTCACCTTCCTCCTGACATTCCCTATGTCTAACCACTCCTTCTCTTTACCTTCCCCTATGTAGCCCCATACGCAATAGTGGCAGTGGAATGCCTTGCTTGGGGTGAGATGATTTAAAAAAAAAAAAGAACTATTTGAACACACCAAGATAGACCTTTTAATGGCATATTTAAACAAAATAGGACTAAACAATAAAATTTAATTTTAAAAAAAATGTCTACAATCTAATGTGTACAACCACTCTAATGCGTGCAACAAATTCAAAACAAACGTGATCCCAAAATACAAAAGCTGACCCTTAAATGACCATTAATGGTTGATGGGTCGTTAACTTTAAACCAAGCCAAACCAAACCTTGGATGCTAGTAGGCCTTCGTCGGTCAAGGTTGACCATGGGGGTAGCATCCTAGTTGTCAGCTTGGCTTGAACATCGGTGTCTGTGACTGTAGAAACCAATGCGGGAGTGAGAGTCTTTGTTGCAGAGGCTGCATTTATGGATTGTTTCTGGTCTGTCAGAGCTGTCATTTTTCTTTCTGCGAACCCGCCTCTCCATGGCGACTTGTGTCAGTTTCTCTTCCCTTGAGTTGAGTTTCTGGACTCTGTTTGGTCTGGCTGACTGCTACACTCTCTTATGACACTGTGTTGATGCCCACAGTTTCAATATCATGGTTTATGATATCACTATACTGCAACTGTGGTCACCCAGTGGTTCTTCTTCCAGAGGCCAGCTCTCCATACAGGTGGTCTTTTGGAATGCGACTGTCTGGCATGCGGGAGACATGGCCTAGCTAGCATAGTACAATTACTGTTTATGATGTCATGATACTGCAAATGTGGCCACCCACTGGGTCTTCTTCCAGAGGCCAGCTCTCCATACAGGAGATTTTTTGGAATGTGACTGTCTGGCATGAGGGAGACATGACCTAGCTATCGGAGTACCAGTACAGTTTATGATGTCACAATATTGCAGTTGTGGCTGCCCAGTGGGTCTTCTTTCAGAGCTCAGCTCTCCATACAGGAGGTCTTTTGGAATGTGACTGTCTGGTATACAGGAGACATGGCCTAGTCAGTGAAGTCTGCACTGTTTAAGGAGTGTGAATATAGTAGGTAGATCCGCACAAGACAGGACCTCGGTTTTGTAATGAATATGTATACACCTTGATTCCCACTCACTGGAATGTGATTAGCTAGTGTCAGCCATACAGACAAAGGCAAGGATGTCCAGAGTGAGAGGGAGATCTTCCACGAGAGGTCTATTAGTCTACCACTATTAGATTATGATTATTGACTATGCCTATGTCTCAGGATACTGCATACGACAATTACATCTATGTATGAGATTGACCTGCACAGTTACATGTGCCTAAACTACTTAACTACCTTGTATTGATATATATATATATATATATATATATATCTTTCCGGGACATATCACCATGAGATTCTCAATATGCGTCGAATAATTCTCACATGGAGGGTGTTCAAATGCCTCTCTTGCCTGGCATACATTGTCCATGCCTCACAGCTGTATAGCAATGTGTTGATGACACAGACATTGTACACTGCCATCTTTGTCTTCACTATCAACTTAAAGTTTGTCAAAACACATGTTGTGAGGTGCATGCTACTGTTTGTATTATTTAGTTGGCTAAATATTTTAATTAACTATTCCCTCCAGTTATGGGTTATATGACAGGACAAATTGGGTTCTATAGCCTTGGCTAGCAACCAGTTTCCCGCAGAAAGCAATGGCAACCTACTGCGGAATAATCTTCTGCCCAGTCAGTCATATCTCGAAAGAGACATGATCACCCAAAGAATGTATCTTGTATGGCACTTAACTGACTGAATCTTAGAATATTTAAATTTTTACTCTTGTTATTAAAATGCAGTAACTTTATAAGATTTAATTCCTATGAACATTGAGTGAACTTAAATTCAAATCTCTTTAATTGTCAGTTTGAAAAATGCAGGACTATATATATATATATATATATCCTATCTATTATGAAACTGACTATTGTCTAATTATTTGTATATATATATATATATATAATACTATACAGAATACAATACATTGTATTGTATTCTGCTCTACTTTCGTATTGAGCACTTTGCTGTTAAGGTTTCGTCTTGGTGCATTTTTTTCTTTCAAATGAGAACTAGATGCATTGTTCTTGTGCGCTGTTTCTTTCTTTTTTTCTCCCCCTTTATTTAACCCACGAGGGGGTCCTCACCAGGTTAGAAGACGGTTTATATTACTGTTAGCATTATTTTCAGATATTTATTCTGTTATTATTAGTGCTGATTATATTGTATGTATGCCATAAGATTTTGACGTCCATTTAAGCGGATTATATAGCATGACAGTTGAGAATCACTGGTAGAGTTTATTGTGGAATCATTGATAAGCTTCAATATGTATATAAAGTAAGCATTGGAGTAATTGGTGGTTCATAAAAAAAGTTTGTCAACACTAATATATAATCACTTCACCCCAAGCAAAATGATAATACCACTAATATTAATAATATAATGGATACTTTGAGTTTATATTTTGCATGAAATAAGCTTTGGAATAAAGGTCCATAAAAATCCCTGAAAATATTACAATCTAATATATGATGATAATATTGTTATTTACAATTGAGCTGGCTAGATATGCTGTAAATCCTATGCTAACAGGTTCTTTTCTTGTTTCCGAAACTACCTTCTGGCTCCATGATTTCCAGACAGCTTTAATCTGCACAAATTTGAATGCAATGTCAATCAAAACCTACTGTTCTTTTGATTACTATTTCCTCTTCTCTGCTCATTATTAATGTTTTTGTTTCTAATTTTTCCTCACCCTGTAATCCCTTGTATCTTAGTGGTTTTATTGTCTTGCATTGGGTGTTAGATTTAAAAAAAACAAAAAAAAAAACGTAGTGTAATTTTTTTTTTACATTAGTCTGTGAAATAATATTTGTGATAAAAGTCTGTAAAATGTAAAAAGAGTTTTGAGAAATCCGAATATGTAATTATTTCATAACACAAAGTGTCTGTCAGTTTATCGTTCTAAAGGCTCAAAACCTACTGTATGCTTTTTTTTTTTTTAATCATGTCACCACAAGCAAGGCGGTAATGCCACTGATGTGCAGGGGGCTACGTAAAAGATTGGAAAAGAGAAAACTGGAAGCCACATCCTAAACAGGAAACAAGGGATGAGCCTCTTCACCTGTTCAATAGACATGGGTGGAGTGTGAACCAGGCAATAGTTTAGCCTATCTACTCCAATGCTTAATAACCAATCAATGTTCAGATAGCCTACTTTCTGCATCAGAGATTATGTAAACTTGACTCAGGAGAGCCTTGAAGATGATGAAAGAACAAAGCTGCTACTTATAGAAATTAAATTGTCCTCTTGTAAAAATATAGCCATCAAAATGATAAATAAATTCTTGGCATTATGCATGACTTTAAAGTTTGAATTACTTATTGAAAAATTTCAATTTCAGTTGCAGACAGAGCTTCCTTCAGTTCTATGATGGTAGTACAAGAAATTCTCCTTTGATCAACACAGTCTGTGGTACAAACCCAAATATTAGTACCATTTATTCTCAAGGCAATGTCATGTATATACTCTTCCGAACATCTACAAACCATGCAAGAAAGGGTTTCAAGATGAAATACTCAATTGGTGAGTATTTACTCATTTGTTCCATTATTCTAAAACACAAAAGTTTCCCAAAAAGTTTGTGAATATTTAGCAAGTGATCAAGTCTTAGATTTTAATGGGTAATTAAAACTTGGGATGCATATGAATGAAAATCTGTCTAAATGAAGGAAAACTGATTTTAAAGAAAAATAAAAGATATTTGTACCCAGAAATCAATTAGATAATTATAAAACCTGAATAATCATAAGGCAAAATCCTTAAAAAAACAAAAAAAACCTGCGAAAACTAAGAAAACTGAGAAAAACTGTTATTGAGTAATTATTTACACTATTTACATAGGATGTGCGTTGTGGTACAGTGGATATCAGCTCGGAATGAGAAATTGGAGAGCCGAGTTCGAATTCCAGTTGAATCCATTGTATTCACTTACGCGCAAATACCCTTGGGAAAGGTATTAATCCGTCTATTCCTTCCAGTTATGGGTTAAATAACAGGACAGATTGGGTTCTATAGCCTTGGTTGGCAACCAGTCTACTGCAGAAAGCAATGGCAACCTACTGCGGGATAACCTTCTGCCCAGTCAGTCGTGTCTCTTTCGAGACATGATCGCCCAAGCATGTATCACGTATGGCACTTTAACTGACTGACACTGTTCAAACTATTGTTTTCATCTTTGTTACCATATTCATGAAATTTCAGCCATTGTACATTCTGGCCTTCTTTAGGACCACTCAGTGTCTGAGTTTAGGTATGTAATTATTTACACTATTTACATTGTTCGGGGATGTGCGTGGTTGTGCAGTGGATATTGGCTCAAAAAAAGAAATCAAAAAGCCGAGTTCAAATTCAAGTTGAATTTATTGCATTCACATACGTGCAAATACCCTTAGGAAAGGTATGAATCTGTTACTTCACCCTCCAGCTATGAGTTAAATAGCAGGACAGATTGGTTGACAACCAGACGGTTGCAGAAAGTAATGGCAACCTACTGCAAAAAAAATCTTCTGCCCAGTCAATCATATCTCTTTTGAGACATTATCACTTAAGCCTGCATCGCATAGGACATTTGACTTACCGACATTGTTCAAACTGTTCTCATCTTTATTGCTACATTCACAAGCTAGAATATCTAAATCTGTGAATGAACCATGTTTCTTTCGTCTGCAAGAAGAAATGGAAATTATTAAGTACATATTACTAAATCAAAGGCATGAGACTTAAGTAAATTGTAAACATATTAAATAATTAACCTTACAATCCTGTTAGGATTATAAAATCTAAGGCATGAAACTGGAGCAATTGTAAACATTTACATATTAATCTTACCATCTTGATAATTTACTTTAACTATATGATCTCTCTTCTTATATTATTTTATCTTTATTTTCTATTACAAATTGTGATCTATTTACTGCCTTAAATTTTAATTTTAATATAATTTCTTTTAATTTTAAATTTAATTTTTTTTATTTTATTTCTCCAATCTATTATATTAACGCTAATGAATTTATGTCTTTGTGTTATATTTTTAAATATCCTCTAATTTATGTTTTATGAATTATTTCTCTGTTTGCGTCTGTGATTTCATCATTTTTGAAAATATGCCAAAAGAATTAGGCTTGAAACAATGTCATCAATGTCAGTATCTGTTTTCAATTCATTGCCGGCCATAATTTAAAATTTGTCTTTCATAGCCATTTCTCTTGTCTTCCCCTTTCTTCCCTCTATACATTTTATCACTTTTTCTTCTTTATTTGCCTATTTTCTCCTTTTTATCTTGTTCTTACTTCTCTCCTACCTTCTCCTCCTTTACCTTCTTACTCCTCCTCTTCTTTTTAGAAACCATTTTTATCGTCTTATTCCTCTTCTACAACTTCCTCACGCTTCTTCTTCTTCCACCTCCTCCTCATCATCATCTTCTCCGACAGCTACAACCTCCAGGAGTTTAAATGTAGGGTCAATAGACACTTCCTAACACACTAATTCGCACCCACTCTCTTCAACTCTCCCTCTATGTACATCCTAAGTCATCTATCACCCTCCTGACATTTCCTATACCCAATCTCTCTATGTAACCCCCTTGCTTGGGGTGACACGATTAAAAAAAAAATACATTTATATCATCGTGTTATGTTTTTTAAATATGCTCTAATTTACATTTTATGAATAATTTCTCTATTTGCGTATGTGATTTCATCATTTTTTAAAAATGCAAAATGATTTAGCTTGAAACAGTGTGACCCATGTCTGTATCTGTTTGCATTTCACTTCTGACAAAATTTAAAATTTCTCTTTCTTAGCCATTTCTATTGTCTCTCCCCTTTCTTCCCTCTATACATTTTCTCATTTTTTCCTCTTCAACTTCTACTCTTTTTGTATCTTTCCTTTTTTCTCTTTCTTTCCTTTTCCTTCATAGAAGTATTTTTTTTAAATGCCAGAAGATTTGAGCCCAGACACCATGTAACTGATATCTTTTTTCTCTTTTCCAATCTTTTCACTTTTCTTTTTCTTATTTTTATTTTTTATTCAATTGGAGTAGACAGACTAAACGATTGCACGGTTCACACTCCGAATGAAGAAAATAAGAAAACTTAGTGGATGTATGTTGTCTTTTGAGGGACTTTATTAAATCAAATATGAGGATTTTATTTTACAACAAGTATTTATAACCAGAAGTAAAATGTTTTTTAAAATATTTTAAACTTAAGAGATACTCATAAATCTGTTGTATCTAAGAGGGAAATGTATTCAATGTTGAGGAGTACAGAAATCATTTGCTTAAAATATTGATTTTCATGACCCCATTATCTAAATCTATCAAAACTTATTTATAAATGGAACTTTGTCTGTGTATCCATTACCTATAGACTCCGAAACGGCTGAACCGATTTTCTTGAAAACTTACACATTGTACTATAAGCATCTTCGAGTGTTCTTAGCTAGGTTTTGTGTCAAGGTACCCCTGATAAATATTGAAAATTGATTACGGAAAAAATCGGGTTATAGAAGGCGTGGTTCGATTTTAATCAAATTTGATACACTCATAGACAAAGACATAAGAAACAAGATTTAGAAGTTTCAAGGTTGCAGTTACAATAGTGCAGAAAATCCATTTTATACATATATATATATATATATATATATAGATAAGGCAAGATGTTTGTGTGTGTGTCTGTTTATTTGCCTGTATGTCTGTATTTTTTTCAGCCCTTTTATTTTAGTTTTTGCTTTGGGTTTGGCTCTAAGTAGGAATAATTGTAGTTCTTAGTCTCAGCCATGATACCATTTACTCAGAGGATTTATTTAGCCTTCAAAATTCAGTTTATGATGAAAAAATCTTATTTGATTTCGATACCAGGAAATCAAAATTTGACTGACATCCATTCATTTTTCTTTCAGTCTACAGTTTCGCTTTAACTGGAAACAAATATTGCTTTTTCGTCTTTCATGCCAACGTCCAAAGAGTCTGAGCTCCAGGACCATGGATTAGTTTTAAAGCTTTCATTACACCCAGGCAATGCCGGGCTATATTGCCTGAGTGTAATGAATGCTTTAAAACTAATCCATGATCCTGGAGCTCAGACACTTTGGACGTTGGCACGAAAAACTAAAAAGCAATAGTTGTTTCCAGTCAAAGCAAAACCGTAGATTGAAAGAAAAATGAATGGATGTAAGTCAAATTTTGATTTCCGGTATCAGTGTCAAATAAGTTTTTTGTTGCAAACTGAATTTTGAAGGCTAAATAAGTCCTCTGAGTAAATGGTATCATGGCTGTGACTAAGAATTACAATTATATCTACCTAGAGCAAAACCCAAAGCAAAACTGAAAATAAAACATCTGAAAACCTGATTTTGATCAGACCCTAGGTATCGATTTGCAATATTGGAGTCAAATAAGTCATCCAAGAATAAACTAACCTAAGTAAATCCATGAAAACTTATTGTACCTATCAGGAGTAAAATTGAAAAAATGAGCGATATTGATGGTTGAATATCGGTTTTTGATTAGATTTGATAGAATATTGGAGGTATTGATTTCCGATATCAGGGAAAAATGAGTTGTCTGATAAGATCTACTCATGTTTGAAACTAAAAACTATAATTTTACCAAGTTAGAGCAAATTCCATAGCAAGAACCACAATAAAAGGGCTGAAATCCTGATCTTGATCAGATCTGTTCAGATATCGGGGTGTCGATTTTTTATATCGGGGGAAATCAGAAAAAATACATAGCCCATGACCTGACCAGAACCCTAAAGAATATTTGTGTGAAGTGTGGTGATAATCAAATAAAAGTTTTGGATTTGTATAAAGGACAGATTGACAGACAGACAGAAACACACACAAACATCTTACCCTTTATATATATATATAGATACATACATACATAAAAAATCTATATATTCAGTAAAAAGTAAAATAAAATTAAGCTTTGATAATGGCTAAAAATACAGCTGAAAGCCTTTGGATAAAAAAAAACATTCAGGCAATTTTTATATAATTTATGTACTGAAAAGAAAAAAATAAGATTGTATCAAAAATTATATAAAAGACTTAACTACAGCACTGTATCTGTCATTTTTAATGAAGCTTTTTTTTACGAAAGACATGACTTACCTCGGAATTCAAAACGAGCGCAACTATGCCTTGCCTGTAAGATATTAACAAAAAAGAATATGGCCGCTATTGAAGACACAATTTATGCATACTTATCTCATCTAAAACGAGATGATATTTGCACACATGCAAATGTTGGCTGTCTTGGAATGGAATAAAAATCGGGTGCCAGTGCTGCTGTCAGAATGGGAGTTTCTTGGTGGATTGTGTGTGTCTAAGAAGTTGCGGATTGACAGTCAGACTGACAAAAAGGAAGAAGCAGCAGCTTAGTTGGTGTCTGTTTCACAACTGCCCTGTGTAACGCCCCCCCCCCACCGTCCACCAAGAAAAGGAAATCTGAAATCCATTTCCTTGAGGCCCAAAAGAAAGAAAGAATAACAGCTGGCCTGCCTAGTGAGCATCAAGCATCACACTGCACCTTTTGTTCCCTCCCATCATCATTCATCTTTTATTTATACTACACTTATATATATATATATATATATATATATATATAAGGCATTTAATTTCCAGGAGTTTCAAATATATTATTTCACTCAGCCTTTGCCTATTTTTTTCCCATACTTTCTCTTCATTATTGAGTGGGTCTATATTTTCCCATCTATAAAATATGTTTACTTTGAAAGTATAAAAATATATACAAAGTATATGTAGATGAAGGCATAAAATTACATAAAAATTTAGATTTTAACAATAAATAACCCATAGCGTTTGATATGCAGCAAAACAAAACAAAACAAAGAGAGGAATAAAAGAACAGAAATTAAGAATAAATGCAAAGATTATTAGAATAATACCCCTACCATTATTGAGATGTAAGTAGTTTGTATTCCATTGATCACACCATTTTATCTTTCCTATTCCATTGACCAAACCATTTAACTTTTTCGGTTCCATTGACCACAGCATTTTATTTTTTCTATCCCATTGACCACTGATTAAACCATTTTCTTTTTTCTGTTCCATTGACCAGACCATTTTCTTTTTTCTGTTCCATTGACCAGACCATTTTCTTTTTTCTGTTTCATTGACCAGACCATTTTCTTTTTTCTGTTCCATTGACCAGACCATTTTCTTTTTTCTGTTCCATTGACCAGACCATTTTCTTTTTTCTGTTCCATTGACCAGACCATTTTCTTTTTTCTGTTCCATTGACCAGACCATTTTCTTTTTTCTGTTCCATTGACCAGACCATTTTCTTTTTTCTGTTCCATTGACCACACCATTTTCTTTTTTCTGATTCATTGACCAAACCATTTTATTTTTTCTATTCCATTGGCCACACCATTTTATTTTTTGTATACCATTGACCACACCATTTTATTTTTTTCTGTTTCATTGACCACACCATTTTATTTTTTTACTGTTTCATTGACCACACCATTTTATTTTTTTCTGTTTCATTGACCACACCATTTTATTTTTTTCTGTTTCATTGACCAAACCATTTTATTTTTTTCTGTTTCATTGACCAAACCATTTTATTTCTTTTAAAGCAATATGTGGTGGAGAACTGGTGGCCAGAACAGGTATCATCAAAAGTGAACATTATCCAATGAATTATGAAAACAATCTGAATTGTCAATGGAACATTCATGTGAATGAGCATTACTTCATTTTAATAGATTTCTTAGATTTCAAACTGGAGGATTCAGCCAATTGTACATCAGACTTTCTGGAAATCAAAGAAAACTTTGAAAATAGTAAGTACAAACATTCATGATTAGTGTTTAGAAGCCAAAAAAAATCCTTGCTTTATTAAATAAAGGATGTATGATATGAATTCTTTTACCAATTAATATAAAATAAAATACACTCAGATAAGGCAGCTATCATAATACAATCTAAAGTAATTTTTCTGAATGTATTAAAAACTAAATGCTCCTAATGCCTTTTAAGAATCAAAACAGAGTTCTTTGGGTATCACAAAATGCATAAAAATAAACACATTCAGACAAGACTGCTATCATCATACAGTGAAGAGTGATCTTTCTGAATCTAGTTAAAACTAAATGCTCCTAATGCCATCTAACAACAAAATCAAAAAGAATTTTATAGCCAACCCAATGTAAATATACAAAATAAATGAATTCAGACATGACTGCTATTATAATGCAGTCAAAAGTGATCTTTCTGAATCTAGTTAAAACTAAATGATGCTTCATATTTACCATTTTACACTCATCAGAATGAGATCAAGGTGGAATGTAAGTTTTGTTTTGGGTATCTTGAGCAGTGCTTCCACATACTCTATAACAATGAATTTTAGACAAGCTTCAACAATGCAATAAAATTTACACTGAATTAATAATAATAATGAAGCATGTATTGATCCAGGGTTTAGGGATAAAAAGCAACAATAATAAAATAGAATGAAACTAGTAATAACAATAATAATATTAATGAAGAGTGTATTGAGCCAGAGTGTAGAGATAAAAAGCAACAGTAATAACTGGAATTTTTAATAAAATAATAGTAATAATGAATTGTGTATTGATCCAGAGTGTTGGCTGAAAAGGCAACAATAATAGAATAAAACTTGTAACGAAGGTGTCACCCTTAATAATAATAATAATGGAAATATTTTTTTTTAAATTACAACAAATAATTCATTTTTAAAAATTTGTTTTATCATTTTTCCAGGTTCTGTTGTTTTATTCCGTGGCTGCGGCCTTAGAATCCCAAGCAGAATACAGTCAAGTGGAAATAAAGTTGTCGTCACATTCAAAACTAACAGAGACAAAGTATTTCAAGGATTCAAGTTGAATTTCACACAAAGTCTAGACGGTAAATAAAAATTTGCCAATATTTACTTTTGAAGTTGATCTGCAAAAAGGAAAATGTTTGAAAGTTTAAATAAATTTTTGGACATTGTATTCAAATCTGGTAAAAAAAATGATGGACTATTGAAGAAATAGAAAAAAAAATTAAAGTTTTGCTGTTCTCTGTAATGGATGATAATATTGTGTCATGGTCACCAGGAAATAGGTGCTAATAACATAATATATTGAGTATTTCATCAGTTGATGGGTAAGGTATGAAAGGCATATTCTTCCATTTGCATTTACTTCTATTATGGTGATTCCATGGTATATAATAAATAACACCTTACACCAGAGATGGTTTGTTCTGAGAGTTTTATACTGCTGATTTTAATACAAAATTATGTACGCATATTTACATTTGTTCCATGCAGTGAAAATATAACACATATGCAACAACAAGCAATGTAAAAAGATTATGAAAAGTGAGTCTTATCTAAACTTATTTATAAATGGAACTTTGTGTGTGTATCCTTTACCTATAGACTCCGAAATGGCTGAACCGATTTTCTTGAAAATTTACACAGTTGTACTATAAGCATCTGCGAGTGTTCTTAGCTAGGTTTTGTGCCAAGGTATCCCCGATAAATCTCAATAATCAAAAAATCAGGTTATAGAAGGAATGGTCCGATTTTAATCAAATTTGATACACTAATAGACAAAGTCATAAGAAACGATATTCAGAAGTTTCAAGGTTGCAGTTCTTACAATAGTGCAGAAAATCGATAATATATATATATAAAAGGCAAGACATTTGTGTTTGTGTGTGTGTCTGTTTATCAGTCTGTATGTTCTTGATACAAATCCACAATTTTTATCCGATTCTCACCTAGCTTCACACAAATATTTTTTAGGCTGAGTCTGAGCTCCAGGACCATGGATTAGTTTTAAAGCTTTCATTACACCCATTATAATAGTTCTGCTGCCAGAGATTTTTCCTTATCTGAAGATATATTTCCATAGAAAAGTGACACTATAAGCTTGTAAGCTGAACCATGTAACAACTGGTCTAGGAGGCAGATTTAATCTTCACTCAGAAGAGGTCGTGGGCTAAGAAATTCACTGCTTGGTTTGACATCATGGAAGCTGAATGAGTGACCATAATTGTTACACAATGAAGTGATGTTGCAAAGCAGTCATGTGACTTCATCTCAACCAAAGGAAGATAATCACTTCTTATATCAACATGTATGTAAATACAGTGTAACCCTAATATAAAAGAGTTGTCGGGATCAGTTAAGATTTATCTTATATCCGGGTTTTGTCTATTTTATGTACATTATTACAGGCTCTAATTTGGAACCAGAGAAAACATCTCTTATATCATGGTGTTTCTTATATCCGGGTTATACTGAAATAGGCTGACACTTTTATTTGATACCAGGTGCTGTAAGTGTTTCTTTGATTTTTCATTTTTTTCTAATTATCTTTATGTGGGTTGTCATCCTGTATTTTGCTTTTTAATTTTTCTGTTTCTGTTTTTTCAATTTGATTTTGTTTTGAAGTTTGACTGATTTTTGCTGTCAGTTTCCAGTTGGTGGAATTTTTCATTTGAGAAGTTTTGAATGTTTTGTCACTGAGAGGTCAGTGAATGCTGTATTGAATTTACATTGTGAATTGTTTTGGTTCAGGGGTATGGATGGTTCCAAGTTTACAATTAGTTTTAATGTTTTTAATATGTTTTGAATTCTTGGATTGAAAATACTAGTTTTTGCATTTCATGGAATTTGATGTAAGATTTTCATGGGTATAGCTTGATGTTGATTGGGTAATTTTAGCATATGATGGTGTATTGGAGCTTCTAAGTAGAGAATGTTTTTGGTGTGTTTAATTTTTACTATATCTTTTTCTTTTTTCCAAGTTTTACAGTCCGTTGAAGTTGTCTCATGTTTTTGTTTCTTTTACATTTAGGGCATTTGGTTTCATTTAGGCATGTAATCTGTGTGTGGTTAGGATCATTCTTCCCACATACTAACTTGGCTTATGGCCTATCATGTTGAATACACCGATTCTCGCTTGATCACCTAAGTTAAGCAACATTAATCCTGGTCAGTACTTAGATGGGTGACTGCTTAGGAATACCAGGTGCTGTAAACGTATAGTGACGGATGTGTGTTCTGGTGCAGTGGATATCGGCTCGGAAAGAGAAATCGGTGAGTCGAGTTCGAATTCCAGCTGAATACACTGCATTCGCTTAATCACTGGTACCCTTGGGAAAAGTATTAATCCGTCCCTTCCCTTGAGTTATGGGTTAAATAACAAGGGTAAGACTTGGGGAACTTGCCCTTAAAAAACAAATCCCAATGAATCTTGATGCTCGAAAAAGAAAAATGTATTGCTAGACACAAAACTGATAAAAAGCAATAATAAATTGTTGAAAGAAAAAGGTATTACCAGCAATAAATAAATAAAGTTTAGTTGGCAATAAATGACCCGCCGAGGTTGATTTGCCATAAAAACAAAACAACCAACAAAAAAAAACTTTTATTTGTCATAACAAGAAGAGAGTCTCTAAGCATGGCATAAGAAGTTAAATATGTTTAAAAGTGACCCCAAGTTTTATATGTAATAAGTATAAAACAAAATATATGTATCCATGTATGTGGTGTGAGGATTTTATTTTTGGAATGGTCTTGTGAGTGGAAAGTTTATTTTGATGATTTTTGTCATTTTCAAAAAGCGGTTATGCACTTCATGAAACCATGGTACCATTACAGGAAGAATTTTGGAACTTGTATTGGTCCAATGTTTCTGCTGTATATGTAGAAATCTTTTACAAAATCTTTAAAAAAATCAGCAGTATTATTGGTCCTGATCTGGTATATCAGCTTCAGTTACTTTTGCACCACCATAATGTAACTTTCCTGTGCCTTTTTTTATAAATACTTTCATGGTAATTGTTTTGATGAATTTTCCTTTTTGTACCTAGATTTATAAATTTAAGTGTGGTATTGAATTAGGCTGAGTTTGAATTCCACTTGAATTCGTTGCATTCACTTATATGCAAATACCCTTGGGAAAGGTATTAATCTGTTTCTTCCTTCCAGTTATGGGTTAAATAACAGGAGAGATTGGGTTCTATAGCCTTGGTTGGCAACCAGTCTACTGCAGAAAGCAATGGCAATCTACTGCGGGATAATCTTCTGCCCAGTCAGTCATGTCTGTTTTGAGACATGCTCGCCCAAACATGTATCATGTGCCATACGTGATACATGTTTGGGTGAGCATGTCTCAAAAAACTTGAAGCAACTGAAATGTGGTTCTACAGAAGGATGCTGCGAATCTTATGGATCGAGCATGTGAGCAATGATGAAGTCTTGGAAATGATGGAAACGAAAAGGAAATAAGTACTGAGCAGCAGGAAGAGACAGCTGAAGTTCCTGGGATATGCACTGAGGAAGGAGAGCTTGGAGAACCTGATACTAACAGGCCAGATAGAGGGAAAAAGAGACAAGAGAAAGCAACGGATAACATATTTGAAGGACCTAATCAGGTGGATGACAGAACAAGGATTGCATGGTGTAACAGGAGAAGGCATGCTCAGAGCCACCAGGGATAGGGAAACATGGAAAGCCATGATCGCCTACGTCCTGAAGGGACAGGGCACATAGAAGAAGTTATGACAATCCTTACGTCAGACTAACAAAACAAACAAAATTCTCACACATTTACCATATCAAACATTAACTGACTTGGTAAGCAGCTGCAGTAGCATCAATCAAACTGAAAGCAAAGGAATCTATCATGGCTGTTTCAACCTATAGGAAAGCCTATACTTGGGTGGACAATCCCAGATATAACAGGTGCTTGGAATCCTCCCCATGTTTGAGTATACCAGACATGTAGCCCTGGAGGAATGAGGTGAATGGGATTTTCCCATCATCATCTCTTTCATATGTGGCTTCAAGGTGGTTGGAGAGAATAGCTGATGAATAAAATCCAAAGAAGAATCAGCAATAGTATTAGTGCTGACCTTGCATCTCAGCTTCAGTCACTTTCTCACTATTGTAATGTAGCTTCCCTGTATCATTTTTTTTTTTTTTTTTAATTTAAATACTTTGATGGTAATTGTTGATGAACTTTCTTCTTTGGTACTTAGACTTTATGGATTTAAGTGCAGTACTAGATTGGCAGCAAGGTTCCATAATTTTACAGATGAAATGGTTAGATGTATATAAAAATAAAATTGGATAAAACTAGTTTAAAATAATAATAGTAATGAAGAGTATATTTGCTGTATTGCCGAGTTGGATAAGATACACAGAGAAAGTGTGCTGTGGTATTATTCAGCACAATATATGGTGCTAAATGGATATACACAGAACAGTACAATAGTTACTATCACAGACATGACAGAATTTACAACACAGGAGGGGTTCAGATCACAATAATTGCTGAAGTAATCTGTTTGAGTATTACTTGAATGACACTTGAATATTATGCCTCAAATGCTATTATTCTTTACTTAAATAGATTATTTCAGACTATGAGCTATTCCATCACTAAGAGTGCTGCAGGGGTCTCAGCCACTCTACAACAGTCTCAAGCCAGAATGTTGGGATAAAAAGCAACTATAATAAGATGGAATAAATCTAGTAATTAATTAAATGACCTGCTGCTATATCTGGTCGGATGCCTCTGCTATCCACCTAAGGTTTTTTGACAAAATCCAACAGAGAATCTGTGATGTGATCGATCCTGACCTGGCAGCCAAGAAACAGTTACTTTTTCACCGGCGCAATGTGGCTTCTCTGTGTCTCTTCTACAAGTACTTTCTTGGCTTTTGCTCCAATATACTTAGCTCTCTGGTTCCCCCATGCATGAATTTGCTTGAGTCACAAGATTAGCAACTAGGTTTTACTGTGAAACCAATAAAATGTAAACATGAATTCTACTCCATCAGCTTCTTTTCTCGCACTTCCCGCTTGTGGAATACCCTTCCATTCACTTGCTTCCTCAACAGCTACAATCTCGAGGCGTTTAAGTGTAGAATCAATAGTCATCTCCTATTTTGCTAACTTGCATCCTCTCTTTCATGCTCCTTACTCTGTCCACTTCACTCAGTATCTTAACCCTTCTCTTACCCACTTCCTGACACCCCCTATAACCTGTCATTCTTTCTCATAACTTTCCTACCATGCACACCAGTGGCAGTAGACTGCCTTGCTTGGGGCGATCTGATTATAAAAAAAATAAAGTACAAACACAAAAACAAAACAAGAGACTACACATTGATATAGGCACAGAAAGTGACACAGAAATCAATCCAAGATAATTTTTTTAAATTTATAGAAATAGAATCAATAGAAGACAAACTAATATAGTCGTCACTTTTTGTGATAGAAAAAAAATCTTATCACAAATAACTCCAAAAACAGTGAAAAACCTAGAAATAATGTTAGAGATAGAAGTCAAAGGAAAACATGTGCTGACGTTAAGGGTCTTTGTCAAAAATACTGACAACATTTCCTTTAAAGGATATGAAACTTATCACAGAATAAACATATAAACAGTAAAGAATAGGCCAAGTAGAGGTACTTCAACATTGGTTAAGAAAAAATCAATATCCCATGAAAAACTACAGTTAAACACAAATCTCTAGACCATGGTAGTAAAAGCTTCAATTTCTCAAGCAGTAACCACATGTTTAATATATATTCCTCCAAAACACAGACTGAATAAGACTGAAATTGAATACTACTAATATAAAAAACAGTGGAAAATTATTTTATGACAAAATATAAGTTTATTAGGGTTTGAGTTTTGTTTAATGGCATATCAAGTTCTGTGTGTTATTTAATGCCAAAAAGGTGAGGTTTTAAGGTATTTTTTTTACTGTTCGGTTATAGTGAGAAGGTTGATTTAGTCAGATCTTAATGACATTTTTTTTTTATTCTTTTTTATTTTAGAAAACTGAAAATGTCTTCTAGTTTTGTATTCAACAATGTTTTGCTGAGATTTTTTTCCTTCAAAAATGTGTTATGATGATAATTTTTTCTTGGAAAATGTATTGTTGATAATATTTTTCCTTCAAAAATGTATATTTTTCTATAAAAGTCTATTTTTATACTTTCATAGTGTTTTGATCCCAGTTTGGGGGTGGTCAACTATTTGCCCATAGCTGGGACCCTAGCAGGTGCTACCACTCTGGGTCAAGGTGGATAACAGCAGTTAAGAGGTGGTTCCATGCTCCTCACAACCTCCCAATCAGAGGCCTTGCTGCCGACTGCAGTTTGCCGTCATGCCCAGGATCAAGTTTATTAGATTTGGTCCATTTATTTTGTTTAGTGGTATATCAACCTCTATGGGTTATTTAATGCCAAATTCTAAAAATTGCAGAACAATTTCATGACTTCAAATAAATATATTTCAAAGGTAATAGTATGCCTTTAACTACAGATAAAATGTATTGTTAGTCATTTTGTTACAAAATGTATTGTTGGTATTTTACTATAAGAAACTATTTTATACTGTCATAGTTTGGGGATTCACTATTTTCACATAGCTAGGACTATCACCCTTGGTTAGGATAAACCTGAGATAATAGTGTTTAAGAGATGGTTCTACACTCCTCAAAACTTTTGCTCTCTCTGTCAGAAGGCCTTGCTGCTGGATGTAGTTTAACATCATACCCAGGACTAATGTTTATTACAAGTAAAATACAGAGGATACCGTGGCTCTTTAATTGAACTTGTGACCCTCCAAATCGCAAAATTTTTCTGTGGCCTCATAAAATTTACTAGGAACTATTTGTGGCCCCCAGTTAAGAAGAAAAAAGCTATAGCATACAATGGCTGAAACATTGTGAATATGACGATAAAGATGAGGACAGCAGTTCAAACAATGTAAATAGTTACAATATTTCATCTTAGAAATACTGTTATGGTGCCCTTCTATGAGGAATGAACTCTTCCTCTTGCTACATATAGATTACCTGTGTGAATTCCAGGGAGCAGTTACGAGCTGTCAAGTACCACAGTTAACAAGAGCTACTAGTCAGGCAGCATAATAATACCTTCAAACTTACTTATTTTTTGTTACTTATTATTAACACTTCTTAGTAGTAGCAGAAGATGCCACTTTTTATTTGACATATTTTGTTTTTGTTTGAAAAATCCTTTTTTTTTTTTTAAATATGTCTTTTGTTTCAAAATTAGGGGGAAAAATATTCACATTTTTTGTTGACCAAATGAATTTTTCAAACATCGGAATAAAAATTAAATATAAATTAAATATAAATTTTTTTTTTTTTTAATAAAAAAAATATTTTAATCACGTTTGACATGTGATTTGATTTCTGTCTGTGATGTAATTCAGCAACCATCTTAGATCTTAGATGTTTTACGTAAATAAAACGTCAGAATAAAAATTAAATATAAAGGCTCATTGTTTTTTTTTGTTTTTTTTTTTATAAAAAATATTTAAGTTGCATTTGACATCTGTGATTTGATATCTATGATGTAATCTAGCAACCATCTTAGATGTTTTACGGAGAAAATGTAAACAATTTGCACCATTGGCCAAAAAGTGCGAAAGGGAAAATTGCTGAACTTAAACTCAAAAAGTATATGTCAACCTGGCTTCCCTGTAGATATGTGTCCCTAGAAAGTTTGAATGATGTAGCTTAAAAAATGTAGGTGTGCATAGGGAACAGTCACAGACTCACAGATTGCCTTTTATATATGTAGATTATTAACACTTCTTTAGATATCTTGTTTCTTGTTATACTAATACACTGTTTTGAACCTACCTACCTTGTTTTGTGTCTTACTTCTGGCACAAACCGGTCACTACAGCTTTGAGGTGAAGTTTTGCCACAACTCCACAACAAATACAAATATCTATTCATACAATAAGTGATAAAATGAGAAAGATGTGAAACAACCATTGAAAACTGGTGACAACTGATGTGTCTAAAACAATTAAGGAAGAATTTCTACACATTTCATCAATTCCAATGTCAGATGTTCTTTCCTTGAAAAGTGTGATAACTTGAAGCTCAAAATCAGTGAGTTTTTTAGCCATACGAGAAGGGAAGAACGAATGATGAAAATTGTCTGCAAATAACCTTTAAATGGTGAGTCACAAGACTGATTAACCAATCATAAAAAGAAAACAATCCATTAAGCAATTACATGAGAGTCAAATGATAATCCAAGGTCATGAATATTCAAGAAATTTATTTAAGGTCAATTATTCCTGAAAGATAAACAGTTATAATAATTTTGCTGCTTTTCTACTGGGTACCCTGTAGTAAACTGACCAACAATACCTATTTATAGTAAAATGACCAACAAATAACTATGTTGTATATCTACCTATATACAGGAATTGACTTTTTCTCTACTCTTAAATATGTGGACACTATTGGTGTAACGGAGTGTGACTAGCAGTGTATCTACTTCACGCAGCGTGCGAGTCTTGTATTTGTTGAAATACTATTATTCCAAACCTCTGTTTTGGTGATTATTAACACACAAACCTTTTAGGGCTACAACAACCTATTTATAAATAAAATGGCCAACAATAACTATTTATAGTAAAATTACTAGAAAATAAATTTTATCTGTAGTTGAAGGCATACAATAGCATTCATAATAAATTGTGTTTAAAATATTTAGATTATGGCATTAAATAACCCATGAAGGTGTTGATATGCCACCAAACAAAATTAACCAACCAACCCTAAACACTACATTCATAACTCTCTCATGTCTAGGATCAACAGCAATCTTTTCTACATTGTAAAGATGACCACCAATACATTTTATCAGTATTTGAAGGCATACAATTACATTCAAAATATTTAGATGTCGGCATTAAATAACCCATAGAGGTGTTGGTATGCCACTAAACAAAATTAACCAATCTGGTAGAGACAGAGCAGCTGAATGTCAAGCCTTTTTTACTTTTTTTCTGTCACCAATAATTTCCTGATTTTATTTTTTCAGAATGTGGTGCTGTTCTAGAAAATAACTATGGAACCATCACCTCTCCTGATTATCCTGATACTGTCAAGACTCGTCGCATATGCAGGTGGAAAATTAGAGTTCGTGAAGATCGAAGTATAACATTCCATTTTACTGACCGAAATTCTCTCCCTTGCAATTATGGTTACCTCAGAGTGAGTTTTTTCTCCATTTGCTGAAGTATTCATTAACCAGGACTCATGTGTAGGTCGGGTCAATGTGTCAATCCAGGAAGTTTTATCATCAGAATCCATCTTGGACATATACAAATCTACCATTCATCCATACATTGAATACTGTTGCTATATCTGGTTGGGTGCTCCTGCTTTTAACCTTCAGGTGCTCAACAAAATTCCAAGGAGGATCTGCAATGTAATTGATCCCAATTTGGCAGCTCAACTTCAACCACTTTCTCATCATCAGGATGTGGCTTCTCTCTGTCTTTTCTAGAAATATCTTCAAGGCTTTTACTTTGATGAGATTGTCTCCATGGTGTTCCCCATTACATGAAGTTACTCATGCTACTAGACTGGCAACTAGGCTCCACCATTTTACAGTGAAAACGATCAAATGTAACCACCTCTTCTATTCTAACAGTTTCATTTGTTACACTTTCTGCCTTTTGAACTCCATTCTGTACACTTACTTCCCTGGTATCTACACTTTCCAAGAGTTTTAGTGTTTTAGTGAAATGTCAATCCTTTGATTCCCATCTTGTTCCTATTTTTTTTCGCTCTTCTCACTTGTAACTTCTTGTGCACCAGTGGCAGTACTGCCTTGCTTGGGGGTGAAACAATAAAAAAAAATATCCTAATAAAGGTCCATTGCATAACTTTCTCATCAGCATTTAGTTACCAGGTATTCTCCAGTTGTACAACCACATCACATTGAAACACTGGTTCTTGTACTATCACTGTAGTTAAGCAGCATTGAGCTTGGTCAGTACCTAGATGGGTAACAACTTTGAAATACTGTAAGCTTAGCAATGCAGGTGTTTAATAAATAACAACTCAGAAGTAGAAATCAGAGAGCTGAATTTCAATTCTCGTCAGGTTTGACTTAAGTCCAATGGAAATTACAAAAAGGTTTCTAGCTTTAAATAATTGTTTTTTTAACCGTTTCACCCCAAGCAAGGCGGTACTGCCACTGATGCACAGGGGCTACATAAGAGTAAAAGTTTAGACAGGAGGAGAGTGAAGAGAAAGATGAACCAGTTATAGAGGGTGTCAGTGAAAGGGCAAGAGAAGGATGAGAACACAGGTGTGAAGACAGTTGTGAAGGTAGAGAGAAAGAAAAAGAGCAAGATATACAGGGTGATGTAGAAAGGAGTCAAGTAGATAAGAGATTGGATTTAAACTCCTGGAGGTTGTAGCCATCAGGAAAGCAAGAATATGGACGGGAGTTCCACAGGTTGGAAGTGCAAGAAAAGAAGCTGCTGGAGTAGAATTGTCGTTTGCATTTGGTTTATTTAACTGTAAATGGGTGGAACCTTGTTGCCAGTTTGGTTGCTTGAGTAAATTATTGTGGAGTGGACACCAGTGACTTAAGTTCATCGGAGCAGAAGCTATGAAAATATTTGTAGAATAGACAGAGGGAAGCCACATCCCGCAGGTGAGAAAGTGGCTGGAGTTGAGCTGGAAAGTCGGGACCTATCACATTACAGATTCTCATCTATGCATGGATGGATGGTTGATTTGTAGTTGTGCAAGATGGATTCAGGCAAAAAAAAACTTCCTGGCCCAACACAGTGACCCAACCTTCCTAGGAGTGGATTTAGGTATTGATTCAATGTAATGATTCCACTTGAGGTCGGAAGATAGGGTAAGGCCAGTATATTGCTTTCAGGGAGACTCGCTTGGTCTATGCTTATGGGAGGCAGAAGAGGTTGCCTGTGATGGTTGACAGATAGCAATCTGCAAGGGGTTGATAAGCCATAAAAAATAAAATAAAATCAATCAAATACTTATTAGCTTCACAGAGATGTGTTTATATTTATTTACATTCTAAAATTATTTTCTGACTTTAAATAACCTCCAAAGGGTTGTTAAACTGTAGAAAATGAATCAAGCAATGAAATACTTATTAGCTAACAGGCATGACAGGTTTATTTACATTCTCTGGAATATAAATGCATAGAAAATTATGTGGCCACAAAATGAGGGATCAGTTTATACATTGATTGTTATATAGAATTAATTCCCCATTTCATATACACATTATAATTTTTTTGTTGATAAGCTGTAGAAAACAATTTAATTAATGAAACACTGATTAGCTACGCAGGCATGTCTTTTTTACAAAATATGGAATATAAATGTATAGGAACAAACCATAGCCACTAAGTGAGGGATTAGTTAATATATTGATTGTAATATAGAATTGATCCCCCTATTTATATACACATTATAATTTCTTGTCTGTTGATAAGCCATAGAAAACAAATCAGTCAATCAATGAAATACTGATTAGCTACACAGGCATGTCTTTTAGGTTTATTTATATTCTCTGGAATATATATGCATAGAAACTAATGTAGTCACAAAATGAGGGATCAGTTCATATATTGGTTGTAACATAGAATTGATTTCCCACTTTATATGTACATTATAATTTGTCTGTTGATAAGCCATAGAAAACGAATCAATCAATCAATGAAATACTGATTAGCTACACAGGCATGTCTTTTAGGTTTATTTACATTCTCTGGAATATAAATCTAATTCTACTCCTGCAGCTTCTTCTCTCGCACTTCCCGCCTGTGGAACTCGATCCCGTATTCTTGCTTTCCTGATGGCTACAACCTCCAGAAATTTAAATGCAAAGTCAACACTCATCTACTAACCACTGGACTCTAGCTCTCTCCCCACCCCCGTATATCCTTCCCTTTCTCTCCGCCTATGTATCTGTCATCGCACCTGCATTCTCAGCTTTCTATTGCTCCTTTCTAACTAGTTTGTACTCCTCACTCTTTTCTAATTAATCTTTTTACAGTTATGTAGCCCCCAGCTCATCAGTGGCATTTCTGCCTTGCTCGGGGTGAAATGATTAAAAAAAAATATATATATATATATAAAATACTACCAGCAATAAATAAATAAAATTTAGTTGGCAATAAATGACCCACCGAGGTTGATGTGCCATAAAACAAACCAACATTCTCTGGAATATAGATGTGTAGGAACAAACCATAGCCACTAAGTGAGTAATCAGTGTATATACTGATTGTAATATAGAATTGATCCCCCTATTTATATACACATTATAATTTCTTATCTGTTGATAAGCCATAGAAAACAAATTTGGCTACAAACTGAGGGCTCAGATTATATATTAATTTAACATTCTCTGGGAAATTTTTTAATCAATCTCTTCTCTCTCCAGCTATGAGTTGAACAGCAGGGTAGACTGGATTCTACAGCCTTGGTTGATAACCATTTTACTACAGAAAGTAATGGCAACCTACTGCAAGAAACTAGTCTGCTTAGTCATGTCTCAAAAGCAACATGATCACCCAAGTGTGAAAATATGGCAATTAACTGGCTGTCATTCTCTGGAATACATAAATGTATAGAAACTACTGTGGGCACAAAGTGAGGGACCCTTTTATATATTAATTTTAATATAGAACTGACCCCCACTTTGTATTCACATTGAAATTTTTTGTTAGTTTATCAAATTTTGATCAGATATGAATCTATCTCTTTACACCCCAGCTATTGACAAGTCGAAAAAAAATTAATCAATCTATTCACAAAGACTGGTTCAGTTCTCGATGAGACCCCATGCTTTGAACATTTATTGGGTTTCAACTTCACTCCATTCAAGTGAAACATCCCGCAGTAAGTTGCCATTACTTTCTGCAGTAGACTGGTTGCCAACCAAGGCTATAGAATCCAATCTATCCTGTTATTTAACCTATAACTAGACGGAAGAGATGAATTGATACCTTTCCCAAGGGTATTTGTGTGTAAGTGAATGCAAGGAATTTAACTAGAAATTGAACTCGGCTCTCCGATTTCTCATTCTGAGACGATAACCACTGCACCACAATGCACATCGGCATTGCAAAAAGTATATGGTAATTTTTACTCTGCATTCTCTTTAACAGATTCAGATTAGATCCAAAACTGGATTACTGCTTCTATATATAGACTGGAGCTGTTTAGTCTTCCCTTTTTAGTTTTAATAGTTTTTAAATCATTTCACCCCAAGTATGGCAATAAAGCCACTCAGATGCAAGTGGTTACTGAGTGTTAGGGAATACAAGAAAAATATATATAATTAATTAAATATTAAGGAGAGAAAAACAATGAAAAGAACAACAATTAAGAAGACAGAAGATAATGGTCAACATTACATTTAAATCTTTGAAGATCAAAGCTGACTGGAAAGCAAGAAGCCAGAAGTGAGTTCCACAACCAAGAAGTGCAGGAGAAGAAACTGTTAGCACAGAACTTTTTTTGGAATCAGTGTATTAAGGAGTGGGAACATAAAAAGAAGAGGAATTATGAAGACAGAAGATAACAGTTGACATTGCATTTAAAGTTTTTAAGATCAAAGTTGGCTAAGAAGCAAGGAGCTGGAAAAAAAAATTCCACAACCGCGAAGTGCATAAGAGAAAACTGACAGGATAGAACTTATGGTTACCTGTAGCCATTTCAATTATAAAATTATGAGACCTTACTGCCAATCTAGTACTGTGCTTATGTCATACTCCGGGTATCATCGAGAAAAGATCATCAGAACAATTACCATGAAATTATTTATAGAAAAGGCTCAGGGAAATTACATTAGTGATCGGAAAGGCACTGAATGCAGGTCAAAACCAATGACGAAGCCATTCTGATGCCTCCAGCAAATCTTTGGATGATTAAAATTATTCTTTTTGTTGCTATGACAGTTTTCAGTCTGATCTGCATTTTTATTTTTTGTGATCATTTCATCCCAAGCAATGCAGGAAAGTGTAAAAAAAGAGGAACAAGTTATCGTCGTCATCCTGCAGCCTTGGCCGAGATAGAACTCACTACACTCCTCCAGTATTCCCTGTGCATCTGGAACCCTGGCACAGTTTATAGCGAAATTCATAATCTTGTCAAATAGCTGAATACTTGATGGTTCGCCAGAGCTACCAAGGGCGATTTTATTGTGACACCAACACTAGATGGGTTGCCTCCAGACCCCATCCTGTTATTTAACCCATAACTGGAGCGAAGTGACGGATTAATACCTTTCCCAAGGGTACCAGTGCTTAAGTGAATGCAGGGTACTCAACTGGAATTCAAACTCGGCTCACCGATTTCTCTTTCCAAGCCGACATCCACTGCACCACAACGCACATCCATCACCAAACTCTTACAGCACCCGGTATTCCCAAGCGGTCACCTATCTAAGTACTGACCAGGTTCATGTTGCTTAACTTCAGTGACTGAACAAGAACTGATGTATTCAACGTGATATGCCGTAAGCTCTTAACAAGTTATAGGGGGTGTAAGAGAATGGATAAGAGAAGGATGATAAAATTCTGGTGTGATGAGAATAGAGTGGATGGAGAAAAGAGCATGAGGAAAAGGATGCGAGTCAGAGAGATAGATGACAATTGACCTTACATTTAAATTCTTGGAGATTGTAGTTGTTGGGAAAGTAAGTATACGAAAAGGAATTCCACAGGCAAGAAAAGAAGCTGATAGAGATGAAGTTGCAGCTACATTTTCTTGGTTTCACTGTAAAAGGGTGGGACCTAGTCACTAGTCTATTAGCTCAAGTAAATTCATGCAGAGGGGGCACCAGGGAGCTAAGCTCATCAGAGCAGAAGTCGTGAAAGTATTTGTAGAAGAGACAGACGGAAGCCACATTATGTCGGTGAGAAAGTGACTGCCACTGATATATCAAGTTGGGACCGATCACATTGCAGATCCTCCGTTAGATTTTGTCAAGAACCCCAAGGTGGATAGCAGGGGCATCCGACCAGATGTGGCAGCAGTATTCAATACACGGGCGGATGGTAGATTTATATATGTGCAGGATGGATTCACACAGGAAAAACTTCTTGGCTCTACACACTGAACCGACCTTCCTAGCAGCAAATTTAGGTATGGATTCAATGTAGTCATTCCATTTGAGGTTTGCTGAGAGAGTTAGGTTGAGGAGGTGCAGTGTTTTGCTTTCAGGGAGACTAGCATAATCCAAGAATCATCATAGGAGATTTGAATGCCAAAGTAGGCAAGAAGAGGGAAGGTATGAAAACTGGCAACTTTGGTTTAGGAATCCACAACAACCGAGGAGAAAAATGGGTTCAATGGTGCACAGCAAATGACCAGGTAATAACTAACACTTGATTTCAAGAACACCCACAACGTCTGTGGACATTCGAGACGTCCAGGAGGCGACATGAAAAACCAGATAAACTACATAACCATAAACAAGAGATTCAGAAATGTAGTGGTTCAAAGCAAAGCCTATCCAGGCACCAACTGTGGAAGTGACCATGTCGCACTCATCTGCAAACTAAAAGTGAAACTCTGAAGATTCAAGAAGCTTGAAATTGAAATACAACATGCTCATGAATGACCTCAACCTACAGAAAGAATACACTCACCACGGGAAAATCAAATACAAAGAACAAACTGGAAAAGGACACTCGAAATGGGACTCGCTAAAGGAAGCAATAGTGGAAAAGGACACTCGAAATGGGACTCGCTAAAGGAAGCAATAGTGACATCAGCAAACATTGCCCTAAAAGAAATTAGGTGCAGAAAAAAAAAATGAGTGGATGACTGAAGAGAGTCTGGACATGATGCAAAGGAGGCAGAAAATGATATCACTCCATGGAATGGAGTACAGGGAACTAAGCAAGGAAATAAGAAGAAAATGCAGACAGGCTAAAGAAGAATGGCTCAATGACAAATGTGCAGAAGTAGAAAAACTGAGCAGGAATAATAAAGCAGATGTGCATAAAGAAATAAAAGAACTGACAGGACAAAAAACCTGCTCTGCAACAGGATGTATAAAATCTAAGGATGGAACAATCATATTGGAAAAAGAGGAAATACTGCAATGATGGGATGAATATATGAAAGATCTTTTCCAGGACAAGAGAGAGCAACTGATAATACACAAAGATGTGGACAAACCAGAAATATTAAAGTCTGAAGTTGAATCTGCAATAGCCAAACTGAACAGAAACAAAGCAGCTGGACCAGACAGCATAGTCATAGAGCTGCTGATAGCCCTGAAAGAATTTGGCATAGAGAAAATTACAGAAATAATCAATGAAATTTATAATAGGGGTGTAATACCAGATGACCTCAGCAAGTCTATCTTCATAGCACTGCCTAAGAAGCCAGGAGCAAACGAGTGTGAATTCCACAGAACCATCAGTTTAATGAGCCATGTAACAAAACTGATCGTCCAAATCCTGATGAATAGAACAAGAAGCAGAATCAGACCAGAGATAGAACGAGAACAGTGCGGGTTTGTCAAAGACACTGGAACAAGGAACACCATATTTATGATTAGGATGCTCTCTGAAAGGGCAATACAAATGAAGAAGGACTTATACTTGTGCTTTATTGATTATGCGAAAGTGTTTGACAAAATACACCACAAAGAATTCATAGAGATGCTCAGCAGCCTTGGGAAAGATTTAAGAGTAATCAAGAATCTTTACTGGCAGCAAACCGCTTGTATATGGACAGGTAACAAATTCAGCAGATATGCAAAGATAGAAAGGGGAGTAAGACAAGGATGTATCTTTTCACCGGATCTGTTCAACTTATACAGTGAGAATATTTTGAAGACCCTAGAAGTCATGCCTGGATCTGTCATCGGAGGCCACAATTTAAACAATCTAATGTACACAGATGATACAGTGCTGATAGCAGACAAAGAAAGAAAAGTACAAGACCTCCTACAGAAGGCAGCTGAAGAAAGTAACAAGAGAGGACTACAAATAAACTGCAAGAAAACTGAATGCATGGGCATCAGTAAAAAAGGCAGCCTAATATATCAAATACAGGTAGGGGATACTAGAATCAAGCAGGTACAAAAATTTAAATACCTGGGAAGTATAATACTCCCTTATAACAGAAGACGGAAAGTGCAACATAGAGATTCAAAGGCGAATTGGCATGGCAAAGGGAAGCATTCCAGAAGTTCAGTTAGGTATTAAGAAACAAAGAAGATAGTACTGGATTGCTATGTGATGCCACTTCTTCAGTATGGCAGTGAATGCTGGACAATATCATCAAAGATGAAGGAAAAACTTGAAGCAACTGAAATGTGGTTCTACAGAAGGATGCTGTGAATATCATGGATTGAGCATGTGAGCAATGATAAGGTCTTAGAAATGATGGAAGCAAAAAGAAAATTAATACTGAGCAGCAGGAAGAGACAGCTGAAGTTCCTGGGACATGCAATGAGGAAGGAGGGGTTGGAGAACCTGATACTAACAGGCCAGATAGAGGGAAAAAAGAGACAGGGCAAAGCAACGGATAACATATTTGAAGGACCTAATCAGGTGGATGATGGAACAAGGGTTGCTTGGTGTAACAGGAGAAGGCATGCTAAGAGCCACCAGGGATAGAGAGATGTGGAAAGCCATGATTACCTATGTCATGCAGGGACAGGGCACATAAAAGAAGCCTGATCCATGCTAATTGGGGTTAAGAGCAATTGTCTGTGGTGGTTAACAGATAGCAGCTTCATTTTAGAAGCATTAAAATTCACAAGCCATTTCTTACCCCAGTCCACCACAGATTGGAGGTCCTTTTCAAGCTCAGCAGTGAGGTTCGCTTTGTCAACCTCAGCGGATTTTTAATCGAGATGAGAATAAATGGTGGTGTTGTCAGCGTAGATGCCTACTTGGGATCTGATTTCATTGGGGAGATCGTTGATGAAGATCAGAAAAAGCGTAAGACTTTGAACAGAGCCCTGAAGAACACTCACATTCTTATGACAGTATTGGGAGGCATGTCCATTCAATACTACCTTCATTACGTGATTTGAAAGGAATGACTAGATTAGATCAAAAACTTGTCTGGTTATGCCATAGCCCCGAAGCTTGCATAGAAGGCCAGCATGCCAGATTCTCTTAAATGCTTTGAAGATATCCAGGGCAACAGCTCGGACTTTATCTTTCTTATCGAGAGCCTGGTATATATACTCAGTGATGGACGTTAGCATTTCAGCAGTAGACCTGGTGAAGCAGAAATGATACTATTTGTCATAGAAAAGACTGTGGGCTGTGAGATGCTGAACCACCTTGGCATTGACAATGGCCTTAAACACTTTGCAAAAAATCACTGTTCTTCTTGGTAGTGTCAAGCAAATATATATATTTACATTATTTGCACATCAAGATAATGTTCAAAATTTTTATAACATTTTTTCAACCTTTGTGGTTTCTTGTGTTCTTCAGATGTTTGTGGATCCATGTAACCTTCAGAGGATTTTTGTGGATCCATGTAACCTTCAGAGGATTTTTGTGGATCCATGTAACCTTCAGAGGATTTTTGTGGATCCATGTAACCTTCAGAGGATTTTTGTGGACCCATGTAACCTTCAGAGGATTTTTGTGGACCCATGTAACCTTCAGAGGATTTTTGTGGATCCATGTAACCTTCAGAGGATTTTGAGTTTGATTCTTTATTTAATCTATAGGAATAGATTGTTGTTTCCACTGAGTCTGTACTACCCAGCTCTTAGATTGAACTCACAATTCTTGGCTTGGCTTCACGAATGAAGATTTATAAAGAGAGCTGTCCACATTCACTGCAGGAACACTGATGACTGACTAGGCTGATGTGAGATAGGCAAGTCTGGCCACAGTGACTGTGGTTAAAAGTCTGGTCTGGTATGGCTGCTGAGGCTTCCCTGTTCTTCTTCCAACAGTGATTCTCCTTCAGGTTGGTCCTGCAGGTGTCTTTAAAGGTGAAGATGGCCTGGTGGATGGTAAAGCACCAGGTCTGACAGTCCACAGCAAGTGTCAAGCACTGGCAGTGGTCAGTAATGTTTCTTTGGTGCCCCTCTGTCAGTGGTCAATGGAGAGTTTGCCATACAGGGCTATCTTGAGCAGGTGATGGTCCCCCATTCTGGAGATGTGCCCTATCCAGCATAGCTGTATCTTCAGCATCATGGCCTCAATGATTTCTGTCTGTTTGAGGGCCTCAAGTAGTCATTCCAGTAAATGTTGAGAATGGTGTGGAGACAGCATTGATGGAACTGCTTAAGGGGTCGTAGATGGTGAAGGAAGGTTACTCATGACTGGGAGTTGTACAGAAGGGTGGTGAGTATGACGGCTCTATAGACATTGATCTTAGTGTTATTCTTCAGATGCTTGCTGTTCCAGACTCTTTTGTAGAGTTTACTAAAAGCACTGTTTGCCTTGGCCAATCTGTTGTCTATTTCCCTGTTGATCTTGGCATCATATGTGATGGTACATCCCAGGTAAATGGACTGCTTTGAGTTCAGTCTCACTGATGGTGATGAGGGGAGGGTAGTTTTCTTCTCAGGGTGCAGGCTGCTAGAGGACTCTTACAAGTTGACCTCGAGTCTGAAGAGCTTGGCAGCCTCTGCAAAGCAGGACGTTAGGCACTGCAGGCCCCATTTAGTGAAAGGAGGTCATGGAAGAGCTGCTTTTGTGTGGAACTGCAATCCCCTTAGGTTAAACAGACAGCTGTCAAGATGGTAGCGAATGTACGCAGCATCATTGTCAAGGTCTTCTGTGGCCTGTTTGAGCAGCATGCTAAAAAAGATGCTGAACAGAGTCAGTGCCAGGACACAACCCTGTTTTATGCCATTGACAATTGAACAATTAAGAATGTGAGACTCACCTTTGCAAGGATGTTTCCAACTCTCTCTCCACTCCATTATTTACCCTTCTCCCCCACTTGAGAGAGATGTGACACAAGGTCTTTTTTAACATGGGGAACCTGAGCGCATACACCCAGGTACTGGTCAAACATTACCTATCCACTGCGATGGATAGGTTCAAAACCGGTCATAACTGGTCTTTACTTGTCTTAGGTGTGCCCAGCCCGAAGGCTAGGTCAACTCCAACTCTCTCTCCACTCACTAGAGGGTAGAATATTGTGCTGATATTTATTGAGCACAATATCCACACTGGAATCATCAGCCAATCAGAGTTTACAGAATAGACTTGCCTGGATAGCAGAATGGAATCTCCCAGGCTGTTATATAAACCACCTACCAGTTAGGCTGTCAGATGTCTTTTTCTTCAACCACAGTTGAGAATTGTCTGTTGCTATTTACCAGTTCTACAACAATGAGGAAGGGTACAGAGAGGTTGTTGTTACACCTGACTTGGCCGTGCTGGTCTTCATGCGATTAAATGGTGGCCTTGCTGAGGAAATTGTGGGCAGCCGAGGTGCTCCATGATCATCTACACTCCCTTTCTGCTCACAGTGTTCATAGTAACATGTTCATGGAGTTTTTTCATTATTTAGATATAGAGAACACAGTCCTGAAGTTATGCCATCTATTTTTGAAACAACCTATATATATATATATATATATATATAAATGCTTCTAGAGATTATATGCAAAAGAGGTATTGTCAAATATTTTATGTAAAATTCATAGATATGTGTTATCCAATCAAATAATTGGTACTATTATATATAGCGAGTAAGCATGAAAGCAGTTAAGTCCCAATTTTCAATTTCAGATTGATATTTAGTATTTTTTCAGTAATTATAGCAATTTTCAGTGTCAAGTGATTATTTGCAAGAACTAGAATTTAGTATTATGGCTCATAAAAAAGAACTAACAATGAATGAAAAGAACTATATTATCAAAGAAATTAGCAAAGGAAAGTCTTTGCTTCAAATTTCTAAGGATTTGAAAAGAGATCATCAAGAAAATATATCAAATGGGAATTCAACCGAAGGAAAAAAAGTCTCAGGCTAAATTCAGGAATTTAACAAAGTGAGATATATTGCATATCTGAAGAGAATTAATAAGAAACCCAAATGCCTTAAGTGCGTTCATATTTGAGGCCGCTGGAGCTTCTATGGTGTCAAGGGAAACAAGGTGTAAAGCATTAAGGAAGTTTGCTGATGTAAAAAATCAAATAAAGAAAACCATTTTAACAAAAAAAAACATTAGGAAAGATTTCAGTGGGCAAAGAATACATGAAAACTGCTTTCAGTAAAGTGATTTTACAGACGAATCAAGGATCACCCTTGATGAGCCGATGGATGAGCTCGAGGATGGTTTTGCAAGCAACATGACCCCAAAAACTTTTTAAACGTCAACAAAGCGGCGGTAGGATCATGATATGGGCTGGGATTATTGGCAATGAGCTCGTGGGTCCATTTAAATTGAAAGACAGAGTTAAAATGAATTCCAAAGTTACTTTGATTTTCTAGAGCAATATTTCTTTGAATGGCTTGATAACCAGTCTTTAACCAAATGTAAATCTATGATCTTTATGCAAGACAACGCACCAAGTCATGCATCAAAGTTTACTAAATCCTGGTTGAAAGAAAAGGGATTTGTTGAAGATTCTCTTATGGACTGGTCTTCAAATAGCTGTGACTTGAATCCCATTGAGAACCTGTGGTGCATCCTCAAGAGAGAGATTTATTCTAATGGAAGGCAATTCAACAGCAAGTGAGACTTCTGGGAGGCAGTTAAAGTTGCTACAAACAACTTGCCAGCTGCTGAAATTGCAAATCTAACATTGGATGTTGACAATAGGCTGCTAAGAGTTATTGAAAAGTAAGGAGCATTTGTGCAATAAATTTTAAGAGGTTCTTATTATTTTTGTTAATATATCTTTTATTTTTTTTTCTTTAAGAAATTGATGAATTTGTTCTAAAATCTTTTCATATTATTTTTTTACATTAGTTTTACAAGGTATAATAATGTAAAAGTATCAAAATAAATTGTTGCAAATAAACTACTGACAGTCAAATTAGACTGTTTTGATAACTTGGTAAAATTTTTTCCAACCAAAAACAATAGTTTTTCCTATCACTCTATATTTAAGTTAATAATATTGAATAGAAACGTCATAATATAATAGAACTTTTAACATTAAAGACGCAACTCTTTATACCAAGTCATAACTTGCATATAATCTCTAGACGCAGTTTTTATATATATATATATATATATATATATAACTACATGTAAGCCCATTGGATCTAGCAGCAGTTTTTCCTGCTAAAAAGGGGACACAGCTTTTAATCCTACTGAAGAGTGCATAATTTTCTTTAATATGATTTTTCAAATATTGATGTTAGTAGACGAAAATAAATATAGTTTTTAATAAATGAATGAAAGAAAGAATGACTCAAATATTCACTAGCTATTATTTTTATACCTGTTGTCCCCTTTTTTGTCTCAGTTTAAGAATTTGCCTTTTCCAGCCTGTTATTTTTATACTTATTGTCCCTTTTTTGTTTTAATATTAGATTTTCCCTTTTTCAGTCCGTTATTTTTATACTTGTTGTCCCTTTTTCATCTCAGTATAAGATTTTCAAATTTTCAGCCTGTTATTTTTATAATTATTGTCCCCTTTTTGTTTCAGTATAAGATTTTCTCTTTTCCAGACTTATTTTTATACCAGTTGACCCTTTTCATCTCATAAGATTTTCTCTTTTTCAGCCTGTTATTTTTATACCTGTTGTCCCTTTTTCATCTCAGTATAAGATTTTCACTCTTTTTAGCCAGTTTTTTTTATACCTGTTTTCATTTCTCATCTCAGTATTACATTTCCCCATCTTCAGCCCATTATTTTCATACCTGTTGTCTCTTATCTCAGTATAAGATTTTCCATTTTCAGACTGTTATTTTTATACTTATCTCTTTTACATCTCAGTCTAAGATTTTACTTTTTCCAACTGTTATTTTCATACCTGATGTCTCTTTTTAATCTCAGTATAAAATTTTCCCTTTTCAAGCTGTTATTTTTATACCTGTTGTCTCTTTCTCATTTCAGTATAAGATTTTTCCTTTTTCAGCCATTATTTTTATACCTGTTGTCTCATTTTCAGCCCATATTTTTATACCTATTGTTTCTTTTTCGTTTCAGTATTAGATTTTCCTTTTTTCTGCCTTTTTTATGCTAGTTGTTCCTTTTTCCATCTCTGTATAAGACTTTCCAATTTTCAGCCTGTTATTTTTATGCCTGTTGTCCCTTTTTCATCTTAGTACAAGATTTTCCAATTTCAGCCAGTTATTTTTATACCTATTGTTTCTTTTTTGTTTCAGTATTAGATTTATCCCTTTTCAGCCTGTTATTTTATACATGTTATCCCTTTCTCATCTCAGTATAAGATTTTCTCTTTATTTTTATCCCAGTTGTCTCTTTTTCATCTCAGTATAAGATTTTCAAATTTTCAGCCCATTTTTTTTTTACCAGTTGTCCTTTTTTCATCTCAGTATAAGATTTTTCCTTTTTTCAGACTATTATTTTTTTATACCTGTTGTCTCTTTCTCATCTCAGTATAAGATTTTGCCTCTTTTTAGCCATTTTTTTATACCTGTTGTCCTTTCTCATCTCAGTGTTACATTTTCCTGTCTTCTGCCCATTATTTTTATACCTGTTGTCCCTTTTTCATCTCAGTATTAGATTTTCTCTTTTTCAGACTGGTTTTTAAACTTGTGGTCCCTTTCTCATCTTAGTATAAGATTTTTCCATTTTCAGCCCGTTTTTTTATACCTATTGTTTCTTTTTCATTTCAGTGTTAGAATTTCCTGTTTTCAGCCTGTTATTTTATGCCAGTTGTCTCTTTTTCATCTCCTAAGATTTAACTTTTTCAGACAGTTATTGTTACACCTGTTGTCCTTTTCTAATCTCAGTATAAGATTTTCCCCTTTTTAGCCCGTTATTTTTATACTTATTTTTTATTTTTCGTTTCAGCGATAGATTTTCCCATTTTCAGCCCATTATTTTTAAACCTGTTGTATCTTGTTCATCTCAGTATAAGATTTTCTTTTTTTCAGCCTGTTATTTTCATACCTGTTCTTTTTTTCATCTCAGTATAAGATTTTCCTTTTTTTCAGTTTGTTTTTTTTTATACCAGTTTTCTCTTTTTCATTTTAGTATAAGATTTTCTCTTTTTCTGCCCACTATTTTTATACCTTTTTGCTTTTCAACAAAAGATATATATATTTCAAAATGCTAAAAATATGCAAAATCGTATTTTAACAGGTTTCAAATAGTTGGCCAAATTATAATTATATGCCCTATGTGTATTGTGGAAATATTCCTGAAACGTTGCAGTTATATAGTAATGAGGGGATGATCATGTACCATAGTTATGGTAGAGGTCCAACAAAGTTCTCCCTTTCATATAATTCTGATGAAGAACGCTGTAAGTATTGATTATATTAAAATATTTATATTACTATATATTTATATAATATTGCATTAATGGCTCAGACTTTATCTGAGATTTACACTTTGTTTGATAAGTGTGCATAGTTGACTGCTATACACACACACACACACACACACATATATATATATATATATATATATATGTTTATTATAAATTATAGTTTAGAACATGTACATAATTTTTCTATATATATCCACGACAAAGGTACATTTGTTTCAACATTGAAAATTCAATGTCTCATCAGGAGGTATGAGATATTGAAGTTTCAATGTCGAAACAAATGTACCTTTGTCATGGATATATATATATAGAAAAATTATGTACATGTTCTAAAATATAATTTATAATAAATATTCACAGCTCTATATATTATATTTGAGCACTGTTTTAAATTAATGTTTTGGATGTTGTAAGAATTCTTTCTTCATTCTGTATTCACTCGGAGATATATATATATTTGTAATGAATTATTTTGAACATTATTTTTACTGATACTTGTATTTAAGTAGATATTCTGTTTTTAATTAAACAGTATTTTATATTTATATCTACCAGCCTGATTATTTACAATAAATTTTTATTACGAAAATATGTCGAATGTAGCAGGATTCGAATCTGCGACCCCTATTTACATAGGGGAAGCTACCATTTGATCTTGTAACGTCTTAGACCGCTCGACCATAGATAGCCTCCTGTAAGCATTATTTTATAATTAATTTCCATAACATGTTTACTTTTGTTGACATTACGATACATTTCAGAGCAGATATGTTTGTTTATGATGAATCGAAAATTGTGTTATATAAGCATGATAAAAACCTCATCTGATCAGGAGGCTATCTATGGTCGTTTTCAATGTTGTTTGCCTTTAATTAAAAACTTGAAAACAAACAATTAAAAAAAAAACGATTTTCAGCATTAAATGACATAAAGAAGTTTAATATGCTGGTTAAACAAACCAACCAATCAACCAATCGTATGATTTTCTGCAAATTAAGATAATTCCATAATTCATGTTTGAAATTAGATGAAGCAGAAATTTTAGTAGTGGAACAACACAAGTTTCTAGGTGTAAATTTTTTATGGAAATTAATCTGAAATATTTGAAAACAAAATGTAGTAAAGTTTTATAACACTGCATGGAGTGGCTCATACTGAATGGGGAGCAGATTGGTATACTCTGATCAAACTATATAGATTGCTACTCCGCTCCAAACTGGATAATGCTAGTTTTATATATGGGGCAGCCAGAAAGTCATACATAAAAATCCTCAACACAACTTACAATCAATGGCTCAGATTAGTGCTCAAAGCTTTTAAAACACCCCCAGTAGAGAGCTTATATACAGAAGCTGGTGAAACCCCTCCAAATCTATGACATATTAAACTGGCATTGCACTATTATGTAAAAATTAAATCATGCCCAACTGATCCAGCAATTTTGTGATCAATTTCATCATGCAAGTCCATATGGTCAGACAACCATATGGACTTAGAATGGAAACAACTGCTAAAGAATTAGGTTCTTCACTATCAAATATTCAAGAAACATCAGTATCCAGTATTCTACCATGGACAATTAAACACCCTGGAAATGCATAATTTTTCAAAAAAAAACCCCAAAAAACACTCCTTCACATTTCTGAACAGTCAGTCAGTTAAGTGCCATATGTGATACACGCTTGGGCGATCATGACTCAAAAGAGACATGACTGACTGGGCAGAAGATTATCCCGCAGTAGGTTGCCATTGCTTTCTGCAGTAGACTGGTTGCTGACCAAGGCTATAGAACCCAATCTGTCCTGTTATTTAACCCATAACTGGAAGGAATAGATGGATTAATACCTTTCCCAAGGGTATTTGCGCGTAAGTGAAGGCAATGAATTCAGCTGGAATCCGAACTCGACTCCCCGATTTCTCATTCTGAACCGATATCCAATGCACCACAACTCACATTTCTGAACACATTCCAAAAAATACTGAAAAACTTCCATGATTATGCAACAATATATATGAACAGCTCAAAAAGTGGGAACAAAATAGAAATTGCAGCAATAAGTCAAAAAAATTATAAAAAAAAAAAGAAAAAAAAACGCCACTCAATGGGAAGTTTGATATTCACGACAGAGCCTTATACCATTCAGATGGCTCTGGACATCATCTCTGAGAGCAAGCTAAAGAATTCCCTAATTTTTCAGAACTCACTCTCCATCCTATCAGCTTTAGAGGGGAACAAATCCAACAATCCTGTGATCATTAAAATATTACAGAGGCTCAATGCATTGAACAGGAAGAGAAATATATGTTGGATCTTGAGCCACACTGAAACTGTAAAAGCAGTCAAATCAGCTTTCGATATAAATGTGGATACAGGGATCAAGGTCTCATATACAGACTTTAAGGAGGAGATAAATATATTTTTTAAAAAAATGTTAAGAATACTGGGACAATTATCCACATAATAATGTCCATGCAATCCAACCCAAGCAGGGATTAAGTTATACATTCTTCAGGAAGTCTTGAAAAGAGGAGATTGTGATAGCCTGTTTGTGCATTGGCCATACAAAAATGAGACATTCTTTCTTACTAAGGAAGTTCAACTGCTGTACCAAGTATGTAAAACAGTATTATTCATTAAACAGATTTTGATAGTGTGTCCAAACCTACAGGGGCCCGACAATATTTTTCGGACATTTTGAAAAAAGTACTTCAAGGTGGTTACTAGTGCCAAAAACTTTTGAGATTGTAAGTTCGTAGTTGAGGAGTGAAAATCCACTACTAGTGTAATCATTTTGTTTTAGTTTGGCTTTGATAATTTTAGTTTTTTGTGATTTTTGTGAAAACTTGCACAACATCATTTTTCGGACATGACAAAAAATCCTATTTTATTAAGAGCTAAGTTCATGTATATGTTGCTGTATGCAAATTTTCTGCTTGTACACTTAGCTGTCATCATTAGAATCAATTATCTGTTCTATTTTACTGGCAAAACAAGTTTAATGAGGTAAAATGCATTCAAAAGAAGTCGTTTGTTTGGTACAGAAGAAGCGGGATGATGGCCTCAGCATCAGAAGGATTGCCATGGATTTGAAGCTGTCGAAATCAACGGTCGAATACATGCTGAAGACAAACTCTGAGCGGAAAAAGAAGAGAGGATGGAAAAGATCAATTGTCAAGAGGACTGAAAGAAGAATGAAGAGGACTGTGACACAGCTTTTGACATCTGGAGAAAACGTTACAGCAAGAAAAGTGAAGGAGAAATGTGAATTGGATGTAAACGTCCGAACAGTACAAAGAATGCTGCATAGGATTGGTTTGAAGTATGCAAAGGCTAAGAAAAAAATTACACAAACAAAGAAACACAAAGGAGCAAGACTGGAGTGTGCTAAAAGGTGGTTAACAAAGCATGTTGACTTTAAGAAGGTTATATTTACTGATGAGAACCGTTTCAAGTTTGATGGGCCCGATGGGTGGTGTACTTGGTCGAGAAGGGGTGAGTCTGCTGTACTGAACAAACGACAGATGGGAGGAGGAAGAGTTATGGTTTGGGGTATGATCTTTGCTAATGGAAATATATGGTTGGAGTGGCTGAAAGGACAACAGAACAGCGAAAGCTACAAACAGTTGCTGGACGAGAAAGCCCTACCAAGGATAAGAAGAGAGATAGGGAATGATTTCATTCTACAGCAAGACAATTGCAGCATCCATGTGTCAAAACTCATGAAAGAATGGATGGCTAAAGTGAATATGACTACTTTGGAATGGCCTGCAAAAGCCCAGATCTAAATTTAATAGAAAATGTTTGGGAAATGCTTGCACAACTTGTCTATGATGAACCTGAAATAACGAAAGAGGCTCAACTATGGGAACGGATACTAGATGCCAAAAAGCAACTAATAGAAACACGTAGAGATGTTATTGTGCATATGTTTGATCATTATGAAGAGAGATTGATAAAAGTTATTGAGAAGAAAGGTGATATTACAGACTATTAACAGTTTTTCAATAATAAATAAATAAATAATGTCGCGTGTGTTTTGTAAAAAAATGATGAAAAATAAATATTTTTCCTTACCTAATCGATTTTCTTCCATTTTTATTACAGGTATTGTCTTTATATGTTTATGCTATTCTATTGAAGGAATTTCGCCACTCTATGGTACTCAGAAAGTCGAATACTAAAGTGTCCGAAAAATATTGTCGGGCCCCTGTAGCTATCTCTAGACAGCAATTTTACAATACTGATAACATGTTAGAGCTGTTTGAGATTATGTATGATATACTATCATAAAAGTGGTCAGCCTCTACAAAAAAATATTAAACACAATATAACAAACTTAAAAAAAAATTACCAGCAATACATTTATAAAAAAAAATATTATCAGCAATACATTTTGAAAAAAAAAAAAATATATATATAATCATCCGCATACAGGTCAGTTTTGCTGTATCAGGGAATCTAACATACTTTTCCCTCTCTTTTCCACCTCCCCTCCTACTTTTCTTTGTTTCTTTTCTTTTCCTTTTTTTTAAGTGTACTTCCAAAAAAAAAAAAAACTTTTTTCGAATTTTTCTATAATAAAAGATTGCTGATGAAGTGAATGTATTCACAGAAATGATCATCCGAGACATGTAATTTTCGAAGTTTTATTTAAAAATATATACTGATTTTGCTCTGTAAATAGATAATTTTATTTTTATTGAGCCCTCTAGCTGGATCAGTTTTAATATTAATAGGATTTTCCTTGCGATTTTACTTATATGCCACTATCTGTTTGGATTTATATATATATATATATATATATATATATATATATATACACACACACACACAACAGTAAATTGGTACTGATTAGACCAGTAGATGGTTATTCCAAGAAACTGCTCCATGCACTATCAAAAGAACTGAATATGCAGGCCCAACAATATATTAAAGGATAAACTGTTCATCACTTACTTGCTACCCAGGTTTCAACCTGTTGGGATGCCCGCGCCTATTCAGCTATAATGGACTATTCCATTACTATGTAAAGTCATGGTGGCATCTATGTAAGAGAGTGTGCTGAGCAGCTGATTGACAAGTCAGTCGTAGACTTCCGGTGACGACCCGGAAGTACCCATTGCTCATACTATGTCTTACGACGGTTGAGACGATTAACCTTTATTCTTGTATTGGATACTAATAACCTTTGTAAATACTATTTTCACGGAATACAACAATTAACCTATTCCTGTTGTTGAGTTATTTATTCTTACTCACGACATAACACAACCATATTGGTCTAATCAGGCAGTAATACAAGTTGGGAATAATGAAATCAACCAGAAACAGAAATTTAGATACCGGGGAAACATTCTAACAGAGGAAAATTGTGACAATGAGATCTGATGGCGTATTGGCACAGCCAAGGATGCATTCCAAAGGATGAGTAGAATATTGAAAGACAGGAAGATTTTTAAAAAAAAGTACTGAACTGTTGTTTGATATCTGTCCTCCTATATGACACTGAATGCTGAACAAAATTTCCTCAAGGCTGAAAGAATTATTCAAAGCAACAGGAATGTAGTTTTACAGAAGGATACTGAGGATACCATGGACAAAACAAGTGAGCAATGACAAGGTTTTAGAGAGAATGCAAATGAAAATGAAACTTAGCATCAGGAAGAAACATCTGAGGGTTCTGGGTCACGTAATGAGGAAGGAGGGCCTGGAGAATATAATACTTACAGGTTGGATAGAGGGAAAGAGAGACAGGGGAAAGTAGTGCTGTTATATAGCGACAAATAACAAACACGGGTGTATATAAAAATATGACTTGTGTTTTTATTAATGACGATGGACCGTGTCGCCTAGGAACAGAGAGTTGAGGGAGAGCGCTCTTCTAATGGGTTGACGTGGTGACGGGGGGTTCGACGGGAGTGTAGGTTCTCTCTGCTTAGCTCGTCTAGCTTCTTCTTCGGCTTCCCGAGACTAACTCCTGTCGAGGCTGACTGTGACTCTGTCTTCTTCGACTTCTCTTCTTGTCTACTTCTGGAGACTGCCTTATCTGTGTTTTCGCAGTCTTTATATATCTTCCAAAACCGGGAATCGTTTCTTCCAGCTTTGCCTTGATCACGCGACGCCTACACGACGCCTACGTAAATTCTCAGAGACACCTGTCTGCTTCTCTGAGCTATTTCCGCTCTGCCGGAAATAGGGTCAAAATGACATCCGCTGCTTTCAATGACCGAAAACACCCACGCTTCATCAGCCTTCTTGGGTGGGGCTAGATTATTATATTACAGTGCAAGACATACTTCATGAGCAAGTGGATGGTAGAATGAGGTTTGGGAGAGATATCAAGATGAGAAATGTTAAGGACAACATTGAAATGTGGCAAGTAGAAGTCCATGATCGCCTTAGTCTTGAAGGGACACAGTATATAATGAAGTAGTGTTTTTACCACATAGCTGGGAGTTCAACAGGTGCTACCACCTTGGGTCAGGGTGGGCCTGGGAACAACAGCAATTAAGAGGTGGTTTCATGCTCCTCAAAACCCCCTGATCAGAGTGTAACTACACTGGTTAACAAAATAAGGTCTACGCTTCATACTGATTTTTCATGACTTTATTCAGAAGTTTTTAGTTTTCACTAAACTACATAAAACAAAATGGACAGCTTTGAGGAAATTAATAGATTTTGAATAAAATATGAGGAAACATGAAAAAAATCAATATAAATCCCTTATTTACATATTTAACAATATTTAAAGTAACTTAAATAATTATCATGTTCGCCTGGTACATTTTGTTTGTTTGTTTCGAGGTTTAATGACCTATCAATCCTTATGGGATCATTTAAGGACATAACCACTGATTTTGGGTAAGGTTATTTTATTTTACAACATTTTTCTTTTCGAGTATCGAGATTCTTTGGGATTTGTTTTTAAGAGCAGGGTTCCCAAGTCCTATCCTTGTTATTTAACCCAAAACTGGAGGGAAGGGATGGATTAATACCTTTCACAAAGGTACCAGTGCTTAAATGAATGCAGGGTATTCAACTGGAATTTGAACTTGGCTCACTGATTTCTCTTTCTGAGCCGATATCCATTGCACCACAACACACATCTGTCACTATCCGCTTACAGCACCTGGTATTCCCAAGCAGTCAACCATCTAAGTACAGACCAGGCTCAATGTTGCTTAAATTCATTGATCGAGCGAGAACCGGTGTATTCAACGTGATAGGCCATAAGCCTTCACCTGGTAGACCAGTTGTAGGTTTTAAAACTCTTGCCGGTTGCACAATGTCTGTCATCTATCACACCATGTTGCTTTTCTCTTTCTTCTTTGTCTATCACTAATCCCAGGCTAAAGGTCACATGATGCATTGCAATAATTTAACACAAGCAAATGATTTGTTTAACTTGTATAATAGCCAAATTGTAGGGAGGGAGCAAAAAGTTTTTTTTTTTTTTTTTTTTTTTTTTGTCAGGAAAAGTGGCACTTATCAGCCTCTTGTTGTCATGGCAACACATTTACTCTGTCACTCACGATGACGGTATCTACACAAGGCCTTTTGATCAGAGTTTGTCATTTTTTAGATATTCAGTTATGGGATTGTCAACCTGTAATTGTTTCTGTGCATTTAAATCCTGTCTTTTTCTTTACAGTATGTGGTGGTCTGCTCACGTCAATATCTGGCAACATCACCTTTCACCTTGCTTTCAACACCAGCTTTTTCCCGAACATCCAGTGTTCATGGTTGATCCAACCACCGATCAGGGCCAATATGACAACCATTATTAGTCTCAGCAATTTAGTGATGAGTAATTTTTGCTATCAAAAAATGCTCAAAGTTTATGAAGGTAAAAACACAGAATTTTTTTATTATTTGTATTTATTATATACTAGCAGTATAGCCCTGCATTGCTCAGGTGTAATGAAAGCTTGAAAACTAATCCATTGTCCTGGAGCTCAGACTCTTTGGATGTTGGCATAAAAGACTAAAAAAGCAATAGTTGTTTCCAGTTAAAGCGAAACAGTAGACTGAAAGAAAAATGAATGGATGTAAGTCAAATTTTCATTTCCTGGTATCAATATCAAATAAGTTTTTTTTGTCGTAAACTGAACTTTGAAGGCTAAATAAGTCCTCTGAGTAAATGGTATCATGGCTGAGACTAAGAACTACAATTATACCTACTTAGAGCCAAACCTGAAGCAAAAACTAAAAGGGCTGAAAAAATACAGATATACAGGCAGATAAACAGAAACACACTCACAAACATCTTGCCTTTTTTATATATATATAATCGATTTTTTGCACTATTGTAAAAACTGCAAACTTAAAACTTTTGAATATCATTTCTTATGTCTTTGTCTATGAGTGCATCATATTTGATAAAAATTGGACCACTCCTTCTATAACTCGAAAATCAATAATCGAAAAAATCTTTTGATTATCGATTTTCGATATTTATCGGAGGTACCTTGACACAAAACCTAGCTAAGAACACTTGCAGATGCTTATAGTACAACTGTGTAAATTTTCAAGAAAATCAGTTCAGCCATTTCAGAGTCTATAGTTAACAAACACACACACACACAGACAAAGTTTCATTTATAAATAAGTTTAAATATACTTTTTCATCAATTAAATAGCAAAATACATAAGGCTTCTTTTTTTTTTTTTAAAACAAAAGAATCCTCATTATCACACCTTCAACTGTTTCAATTGTCAGGGGATGTCTGAGAGCAGAAACAGACTTTCTTCTTCCTCATGTTCCTTTCAATGGGCTCACAGACATCTTGGTGGCACCCATCTCTCTAAGCTCTTGGCCGACAGCTGAAGTTCACAGAATATAATTTGGTCTGTACACCAGGATTTTTAGCTTTGAATTGAAAGTTGTCCTTTCCCTAGACTGGTCACCACACAAGGCTATAGTTTATCCGACTATTTTTCATTTAGGGAGAAGAGATGTATTCATACTTTTCCAAATGTTATTAGCATACAAGTTAACATAATGAACTTAGGCTTCAGTCACTCTCTCACCGGCATGACATGGCTTCCCTGTGCCTCTTCTATAAATACTTCTACGGCTTCTGCTTCGATGAAGTTAGATCACTGGTGCCCCCCTAAGTATGAATTTACACGAGCTACTAGATTAGCAACTGAGTCCCACCCTTTTACAGTGAAACCGATAAAATGTAACCACAATTTCTACTCTAACAGCTTCTTTTCTCGCACTTCCCACCTGTGGAATTCTCTTCCACATACTTGCTTTCCCAACAGCTACAATCTCCAGGAATTTGAATGTAAGGTCAATAGACATCTACTATCCCACTAACTTGCATCCATTCTCTGAAACTCTTTTCCCCATCTACTCCACCCCCATCCTCTTGACATTTCCTATAACTAACCCCTCTTTCTCATCACTTTCCCCTATGTAACCCCATGCTCAACAGTGGCAGTAGAATGCCTTGCTTGGGGTGAGATGATTAAAAAAAAAAAAAAGATAGACTGGAATTTGAACTGAGCACTATGATTCCCAATCTGAGTCACTATCGATTATTCTACCGCGTCTCCGCAAAATAAAAACTTTGATTTTGTTGTGTCATTTCCTTACCTTCTGGGTGTACCTGCAAAATAATACAAGACTTTGTCAGTGACTCTGGGCCTGTCTGTGAGGTGTGGTCTCCATAGAGCTGACAGCCAAACTGTTGTATTTACATTTGTTTCATCAAGTAAGCCTGCAACAAAGTCCCAACATGAGGTGTAACACATTTACACAGAAACCAAACAAGAAAAATTGGGGTTTTGGGCATGACCTAAAATTAAATCTGACAGTAGAGACGGTAGGGGACAAACTGTTTTTAATTAACACTTGTTTTCCTTCTTACCATAAATATGTATTTTTGTTTGTTTTTTTTTGCATTTTTTTCCCCCACATGATAAGCACATGGGGGGGGGAGGGTGTTTGTTAATTTCTTTTATTGTTGATTTAATGATTAGCATTAATGAAAATAGGGTCAGTCAAGTGTTATACATGATATACGTTAGGGTGGTCATGTCTTAAATGAGACATGACTGACTAGGCAGAATATTTTCCTGCAGTAGGTTACCATTACTTATGCACAAATACAAGAGTATTTGCACATAAGTGAATGCACAAATTTAACTGAATTCAAATTTGTTGCATTCACGTGCATGAATAACGGTAATTATCACTATTTACATTGTTCATAGTGCTTTCCTCATCTTTGTCATATTTACAATGTTTCAGCCATTCAACTTTCTTCAGGTGATTAACTGAACCCTTCATTAATCCATGGGGGTAGATTGTTCTAGTTCTATATGCCATGCCTTTTCTAGATATCTCAGTTACAGTTAATTAACTTTTAGTAACACAACTCTCCAAGTTTTTATTCACCTCTGGCCAGATATTGAATTCAGTCAGTCAGTTAAGTGCCATACGTGAAACACGCTTGGGTGATCATGTCTCGAAAGAGACATGACTGACTGGGCAGAAGATTATCCCGCACTAGGTTGCCATTGCTTTCTGTGGTAGACTGGTTGCTAGCCAAGGCTATAGAACCCAATCTGTCCTGTTATTAACCCATTTAACCTGTAAGTGAATGCAATGAATTCAACTGGAATTTGAACTCGGCTCCCCAATTTCTTGTTCCGAGCCAATATCCACTGCACCACAACTCACATCCTTCCTTGAATTCACAGCTTGCAATTTTTTTATTGTTTTTCTCCAGCTCTAAAAAAAAAAAACAGCAGTAAGAAAATTCTAATATGAGCTCTGGTAATAATTGTTACTGAGATATTAGGTTTATAAGTCCCAAAAATTCATACACTGATTTCCCTAAGGACATATGGCCTAGTGGATAAAAGCATTGTAATCCAGTGACTGGTGAGTTCAATGCAATATCTTTTTACCTTTAATTTTTGCTTGAAATTTCTTGTATTATACAGAAGAAAATCCAGTATGTTGGTGGTGGAAATATACTGAATTTTGCTGACAAGTTAGGTGGTTAAAAATATCTATCAAAATGGCCATCTGAATTCAGAAAATTTGAATTATATGTAACAAATATTCCCTTTGTAAATAAATCAACTTAATTAGATTGAGCTTCTTGTCTGAATCACTGTTAATATTTTATATTAATAGAATCATTTGGGATTTACACCAAGTTGTTTTTTTAGATTTCTGACTAGTGTGTATATATATATATATATATATATAATAAAGGAACAGGGTTTTCCAACGAGAGTAATTAGCATGAAATAAAAAGTGTGAGAAGCCGTGAACATTTTCTTTAAAATATATATTTCAAACCATGACAAATTAATACCCCATAACTTGTATGAATACCAAACAATAAATATATATTTTAAAGAAAATGTTCACGGCTTCTCACACTTTTTATTTTATATATATATATATATATATATATATAAATTCTGGAAATTACATTTTGTTGAATAGCTATTTCAGTGAGAAAACTCTCGCTTCATCAGCAATAATCCAAGAAAAAAATTTATTAATTCAAATATGTTACAAAAGTTCACATACCAGAAGGAGCCCAAATACATATCCATAAATCGAGAGGATTAAGAAAGAAAAAAAATTTATTTAAAGTTTGTCGTCCAGACATAAAAGAAGGGGCATAGATAGGGATTCATGACTCAATATTAGCAGAAGACTTTCAGATTCAGTCAGTTAAGTGCCATACGTGATACACACTTGGGCGATCATGTCTCTTTAGAGACATGACTGACTGGGCAGAAGATTATCCTGCAGTAGGTTGCCATTGCTTTCTGCGGTAGACTGGTTGCTGACGAAGGCTATAGAACCCAATCTGTCCTGCTATTTAACCCATAACTGAAAGGAAGAGACAGATTAATACCTTTCCCAAGGGTATTTGCGTGTAAGTGAATACAATGGATTCAACTGGAATTCAGACTCTGCTCCCTGGTTTCTCGTTCCGAGCTGATATCCACTGTACCACAACGCATATACATCTGTATTAAAGAATCAAGAGTCAAAATTTAACCACGTCACCGGAATAAGAAGAGGTGGGGGAAAAGGAAAAAGAAAGAACAGATTGGGTAGACGGGGGAAAGTTAACAAAGAAAAAAGACCTGGAAAAAATATTCAGTAGCCAAGATGACAGGCCTTCAGATGGAGAAAGGAAGGGAAAAGTTAAAAATATTTTGAAAGAGAAAAGGAAACAGGAGGAAAGAATAGAAACAATATATCTAAACTTATTTATAAATGGAACTTTGTGTGTGTCAGTGTGTGTGTCTGTGTGTGTGTCAGTGTATGTGTGTGTCCGTTACCTATAGACTCCAAAACGGCTGAACCAATTTTCTTGAAAACTAATCCATGGTCCTGAAGCTCAGACTAAAGAATATTTGAAATAATAAAATAATTGCGACAATTTACTAATCGCACCTAATACATATATATATATATATATATATATATATATATATATATATACTAGCAGTATAGCCCGGCGTTGCTCAGGTGTAATGAAAGCTTTAAAACTAATCCATGGTCCTGGACTCTCACCCTTTTTGTACATTGACACGAAAGACTAAAAAGCAATAGTTGTTTCCAGTTAAAGCGAAACTGTAGACTGAAAGAAAAATGAATGGATGTAAGTCAAATTTTTATTTCCTGGTATCGATTTATGTATGTATATATATATATATATATATATTATTGATTTTCTGCACTATTCTAAGAACTGCAACCTTGAAACTTCTGTATATTGTTTCTTATATATTTGTCTATGAGTGTATCAAATTTGATTAAAATCGGACCACTCCTATAACCCGATTTTTTTGATAATCGATTTTTTATATTTATCGGAGGTACCTTAACACAAAACCTAGCTAAGAACACTCGCAGACCTTTATAGTACAACTGTGTAAATTTTCAAGAAAATCAGTTCAGCCATTTCGGAATCTATTGGTAACGGATACACACACAAAGTTCCATTTATAAATAAGTTTAGATGAGGTTTATTACACTTGTATTTTCTACTAGTATTTTTCAGATAGTTTGGTATGTTTTTGTGTGGGTGAAATGATTATTAAAAAAAATGAGGAATGGTAGACTTATAAATGTGTGAGATAGATTCTGATGAAAAAAATTGATTTGTACAGCAAAGTATTTTCTGTTAAGCATTTCACATAAAGCAAGGCAGTTTTACTGCCACTGGTGCGCAGGGGGTTACATAGGAGGAAAGTGATGAGAAAGATGGGCAGGTTATGGTGGGTGTCGAGAAATGGGTAAAAGAAGGGTTAGAATACTGGTGTGATGAGAGTGGAATGGATAGAGAAAAGAGCATGAGAAAGAGGATGCAAGTCTGTGGGATAGGAAATGACTATTGACCTTACATTTGAATTTTTAGAGATTGTAGCTGTCGGGGAAGCAAGTATATGGAAGGGAATTCCACAGGCAGGAAGTACAAGAAAAGAAGCTGATAGAGTAGAAGTTGTGATTATATTTTATTGGTTTCACTGTAAAAGGGTGGGACCTACTTGCTAGTCTAGTAGATCAAGTAAATTCATACATACGGAGGCACCAGTGAGCTAAGTTAATTGGAGTAGAAGCCATGAAAGCATTTGTAGAAGAGACATAGGGAAACCACATTAAGCCGGTGAGAGAGTGACTGCAGCTGAGCTGCCAAGTTAGGATTTGTCACATTACAGATTCTCCATTGGATTTTGTCAAAAACCCCAAGGTAAATAGCAAGGGCACCTGACCAGATGTGGCAGCAGTATTCAATACATGGGTGGATGGTAGATTTATATATGTGCAGGATGGATTCAGACGGGAAAAACTTCCTGGCCCTACACAGTGAACCGACCGACCTTAGCAGTGGATTTAGCTATGGATTCAATATAGTCATTCCACTTGAGGTCTGATGAAAGAATTAGGCCGAGGAGGCGCTATGTTTTGTTTTCAGGGAGGCTAGCCTGATCCATGCTAATGGGGGCATGGGTGATTGTCTGTGATAGCAGCAGACTTAGAAACTTATTTTTTATTTAATCAATTCACCACACTCAAGGAGATAATGTCACTATAGATTTTGGAAATACTGAGAGGGAATGAAAAGACTTTAGAAAGAACTGTAAACCTAATCTTAAACAGGGAGCAAAGGATAAACCTTTATTCCTTTTCAAAAGACGACGAAGGAGTGTGAAATGGACAATAGGTGAACCTATCGGCTCCTATTAAATATAATCCTTCCACTTTATATCAACAATCTTCCCAAGAAACACTCTCAAAGAGTAAATATATGTGCAGATGACGTCACACTATATGTGTGCGCTTCCAAATATTTTAATGACAAGTGCCTGCCCACTGATCTCTCATCTGACCAAGCTCTCACAGTTCAACTGAGAAAAAAAGGCTAACATCATTCAGTACAATGAATACTGGACAATCTCTGTACAGATGAAGAAGAGACTTCAAGCATCAGAAATGTGGTTCTACAGAAGGATACTGAGAATACTATAGACTTGAACATATGAGCAACAACAGTTTGGGAGAAAATGGAAACAAGGATGACACTTAGAATCTGAAAGCAGAAGTTAAAAGTTGAGGAGAGAGGGCTTAGAAAATATGACACTCTCAGGACATGTTGAAAGCAAGAGGCACAGAGGAAAACAATGCATAACCTGCCTAATGAACTTGAGTAAATGGATATTGGAATAAGATTTAAGAGAGGTAACTGTAATAAATGTATGAGTGAACATTTGACGAGATAAACATGATGGCAGCGGACACAAAAATGGCAGTGCACATGGGCGACCAGATTGAACAATGTAAATAGTGTAAAATATAACTTAGGATTACATCTAGCAATTTCAGTAGTGTAAATTCAAAGATTATTATGTTTCATACAACTTGTATAATAAACTAGCATGAAGGAAATCTATAAATAAAAATATATATATATATATATATATATATATATAAAAGGCAATCTGTGAGTCTGTGTCTGACTGTTCCCCATATTTTAAAATGCATAAGACCAGGGCAGGGGGTGGGTAGTATTTGATATTTTTTTTTATAATCATATTGTCCCAAGCAAGGTATTTTACTGCCACTGTTTTGCTGGGGGTTACATAGGAGGAAAGTTATGAGAAAGAGTGACAAGTTAGAGGAGGTGTCAGGAAGTGGATAAGAGAAGGATGACAATACTGATGAGACTGAAGTGGACGATGAAATGAGCATGAGAGAGAGGATGCAGGTTAGTGAGATAGGAGATGACTATTGACTTTACATTTAAATTTTTGGAGATTGTAGCTGTCGGGAAAGTAAGTAAATGGAAGGGAATTCCACAGGCAGGAAGTGTGAGAAAAGAAGCTGCTGGAGTAGAATCTGTGTTTTCATTTAATTCACAGTAAAAGGAAGGGACCTAGTTGCTAATCTTGTGGCTCAAGTAAATTTATATAGAGGAGGCACCAGTGAGCTAAGTTCATTGGAGCAGAAGCTGTGAAAGTATTTGTAGAAGAGACACAGGGAAGCTTCATTGTACCAGTGAGAAAGTGACCGTAACTGAGCTGCCAGGTCAGGATCTATCACATTGCAGATTCTCCATTGGATTTTGTCAAGGACCCCTAGATTGATAGCAGGAGCACCCTTATTCATATTTATTTATTATATTTAGTACTTTGAAGAGGAACCTTGAAGATTATTATTTGGAATTGAAATAACTTGTTTGTGATACCTGTCCCATTACTTTTCAGACAGATCTAAACTTATTTATAAATGGAACTTTGTATGTGTGTGTGTGTCTGTATCCGTTACCTATAAACTCCGAAATGGCTGAACCGATTTTCTTGAAAATTTACACAGTTGTACTATAAGCGTCTGTGAGTGTTCTTAGCTAGGTTTTGTGTCGAGGTACCCTCGATAAGTATTAAAAATCGATAATATCGGGTTATAGAAGGAGTGGTCCGATTTTGATCAAATTTGATACACTCATAGACAAAGACATCAGAAACGATATTCAGAAGTTTCAAGGTTGCAGTTCTTACAATAGTACAGAAAATTTTATATCGATACCAGGAAATCAAAATTTGACTTACATCCATTCATTTTTCTTTCAGTCTACAGTTTCGCTTCAACTGGAAACAACTATTGCTTTTTAGTCTTTCATACCAACATCCAAAGAGTCTGAGCTCCAGGACCATGGATTAGTTTTAAAGCTTTCATTACAACCGAGCAATGCCAGGCTATACTGCTAGTAATCACATAAATGTAATCATTTCATTTTAAAAAAATAAAAAATAATTATTCATTTTTAATTAATACTAGCATCATAGCCCGGCGTTGCCCGTGCAACTCAAAACATTTTAGTAGTAGTAGAAGATGCCACTTTTTATTTGACATATTTTGTTTTTGTTTGAAAAGTTCCTTTTTTTTTCTTTTTTTTTTTAAATATGTCTTTTGTTTCAAAATTACGGGGAAAAATATTCATATTTTTTTGTTGACCAAATGAATTTTTAAAATGTCAGAATAAAAATTAAATATAAATGCTTTTCTTTTCTTTTTTTAATAAAAAAATATTTTTGTCGCGTTTGACACGTGTGATTTGATTTCTGTGATGTAATTCAGCAACCATCTTAAATCTTAGATGTTTTACAGAGCAAATGTAAACAATCGTGTTCATTGGCCAAAATGTGCGAAAGGGAAAATTGCTGAACTTGAACTCAAAAAAGTATATGTTGACCTGGCTTCCCTGTAAATATGTGTCCCTAGAAAGTTTGAATGGCATACCTTAAAATATGTAGGCGTGCATAGGGAACAGTAACACACACTCACAGATTGCCATTTCCTTCACGCTAGTTTATTATACAAGTTGTATGAAACATAATAATCTTTGAATTTCCACTATTGAAATTGCTAGATGTAACCGTAAGTTATATTTTACACAATTTACATTGTTCAAACTATTGTCCTCATCACAATGTTTCAATCATTGTATAATTCATCCTTCTTCAGGTGAGATATATTAGAATTTTGAACTGAACCATTTACTTCATCTACTGGGGTAGCTTGTTTTAGTTTCATGTGCCATGTCGTTTCTGAATATCTGTTTCACTTTAGTAACTCAAATCTCCAAATTTTTGTTCTGCTGTCACAACTCTTTGGGTCAAGTCACTAGTTTTTATCCACTGTGACCCTGGTTACAATACCTCATCTCAGAAATATAGACACACAATGATTTCTTTTCTCATGCTTTTTGCTGATAGAACTCTCTTCCATTTTCCTATTTTTCCATCAATTAAAAAAAAAGTTATATGCAGCATCAATTTTCAATTTCTTTTATTGTCTTTTTTCCTAGTACCTTTGTGACTTTATGCCCTTTCTTGCTGTAAAATAATTTTAAAAAAAAAGAAAATTTATTAAGTTTTTTATTTTATTTTTTTATTTTTTTAATGATTGTCATAATTTTTTTTTGTTTTTTTAGGAGTGGATGGAAATGGAAAACGCATCGCCCAAATTTGTTCAACTCCAAAGCTAAAGTGGATTATGTCATCAAGCCCATCACTGTTTATAATTTACAGTGGTAGGCATTTGCGTGGTGAAACCACAGATTTCTTCATTACTTACAATTCAACAGGTAAGCTGTCAACAAGGCAGTTTCTTAATTAAAAGTACTAATTTTTTAGTGTTTCTCAAACTTTTCTGACTTTAGGGTACATTTTTAGAATAACTAAAACTCTGGGGCACACTTTAAATTTTTATCAGGAAAAATTTCATAAAATTTGAAAATAGAAAAATAACTTTTTAAAAATTTTTTAAAATTCTATAACCCAATTTTTTTTATTATAAATTTTCAATATTTATCGGGGGTACCTCGACACAAAACCTAGCTAAGAAAACTCGCAGACGCTTATAGTACAACTGTGTAAATTTTCAAGAAAATCGGTTCAGCCGTTTTGGAGTCTATAGGTAACGGACACATTTATAAATAAGTTTAGATTAGATTTAGATTAACTCTATTGGTCTGAATATTTTTCTGAGAAATTTTTTGTTATGAAAATATTGGTCATTCAGCATGATTCAAACTTGTGACCACTAAGAACGAAGGGGAAGCCATGAATTGATCTGATGCGTCCTATTACTTCTCATATTCTAGCTTTTCATTTAAATTAGATAATCTTTCAAATCAAACAACAACTAACACAAGAAATTCAGAAATACTTATCAATAATATCAAAACACTATAATATAAAAATAAATAATACTGTAGCTGCCTTACAGATTATAGTTGTCATTGTTTCAAGTTTTCTTTCATCTTGTCCATATCTTCAAAGTCATTTTACATTTTAGCTTTTCATTTAAATTAGATAATCTTTCAAATCAAACAACAACTAGCACAAGAAATTCAGAAATACTTATCAATAATATCAAAACACTATAATATAAAAATGAATAATTCTGTAGCTGCCTTACAGATTATAGTTGTCATTGTTTCATGTTTTCTTTCATCTTGTCCATATCTTCAAAGTCATTTTACATTTTAGCTTTTCATTTAAATTAAATAATCTTTCAAATCAAACAACAACTAGCACAAGAAATTCAGAAATACTTATCAATAATATCAAAACACTATAATATAAAAATGAATAATTCTGTAGCTGCCTTACAGATTATAGTTGTCATTGTTTCAAGTTTTCTTTCATCTTGTCCATATCTTCAAAGTCATTTTACATTTTAGCTTTTCATTTAAATTAGATAATCTTTCAAATCAAACAACAACTAGCACAAGAAATTCAGAAATACTTATCAATAATATCAAAACACTATAATATAAAAATGAATAATTCTGTAGCTGCCTTACAGATTATAGTTGTCATTGTTTCATGTTTTCTTTCATCTTGTCCATATCTTCAAAGTCATTTTACATTTTAGCTTTTCATTTAAATTAGATAATCTTTCAAATCAAACAACAACCAGCACAAGAAATTCAGAAATACTTATCAATAATATCAAAACACTATAATATAAAAATAAATAATTCTGTAGCTGCCTTACAGATTATAGTTGTCATTGTTTCATGTTTTCTTTCATCTTGTCCATATCTTCAAAGTCATTTTACATTTTAGCTTTTCATTTAAATTAGATAATCTTTCAAATCAAACAACAACTAGCACAAGAAATTCAGAAATACTTATCAATAATATCAAAACACTATAATATAAAAATAAATAATTCTGTAGCTGCCTTACAGATTATAGTTGTCATTGTTTCAAGTTTTCTTTCATCTTGTCCATATCTTCAAAGTCATTTTACATTTTAGCTTTTCATTTAAATTAAATAATCTTTCAAATCAAACAACAACTAGCACAAGAAATTCAGAAATACTTATCAATAATATCAAAACACTATAATATAAAAATAAATAATACTGTAGCTGCCTTACAGATTATAGTTGTCATTGTTTCAAGTTTTCTTTCATCTTGTCCATATCTTCAAAGTCATTTTACATTTTAGCTTTTCATTTAAATTAAATAATCTTTCAAATCAAACAACAACTAGCACAAGAAATTCAGAAATACTTATCAATAATATCAAAACACTATAATATAAAAATAAATAATACTGTAGCTGCCTTACAGATTATAGTTGTCATTGTTTCAAGTTTTCTTTCATCTTGTCCATATCTTCAAAGTCATTTTACATTTTAGCTTTTCATTTAAATTAAATAATCTTTCAAATCAAACAACAACTAGCACAAGAAATTCAGAAATACTTATCAATAATATCAAAACACTATAATATAAAAATAAATAATACTGTAGCTGCCTTACAGATTATAGTTGTCATTGTTTCAAGTTTTCTTTCATCTTGTCCATATCTTCAAAGTCATTTTACATTTTAGCTTTTCATTTAAATTAAATAATCTTTCAAATCAAACAACAACTAGCACAAGAAATTCAGAAATACTTATCAATAATATCAAAACACTATAATATAAAAATAAATAATTCTGTAGCTGCCTTACAGATTATAGTTGTCATTGTTTCATGTTTTCTTTCATCTTGTCCATATCTTCAAAGTCATTTTACATTTTAGCTTTTCATTTAAATTAGATAATCTTTCAAATCAAACAACAACTAACACAAGAAATTCAGAAATACGTATCAGTAATATCAAAACACTATAATATAAAAATAAATAATTCTGTAGCTGCCTTACAGATTATAGTTGTCATTGTTTCAAGTTTTCTTTCATCTTGTCCATATCTTCAAAGTCATTTTACATTTTAGCTTTTCATTTAAATTAGATAATCTTTCAAATCAAACAACAACTAACACAAGAAATTCAGAAATACTTATCAGTAATATCAAAACACTATAATATAAAAATAAATAATTCTGTAGCTGCCTTACAGATTATAGTTGTCATTGTTTCATGTTTTCTTTCATCTTGTCCATATCTTCAAAGTCATTTTACATTTTAGCTTTTCATTTAAATTAGATAATCTTTCAAATCAAACAACAACTAACACAAGAAATTCAGAAATACTTATCAATAATATCAAAACACTATAATATAAAAATAAATAATACTGTAGCTGCCTTACAGATTATAGTTGTCATTGTTTCAAGTTTTCTTTCATCTTGTCCATATCTTCAAAGTCATTTTACATTTTAGCTTTTCATTTAAATTAAATAATCTTTCAAATCAAACAACAACTAGCACAAGAAATTCAGAAATACTTATCAGTAATATCAAAACACTATAATATAAAAATAAATAATACTGTAGCTGCCTTACAGATTATAGTTGTCATTGTTTCAAGTTTTCTTTCATCTTGTCCATATCTTCAAAGTCATTTTACATTTTAGCTTTTCATTTAAATTAGATAATCTTTCAAATCAAACAACAACTAGCACAAGAAATTCAGAAATACTTATCAATAATATCAAAACACTATAATATAAAAATAAATAATACTGTAGCTGCCTTACAGATTATAGTTGTCATTGTTTCAAGTTTTCTTTCATCTTGTCCATATCTTCAAAGTCATTTTACATTTTAGCTTTTCATTTAAATTAGATAATCTTTCAAATCAAACAACAACTAACACAAGAAATTCAGAAATACTTATCAATAATATCAAAACACTATAATATAAAAATAAATAATACTGTAGCTGCCTTACAGATTATAGTTGTCATTGTTTCAAGTTTTCTTTCATCTTGTCCATATCTTCAAAGTCATTTTACATTTTAGCTTTTCATTTAAATTAGATAATCTTTCAAATCAAACAACAACTAACACAAGAAATTCAGAAATACTTATCAATAATATCAAAACACTATAATATAAAAATAAATAATACTGTAGCTGCCTTACAGATTATAGTTGTCATTGTTTCAAGTTTTCTTTCATCTTGTCCATATCTTCAAAGTCATTTTACATTTTAGCTTTTCATTTAAATTAAATAATCTTTCAAATCAAACAACAACTAGCACAAGAAATTCAGAAATACTTATCAGTAATATCAAAACACTATAATATAAAAATAAATAATTCTGTAGCTGCCTTACAGATTATAGTTGTCATTGTTTCAAGTTTTCTTTCATCTTGTCCATATCTTCAAAGTCATTTTACATTTTAGCTTTTCATTTAAATTAAATAATCTTTCAAATCAAACAACAACTAGCACAAGAAATTCAGAAATACTTATCAATAATATCAAAACACTATAATATAAAAATAAATAATACTGTAGCTGCCTTACAGATTATAGTTGTCATTGTTTCAAGTTTTCTTTCATCTTGTCCATATCTTCAAAGTCATTTTACATTTTAGCTTTTCATTTAAATTAAATAATCTTTCAAATCAAACAACAACTAACACAAGAAATTCAGAAATACTTATCAATAATATCAAAACACTATAATATAAAAATAAATAATTCTGTAGCTGCCTTACAGATTATAGTTGTCATTGTTTCAAGTTTTCTTTCATCTTGTCCATATCTTCAAAGTCATTTTACATTTTAGCTTTTCATTTAAATTAAATAATCTTTCAAATCAAACAACAACTAGCACAAGAAATTCAGAAATACTTATCAATAATATCAAAACACTATAATATAAAAATAAATAATACTGTAGCTGCCTTACAGATTATAGTTGTCATTGTTTCAAGTTTTCTTTCATCTTGTCCATATCTTCAAAGTCATTTTACATTTTAGCTTTTCATTTAAATTAAATAATCTTTCAAATCAAACAACAACTAACACAAGAAATTCAGAAATACTTATCAATAATATCAAAACACTATAATATAAAAATAAATAATTCTGTAGCTGCCTTACAGATTATAGTTGTCATTGTTTCATGTTTTCTTTCATCTTGTCCATATCTTCAAAGTCATTTTACATTTTAGCTTTTCATTTAAATTAGATAATCTTTCAAATCAAACAACAACTAACACAAGAAATTCAGAAATACTTATCAATAATATCAAAACACTATAATATAAAAATAAATAATTCTGTAGCTGCCTTACAGATTATAGTTGTCATTGTTTCAAGTTTTCTTTCATCTTGTCCATATCTTCAAAGTCATTTTACATTTTAGCTTTTCATTTAAATTAGATAATCTTTCAAATCAAACAACAACTAACACAAGAAATTCAGAAATACTTATCAATAATATCAAAACACTATAATATAAAAATAAATAATTCTGTAGCTGCCTTACAGATTATAGTTGTCATTGTTTCAAGTTTTCTTTCATCTTGTCCATATCTTCAAAGTCATTTTACATTTTAGCTTTTCATTTAAATTAAATAATCTTTCAAATCAAACAACAACTAGCACAAGAAATTCAGAAATACTTATCAATAATATCAAAACACTATAATATAAAAATAAATAATTCTGTAGCTGCCTTACAGATTATAGTTGTCATTGTTTCAAGTTTTCTTTCATCTTGTCCATATCTTCAAAGTCATTTTACATTTTAGCTTTTCATTTAAATTAAATAATCTTTCAAATCAAACAACAACTAACACAAGAAATTCAGAAATACTTATCAATAATATCAAAACACTATAATATAAAAATAAATAATTCTGTAGCTGCCTTACAGATTATAGTTGTCATTGTTTCAAGTTTTCTTTCATCTTGTCCATATCTTCAAAGTCATTTTACATTTTAGCTTTTCATTTAAATTAAATAATCTTTCAAATCAAACAACAACTAACACAAGAAATTCAGAAATACTTATCAATAATATCAAAACACTATAATATAAAAATAAATAATACTGTAGCTGCCTTACAGATTATAGTTGTCATTGTTTCAAGTTTTCTTTCATCTTGTCCATATCTTCAAAGTCATTTTACATTTTAGCTTTTCATTTAAATTAAATAATCTTTCAAATCAAACAACAACTAGCACAAGAAATTCAGAAATACTTATCAATAATATCAAAACACTATAATATAAAAATAAATAATACTGTAGCTGCCTTACAGATTATAGTTGTCATTGTTTCAAGTTTTCTTTCATCTTGTCCATATCTTCAAAGTCATTTTACATTTTAGCTTTTCATTTAAATTAGATAATCTTTCAAATCAAACAACAACTAACACAAGAAATTCAGAAATACTTATCAGTAATATCAAAACACTATAATATAAAAATAAATAATTCTGTAGCTGCCTTACAGATTATAGTTGTCATTGTTTCATGTTTTCTTTCATCTTGTCCATATCTTCAAAGTCATTTTACATTTTAGCTTTTCATTTAAATTAGATAATCTTTCAAATCAAACAACAACTAGCACAAGAGATTCAGAAATACTTATCAATAATATCAAAACACTATAATATAAAAATAAATAATACTGTAGCTGCCTTACAGATTATAGTTGTCATTGTTTCATGTTTTCTTTCATCTTGTCCATATCTTCAAAGTCATTTTACATTTTAGCTTTTCATTTAAATTAGATAATCTTTCAAATCAAACAACAACTAGCACAAGAGATTCAGAAATACTTATCAATAATATCAAAACACTATAATATAAAAATAAATAATACTGTAGCTGCCTTACAGATTATAGTTGTCATTGTTTCATGTTTTCTTTCATCTTGTCCATATCTTCAAAGTCATTTTACATTTTAGCTTTTCATTTAAATTAGATAATCTTTCAAATCAAACAACAACTAGCACAAGAAATTCAGAAATACTTATCAATAATATCAAAACACTATAATATAAAAATAAATAATACTGTAGCTGCCTTACAGATTATAGTTGTCATTGTTTCAAGTTTTCTTTCATCTTGTCCATATCTTCAAAGTCATTTTACATTTTAGCTTTTCATTTAAATTAGATAATCTTTCAAATCAAACAACAACTAGCACAAGAAATTCAGAAATACTTATCAATAATATCAAAACACTATAATATAAAAATAAATAATACTGTAGCTGCCTTACAGATTATAGTTGTCATTGTTTCAAGTTTTCTTTCATCTTGTCCATATCTTCAAAGTCATTTTACATTTTAGCTTTTCATTTAAATTAAATAATCTTTCAAATCAAACAACAACTAGCACAAGAAATTCAGAAATACTTATCAATAATATCAAAACACTATAATATAAAAATAAATAATACTGTAGCTGCCTTACAGATTATAGTTGTCATTGTTTCAAGTTTTCTTTCATCTTGTCCATATCTTCAAAGTCATTTTACATTTTAGCTTTTCATTTAAATTAGATAATCTTTCAAATCAAACAACAACTAACACAAGAAATTCAGAAATACTTATCAATAATATCAAAACACTATAATATAAAAATAAATAATTCTGTAGCTGCCTTACAGATTATAGTTGTCATTGTTTCATGTTTTCTTTCATCTTGTCCATATCTTCAAAGTCATTTTACATTTTAGCTTTTCATTTAAATTAAATAATCTTTCAAATCAAACAACAACTAGCACAAGAAATTCAGAAATACTTATCAGTAATATCAAAACACTATAATATAAAAATGAATAATTCTGTAGCTGCCTTACAGATTATAGTTGTCATTGTTTCATGTTTTCTTTCATCTTGTCCATATCTTCAAAGTCATTTTACATTTTAGCTTTTCATTTAAATTAAATAATCTTTCAAATCAAACAACAACTAGCACAAGAAATTCAGAAATACTTATCAGTAATATCAAAACACTATAATATAAAAATGAATAATTCTGTAGCTGCCTTACAGATTATAGTTGTCATTGTTTCAAGTTTTCTTTCATCTTGTCCATATCTTCAAAGTCATTTTACATTTTAGCTTTTCATTTAAATTAGATAATCTTTCAAATCAAACAACAACTAGCACAAGAAATTCAGAAATACTTATCAATAATATCAAAACACTATAATATAAAAATAAATAATTCTGTAGCTGCCTTACAGATTATAGTTGTCATTGTTTCATGTTTTCTTTCATCTTGTCCATATCTTCAAAGTCATTTTACATTTTAGCTTTTCATTTAAATTAGATAATCTTTCAAATCAAACAACAACTAACACAAGAAATTCAGAAATACTTATCAATAATATCAAAACACTATAATATAAAAATAAATAATTCTGTAGCTGCCTTACAGATTATAGTTGTCATTGTTTCATGTTTTCTTTCATCTTGTCCATATCTTCAAAGTCATTTTACATTTTAGCTTTTCATTTAAATTAAATAATCTTTCAAATCAAACAACAACTAACACAAGAAATTCAGAAATACTTATCAATAATATCAAAACACTATAATATAAAAATAAATAATTCTGTAGCTGCCTTACAGATTATAGTTGTCATTGTTTCAAGTTTTCTTTCATCTTGTCCATATCTTCAAAGTCATTTTACATTTTAGCTTTTCATTTAAATTAAATAATCTTTCAAATCAAACAACAACTAACACAAGAAATTCAGAAATACTTATCAATAATATCAAAACACTATAATATAAAAATAAATAATACTGTAGCTGCCTTACAGATTATAGTTGTCATTGTTTCAAGTTTTCTTTCATCTTGTCCATATCTTCAAAGTCATTTTACATTTTAGCTTTTCATTTAAATTAAATAATCTTTCAAATCAAACAACAACTAGCACAAGAAATTCAGAAATACTTATCAATAATATCAAAACACTATAATATAAAAATAAATAATACTGTAGCTGCCTTACAGATTATAGTTGTCATTGTTTCAAGTTTTCTTTCATCTTGTCCATATCTTCAAAGTCATTTTACATTTTAGCTTTTCATTTAAATTAGATAATCTTTCAAATCAAACAACAACTAACACAAGAAATTCAGAAATACTTATCAGTAATATCAAAACACTATAATATAAAAATAAATAATTCTGTAGCTGCCTTACAGATTATAGTTGTCATTGTTTCATGTTTTCTTTCATCTTGTCCATATCTTCAAAGTCATTTTACATTTTAGCTTTTCATTTAAATTAGATAATCTTTCAAATCAAACAACAACTAACACAAGAAATTCAGAAATACTTATCAATAATATCAAAACACTATAATATAAAAATAAATAATTCTGTAGCTGCCTTACAGATTATAGTTGTCATTGTTTCAAGTTTTCTTTCATCTTGTCCATATCTTCAAAGTCATTTTACATTTTAGCTTTTCATTTAAATTAGATAATCTTTCAAATCAAACAACAACTAGCACAAGAGATTCAGAAATACTTATCAATAATATCAAAACACTATAATATAAAAATAAATAATACTGTAGCTGCCTTACAGATTATAGTTGTCATTGTTTCATGTTTTCTTTCATCTTGTCCATATCTTCAAAGTCATTTTACATTTTAGCTTTTCATTTAAATTAGATAATCTTTCAAATCAAACAACAACTAGCACAAGAGATTCAGAAATACTTATCAATAATATCAAAACACTATAATATAAAAATAAATAATACTGTAGCTGCCTTACAGATTATAGTTGTCATTGTTTCATGTTTTCTTTCATCTTGTCCATATCTTCAAAGTCATTTTACATTTTAGCTTTTCATTTAAATTAGATAATCTTTCAAATCAAACAACAACTAGCACAAGAAATTCAGAAATACTTATCAATAATATCAAAACACTATAATATAAAAATAAATAATACTGTAGCTGCCTTACAGATTATAGTTGTCATTGTTTCAAGTTTTCTTTCATCTTGTCCATATCTTCAAAGTCATTTTACATTTTAGCTTTTCATTTAAATTAGATAATCTTTCAAATCAAACAACAACTAGCACAAGAAATTCAGAAATACTTATCAATAATATCAAAACACTATAATATAAAAATAAATAATACTGTAGCTGCCTTACAGATTATAGTTGTCATTGTTTCAAGTTTTCTTTCATCTTGTCCATATCTTCAAAGTCATTTTACATTTTAGCTTTTCATTTAAATTAAATAATCTTTCAAATCAAACAACAACTAGCACAAGAAATTCAGAAATACTTATCAATAATATCAAAACACTATAATATAAAAATAAATAATACTGTAGCTGCCTTACAGATTATAGTTGTCATTGTTTCAAGTTTTCTTTCATCTTGTCCATATCTTCAAAGTCATTTTACATTTTAGCTTTTCATTTAAATTAGATAATCTTTCAAATCAAACAACAACTAACACAAGAAATTCAGAAATACTTATCAATAATATCAAAACACTATAATATAAAAATAAATAATTCTGTAGCTGCCTTACAGATTATAGTTGTCATTGTTTCATGTTTTCTTTCATCTTGTCCATATCTTCAAAGTCATTTTACATTTTAGCTTTTCATTTAAATTAAATAATCTTTCAAATCAAACGACAACTAGCACAAGAAATTCAGAAATACTTATCAGTAATATCAAAACACTATAATATAAAAATGAATAATTCTGTAGCTGCCTTACAGATTATAGTTGTCATTGTTTCATGTTTTCTTTCATCTTGTCCATATCTTCAAAGTCATTTTACATTTTAGCTTTTCATTTAAATTAAATAATCTTTCAAATCAAACAACAACTAGCACAAGAAGTTCAGAAATACTTATCAATAATATCAAAACACTATAATATAAAAATAAATAATTCTGTAGCTGCCTTACAGATTATAGTTGTCATTGTTTCATGTTTTCTTTCATCTTGTCCATATCTTCAAAGTCATTTTACATTTTAGCTTTTCATTTAAATTAGATAATCTTTCAAATCAAACAACAACTAACACAAGAAATTAAGAAATACTTATCAATAATATCAAAACACTATAATATAAAAATAAATAATTCTGTAGCTGCCTTACAGATTATAGTTGTCATTGTTTCAAGTTTTCTTTCATCTTGTCCATATCTTCAAAGTCATTTTACATTTTAGCTTTTCATTTAAATTAAATAATCTTTCAAATCAAACAACAACTAGCACAAGAAATTCAGAAATACTTATCAGTAATATCAAAACACTATAATATAAAAATGAATAATTCTGTAGCTGCCTTACAGATTATAGTTGTCATTGTTTCAAGTTTTCTTTCATCTTGTCCATATCTTCAAAGTCATTTTACATTTTAGCTTTTCATTTAAATTAAATAATCTTTCAAATCAAACAACAACTAGCACAAGAAATTCAGAAATACTTATCAGTAATATCAAAACACTATAATATAAAAATGAATAATTCTGTAGCTGCCTTACAGATTATAGTTGTCATTGTTTCAAGTTTTCTTTCATCTTGTCCATATCTTCAAAGTCATTTTACATTTTAGCTTTTCATTTAAATTAAATAATCTTTCAAATCAAACAACAACTAGCACAAGAAATTCAGAAATACTTATCAGTAATATCAAAACACTATAATATAAAAATGAATAATTCTGTAGCTGCCTTACAGATTATAGTTGTCATTGTTTCAAGTTTTCTTTCATCTTGTCCATATCTTCAAAGTCATTTTACATTTTAGCTTTTCATTTAAATTAAATAATCTTTCAAATCAAACAACAACTAGCACAAGAAATTCAGAAATACTTATCAGTAATATCAAAACACTATAATATAAAAATGAATAATTCTGTAGCTGCCTTACAGATTATAGTTGTCATTGTTTCAAGTTTTCTTTCATCTTGTCCATATCTTCAAAGTCATTTTACATTTTAGCTTTTCATTTAAATTAAATAATCTTTCAAATCAAACAACAACTAGCACAAGAAATTCAGAAATACTTATCAGTAATATCAAAACACTATAATATAAAAATGAATAATTCTGTAGCTGCCTTACAGATTATAGTTGTCATTGTTTCAAGTTTTCTTTCATCTTGTCCATATCTTCAAAGTCATTTTACATTTTAGCTTTTCATTTAAATTAGATAATCTTTCAAATCAAACAACAACTAGCACAAGAAATTCAGAAATACTTATCAATAATATCAAAACACTATAATATAAAAATAAATAATTCTGTAGCTGCCTTACAGATTATAGTTGTCATTGTTTCATGTTTTCTTTCATCTTGTCCATATCTTCAAAGTCATTTTACATTTTAGCTTTTCATTTAAATTAGATAATCTTTCAAATCAAACAACAACTAACACAAGAAATTCAGAAATACTTATCAATAATATCAAAACACTATAATATAAAAATAAATAATTCTGTAGCTGCCTTACAGATTATAGTTGTCATTGTTTCATGTTTTCTTTCATCTTGTCCATATCTTCAAAGTCATTTTACATTTTAGCTTTTCATTTAAATTAGATAATCTTTCAAATCAAACAACAACTAACACAAGAAATTCAGAAATACTTATCAATAATATCAAAACACTATAATATAAAAATAAATAATTCTGTAGCTGCCTTACAGATTATAGTTGTCATTGTTTCAAGTTTTCTTTCATCTTGTCCATATCTTCAAAGTCATTTTACATTTTAGCTTTTCATTTAAATTAGATAATCTTTCAAATCAAACAACAACTAACACAAGAAATTCAGAAATACTTATCAATAATATCAAAACACTATAATATAAAAATAAATAATTCTGTAGCTGCCTTACAGATTATAGTTGTCATTGTTTCAAGTTTTCTTTCATCTTGTCCATATCTTCAAAGTCATTTTACATTTTAGCTTTTCATTTAAATTAAATAATCTTTCAAATCAAACAACAACTAACACAAGAAATTCAGAAATACTTATCAATAATATCAAAACACTATAATATAAAAATAAATAATTCTGTAGCTGCCTTACAGATTATAGTTGTCATTGTTTCATGTTTTCTTTCATCTTGTCCATATCTTCAAAGTCATTTTACATTTTAGCTTTTCATTTAAATTAAATAATCTTTCAAATCAAACAACAACTAACACAAGAAATTCAGAAATACTTATCAATAATATCAAAACACTATAATATAAAAATAAATAATTCTGTAGCTGCCTTACAGATTATAGTTGTCATTGTTTCAAGTTTTCTTTCATCTTGTCCATATCTTCAAAGTCATTTTACATTTTAGCTTTTCATTTAAATTAGATAATCTTTCAAATCAAACAACAACTAACACAAGAAATTCAGAAATACTTATCAATAATATCAAAACACTATAATATAAAAATAAATAATTCTGTAGCTGCCTTACAGATTATAGTTGTCATTGTTTCAAGTTTTCTTTCATCTTGTCCATATCTTCAAAGTCATTTTACATTTTAGCTTTTCATTTAAATTAAATAATCTTTCAAATCAAACAACAACTAACACAAGAAATTCAGAAATACTTATCAATAATATCAAAACACTATAATATAAAAATAAATAATTCTGTAGCTGCCTTACAGATTATAGTTGTCATTGTTTCAAGTTTTCTTTCATCTTGTCCATATCTTCAAAGTCATTTTACATTTTAGCTTTTCATTTAAATTAGATAATCTTTCAAATCAAACAACAACTAACACAAGAAATTCAGAAATACTTATCAATAATATCAAAACACTATAATATAAAAATAAATAATTCTGTAGCTGCCTTACAGATTATAGTTGTCATTGTTTCAAGTTTTCTTTCATCTTGTCCATATCTTCAAAGTCATTTTACATTTTAGCTTTTCATTTAAATTAAATAATCTTTCAAATCAAACAACAACTAACACAAGAAATTCAGAAATACTTATCAATAATATCAAAACACTATAATATAAAAATAAATAATACTGTAGCTGCCTTACAGATTATAGTTGTCATTGTTTCAAGTTTTCTTTCATCTTGTCCATATCTTCAAAGTCATTTTACATTTTAGCTTTTCATTTAAATTAAATAATCTTTCAAATCAAACAACAACTAGCACAAGAAATTCAGAAATACTTATCAATAATATCAAAACACTATAATATAAAAATAAATAATTCTGTAGCTGCCTTACAGATTATAGTTGTCATTGTTTCAAGTTTTCTTTCATCTTGTCCATATCTTCAAAGTCATTTTACATTTTAGCTTTTCATTTAAATTAAATAATCTTTCAAATCAAACAACAACTAGCACAAGAAATTCAGAAATACTTATCAGTAATATCAAAACACTATAATATAAAAATGAATAATTCTGTAGCTGCCTTACAGATTATAGTTGTCATTGTTTCATGTTTTCTTTCATCTTGTCCATATCTTCAAAGTCATTTTACATTTTAGCTTTTCATTTAAATTAAATAATCTTTCAAATCAAACAACAACTAGCACAAGAAATTCAGAAATACTTATCAATAATATCAAAACACTATAATATAAAAATAAATAATTCTGTAGCTGCCTTACAGATTATAGTTGTCATTGTTTCAAGTTTTCTTTCATCTTGTCCATATCTTCAAAGTCATTTTACATTTTAGCTTTTCATTTAAATTAAATAATCTTTCAAATCAAACAACAACTAGCACAAGAAATTCAGAAATACTTATCAATAATATCAAAACACTATAATATAAAAATGAATAATTCTGGGGCCATCTTACAGATTATAGTTGTTATTGTTTCAAATTTGTTTTCGTCTTGTCCTTATCTTCACATTCATTTTACATTGTAGTTTTTCATTTAATTTAGGCAATCTTTCAAATCACATAACTACAAACAAGAAACATAACACAAAAAATTTAAAAAATACTTATCAATAATACCAAAATATTATAGTATAAACAAAAATCCAATTTTAGAAGCTTTAACAATATATAGTCAGTCAGTTAAGTGCCATACGTGAAACACGCTTGGGCGATCATGTCTCGAAAGATGACTGACTGGGCAGAAGATTATCCTGCAGTAGGTTGCCATTGCTTTCTGCGGTAGACTGGTTGCCAGCCAAGGTGATAGAACCCAATCTGTCCTGCTATTTAACTCATAACTGGTTTGTTAAAAAATATTTTGCAAGTAGAACCCCCCACCCCCGCCCCCAAAAAGTACAAGTCACCAAATATGAAAACCTGATAATCAAACACCCCCAAAGAAATACAATGTTAAGTCTAGGGATTATTTCTTTAATGTGCTGTGTTCTTTCAAGACAATAGGTGATCACGGACTTTCATTTGCCTCTACCCCTAGTCACTCAAAAGCTATTTCCTCTTGGTATCTCTCCCAAACCCCTTTTCACCATCCACTTTCCCAAGCCCATCAAATATATTTCACACTGCTTTTTCCTATCTCTCTTTCCCTCTATTTTCTCTGTGAGTATTAGATTCTCTTAGCCTTCCTTCCTTATAATGTGGCCCTGTGCATGACGGTAAACTGCATCTGGCAGCAAGGCCTCTGATTGGGAGGTGGTGAGGAGCCTGGAACCACTTCTTAATTGCTGTTGTTCCCAGGTACACCCTGACCCAGTATGGTAGCACCTGTTAGGGTCCTAGCTATGGGCAAATAGTTAACCTCTAAATTGGGGTCACAACACTAATAGGAGAAATACATTAAAAATACTTTTAAGTTACTCCAATACTCTAATTATTTCATTTTCAATACAAATAGGAGGCTTATAAAATACTTCAATCATTTCATCACACACGAGGAAAAAACAAATAAAACAATGTTTTTAGTAAAGTACAATATTGACAAGATTTTTATTGTACCACAAGAAGAAATGGCTTACCTCCTGGCCACAAACTGATTTGTACATGTCTCATGCATAAAGTATCACAAAAAGAAAAATGGTAGCTTTAGAAGTCTTATATGTAAGAAAGATAGATGTGTGTTGTGGTGCAGTGGATATCAACTCGGAACGAGGAATTGGGGAGCCGAGTTCAAATTCCAGCTGAATTCCTTGCATTCACTTACGTGCAAATACCCTTGGGAAAGGTATTAATCCATCTCTTCCTTCCAGTTATGGGTTAAATAACAGTACAGATTCAGTTCTATAGCCTTGGCTGGCAACCATTCTACCACAGAAAGCAATGGCAACCTACTGCAGGATAATCTTCTGCACAGTCACTCATGTCTCTTTCAAGACATGATTGCCCAAAGCATGTTTCATGTATGGCACTTAAGTGACTGACTGAATATAATAGTTGGGATCATGATTAAGGCTTCCACTGGTCGTAAAGTGGGGGATTGGTTTTTTATTGTTATGAATTAATAAACTGATCCCCACATAAATTACTACGTAATAATATAATACATCTCTTCCCTCTAGCTACGAATCAAATAATAGGACAGATTGAGTTCTATAGCCTTGGCAGGCAACCAGTCTACCGCAGAAAGCAATAGCAACCTACTGCAGAATAATCTTCTGCCCAGTTAGTCATGTCTCTTTCGAGACATGATCGCCCAAGCGTGTATCACATATGGCACTTAACTGACTAAGATGTTAGAATTGGATATTTTTGCTAGATTCTTTTCCCACATATTTAAACTGTCAATCAAATTTTAAAAAGCTGATATAGCAGTGTGACTCTGGTACTGAATAGGAGACACGTTGTTGAATTTATGCTACTGTTTGGTGAAAGAAAAAAACAGGGTATTTTACTACCAGCAGTATTCGATTGCATTCACTTATACGCAAATAACCCTTGGGAAAGAGTTGAATTTGTTGCATTTATAGATGCACAAATACCCTTGGGAAATCTATTAATCTGTTTCTTCTCCCTCCGGCTATGGGTTAAATAGCAGGGCAGATTGGGTTCTACAGCCTTGGCTGACAACCAGTCTACTGCATAAAGGAATGGCAACCTATAAAGGAATGGCAACCTATTGTAGGCAGTTCTTCTGCCCAGTCAGTCATGTCTCACTTGAGACATGATCATCCAAGCATGTATCATGTATGGCACTTAACTGAAGGATTAGCAGCAAAAAGAAACTAACTTCATTAATTATTCAGTTGAAAATTGTAAGCACATTTCAAGACCACTATATTTGTAGAAAATAGAAATTTTACTTGTTTATTTAAATAAATATTAATATTAGATCGGTGCAAAAGATTTGCCAGTTTTTAAAAGGGGCATTTTAAATCATTGTAATTTATTTTATGCATATTGTTATTACTTAAACATATCTTCTTCTATGTGCCTTGCCCCTTCAGGACGTAAGTGATCATGGCCTTCCATGTTTCCCTATCCCTGGTGGCTCTGAGCATGCCTTCTCCTGTTACACCATGCAATCCTCATTCCATCATCCACCTGATTAGGTTCTTCAAATATGTTATCCATTACTTTATCCTGTCTCTTTTTCCCTCTATCTGGCCTGTTAGTATCAGATTCTTTAAGCCCTCCTTCCTCATTGCAAGTCCCAGGAACTTCAGCCGTCTCTTCCTGATGCTCAGTATTAATTTCCTTTTTGTTTCTATCATTTCCAAGACCTCATTGTTGCTCACATGCTTGATCCATGATATTCAGAGTATCCTTCTGTAGAACCACATTTCAGTTGCTTCAAGTTTTTCTTTCATCTTTGATGGTATTGTTCAACATTCACTGCCATATTAAAGGACAGACAGCAAGTAGTAATCCAGTACTCTCTTCCTAGTTTCTAGCAAAATTGTCCTGTTTCTTATACCTAATTCAACTTCTGGAATGCTTCCTTCACCATGCCAATTTGCCTTCGGATCTCTGTGTTACACTTCCTGTCTTCTGTTATAACGCTTCCTAGATATTTAAATTTTTGTACCTGCTTGATTCTGGTATCCCTGACCTGTATTTGGCATTTTGGGCTGCCCTTTTTACTGATGAACATGCATTCAGTTTTCGTGCAGTTTATTTCTAGTCCTTTCTTATTACTTTCTCCTGCTACCTTCTGTAGGGGGTCTTGTAGTTTTCTTTCTGTGTCTGCTTTCAGCACTGTATCATCTGCATAACTTAGGTTGTTTAAATTGTGGCCTCCGATTATGAATTCAGGCATAACTTCTAGGGTCCTCAAAATATTCTTGCTGTACAAGTTGAACAGATCCGATGAAAAGACACATCCCTGTCTTACGCCACTTTCTATCTTTGTATATTTACTCAATTCATTACCTGTCTGTATGCAAGCGGTTTGCTGCCAGTAAAGATTCTTTATTACTCTCAAGTCTTTGCCAAATATCTCCAGGCTGCTGAGCATCTCCATCAGTTCTTTGTGGCGTATTTTGTCAAACGCCTTTGCATAATCAATGAAGCACAGGTATAAGTCTTTCTTCATTTGTATTGCCCTTTCGGAGAGCATCCTAATCATAAATATGGCATTCCTTGTTCTCGTGTCTTTTACGAAATCACACTGTTCTTGTCTTATCTCTGGCCTGATTCTGCTTCTCGCTCTATTCATCAGGATTCGGACAATCAGTTTTGTTATATGCTCATTAAACTGATGGTTTTGTGGAGTTTGCACTCATTTGCTCCTGGCTTCTTAAGTAGTGCTATGAAGATAGACTTGCTGAGATCATCTGGTATAACCCCACTATTATAAATTTCATTTATTATTTCAGTAATTTTTTCTATACCAAATTCTTCCAGGGCTATCAGCAGCTCTATGACTATGCCATCTGGTCCCGCTGCTTTGTTTCGATTCAGTTTGGCTACTGCAGATTCCACTTCAGACTTTAATATTTCTGGTTCGTCCTCATCTTATTGGTTGTTCTCTCTTGTCATGGAAAAGATCTTTTATATATTCTTCCCATCATTGAAGTATTTCCTCTTTCTCCAAAATGATTGTTCCATACTTAGATTTTAGACATCCTGTTGAAGAGCAGGTATAACTTTTTCTTTCAGATTATTAAAGCATCATTCATATTTTTTCTGCAATATTCTCACCCATGTTCTTTTCATCTAAAGAACACATTAGGCATGCTCTACTCTGAGCTTCACAGAGGTTCCAATGCAATGTTTCTTGTTGCAAATCTTTGCTTTCACAACACCTTCAGACACCATTTTTGGGTAGGCTTGTCACACGTGATGAGAAGTGGATTCTCTACCATAACGTTAAACGTTGGCAATTGTGGATAAATCAAGGAGAAAGACCAGTTCAGCAACCAAGAGCAGGACTCCATCCCAAATCTAGTTATAGAGAGCAAAGGTCATTATTGTTATGAATAAAGATTTTCAAAAACACAGTTTTTCCTTTTCAAGATGAAATTTTAAATCTTAAAACTTTTGCACTGACCTGATAGTAATTTAAAATTATAGTAATATTATTTTAAATTCATATTAATATTGGATTAACCATTGTCAGCCATTAATAAGTTTTGACTATAATTTGACTTATTTACATGTATAGTGTTAGTAGTAAGATTAAGATTATTTTTATTTAAACTATTAGTAAGATTATTTTTTACACTTGTATTAGATAAAATTATTTACACTTGTAGTCTTGGGAAGATAAAGATCTTCTACACTTGTAGTATTAGTCATATGTTTTAGATTCTTTACATTTGTAGTATTAGTAGTAACATCAAGATTCTTTACATTTGTAGTATTAGTAGTAACATCAAGATTCTTTACATTTGTAGTATTAGTGTGTTGGAAATTATACAAATGTAACGGGTCTCCTCATTGGATGATGAATCCACCACATTGTTTTAAAACATTCCTGCTGATTGGCTGAGTTAAGCCGACCTCGCTTTGAAATTTTGGCGGGCTTGGAACGGAAGGGAACTTTTCCGGCCTCTTTGGTTAGCGGGCTCCGACCGAGCACGGTCGCATTTAGCACCGCTCCTATCCTTTACGTTGCCGCGGGGCCTACAGTGAGCCCCCTCATGTCTCTATTTCCCGAGACAGTTATACCAATCAAGGTAATTTCATTAGGCTAATGCCTTATCATTTTATTCAGAGAGACTTTCTCCAAATCAATCGTACCCTTTGTGGTATCCTTTTTGGGCAATTGCCTTACTTGTTCAAGAAAATATCTTGTTATTTCGGATTCAATGTACTGTGAACTGGCTTAAGGATAATAATTCCTCTCTGTCGACCATTGAGGCGAGCGAGAAAGATATCCTAAATTGGCTGAAGGATTTGGACAGTTTATTTGGCCAGATTATTTTAAAGTCTCCTGAAGAGGAGCGGTTGTCATTTTGCAATGACTCTGTAAAATTTTCTTCTGGTGTTAGGGAAACGTTATTTGAGTTAAAATCTGGTCGAGAGAGCGGCAAAAATTTAAAACCTGTCTCTCTTCAACATTTAAAATTAGAATTGGAGTGCCCTAACTTCAGCGGGTCTCCTTCGGCTGATAAATTCGAATTTCGGACATTTCTCAGAAGGTTCGAATTCTGCACAGCCAACTTGGGAAATGCTGACAAGATGTTAATTCTCAAGTCGAAGTTGAAGGGGAAAGCCTTTGATTTGATTTCTACTTTGGATGTTTCCTCCGAGAACTACCCATTTGCATTGGATAGCTTAAAACAAAAATTCCTGAATCCTTCCCTTATTAAGGACCGAATTTTTGAGGAAATAATTCCACCACCGGTGCAAATTACCAAATTGGATGAGCTTAAAACTTGTGTAGAACAAATAAAGCTTGACTTATCTGAGTTGGACAAGTCCTTTGGAACAGATTTTTTTTCGGAAAATTCCACCTCTGGGTCAATGGTGGCCCATATTCTGTTCCGAAAATTCCCAGTTAGCGTTCGAAGGGAATTAATGTCGCGAACGAAGGAGCGTTATCCTTCCCTTTTAGCAATTACGTCCAACCTTTTCGACATTATTGAATTTTTGCAAGCGGCGCCTTTAGTTGATAAAAGGCGGGAAAGTGGCCCGCTCAAGCCGCCATTTTCTGCTTCTTCTTCATCTGAGCCTCGACCCAATTTGTCGAGCCGTAAAAATTCCAATCCCAAAAAGGGTACGGATTCCTCAAATACCCGGACTAGCGTCAGAGAAGGCAGAAGGTTTTGCAAGTTGTGTGACTTAGCAGACCATACCGTTAAGGACTGCCCGAAATATCCTAGCCACGAATCAAAGGTTCAACGAGCTAAGGACCTGCGAATCTGTTCCAGATGTCTGGGTAGTCACTCTGACCAGGACTGTAAGGGAAACCGAGGGTTTCCCTATCCCTGCAATACTTGTGGACTAAAAAACCATTACACGGTTATGTGCCCTAAGGCCTTAGAGTCCTTTGTGGGAAGGACTACACTGTCAGACCTGGAAAATTGTATATTTCCAGTTATTAAAGTATCCATGAAGGGTGAAGGGCGTCCCGTCTCATTTCACTGTATCTTGGACTCTGGAAGTCAAAAATCGTTTTTTTCTCGGGCTATTTTAAAAAAATTGTGTCCTCGGGAAAAATTAGTACCGAAACCCGTGATAATGCCGGTTAATACCCTCATAGGAACCAGGTCGGTGGACCTTCTTGAACTTAATGTCTCCATTAGATTAGGGTCTCAAAAACCTTTTCCCTTCTCTGCCTTATTTGCGGACAACCTTAACCTCAAGTTTCAAGTGCCGAGATTTGATGAGATTACCTCTAATATAAAGGAGGCAGGATTTCGTCTCGGTAATGGCTATGAGGATTTGAACGGTAGAGATCTACATGGCCTTGTCGGTTTGGATTTAATCCAGCAGTTGAAGGATTCGCATTTGGTTGAATGTCTAAATGGGACTGCATGGAGAATTTCTGACGAAATCATTCCCTTCGGCTATGGGCACCATTTTTTGAAGCCGGTATTTAATAGGGAGGATAAGCAAGAGTGCCCTCCCTTTAATCAAGTTATTGAATCTTTGCCTAAATGTTCGTCGTTCTTAATCGACAGTGCCTTAAATCCGGTATATTCATATTCAGATACACTTGGTCCTTTTTTCGAGGATTCCTCTGTTGAACGCGGAATTGAACATTTTCTCTCTCTCGAGTCTATTGGAATCGACGAGAGTGAAACTTTATCTTCCTATGATGAAGAAAAAATTGACGACTTCAAGAAATCCATAGTTTTGAAAAATGGTAGATATTATGTGGATCTGCCCTGGGACGGAGATAAATTGTCTCGGGTGGGTTCTAATTATGTGCCTTCCCTAAAAATAATGCATAGGGTGGCAGATTCCTTGGAGAAGAAGGGACTCTATGACGAGTATTTACAAGTTTTTAGAGAATATGAGGATTGTGGTATTGTCGAACCCTTTTCAGTTCCTCCTGGGGAGTTTAAGAATTATTGTTGGATTCCTCACTGGCCCGTTATTAAAGAGGGCCTTGGGGTCACTACGAAAATCCGCCCCGTCTTTAATTGTTCGTTGAAACGGCGGGGGGGGGGGGGGTGTTTCTATTAACGATGCAGCATATGCTGGAGTTAACTTAACAGCACAGCTACTGGACTTGTTGTTGATTTTTAGAAAGAACAACTATGTTCTTTTAGGAGACCTTCGTAAGGCCTTCCTCCAAATTCACCTGAGAACTGTTCAGGACAAATATAGATTTTGTTTTTTTCTCAAGGTAAATGACCAATCGTATGCCTACAGGTAACGATGGATCTTCTCCCATGGTATGTTGTGACGCCTGTGACAATTGGTACCACTTTGACTGTGTAGGAGTGGTCCAGCAGGATACTTTGGGAGAGTGGATTTGTCCAAATTGTTCGGATAAAACATCTCACTAGTCTCGTAGGGACTGCAGTCCGATTATCAATTTTAATGATCTAGGTAGAACCAGGTTCATTAGTTATAAACTCTATAGTGGCAGACAGAAGCACGTTCAATTCCCCTTGAAAGGAAAATAAAAAATTATAATTACTTTCGAATAACTGATAGTTAATACAATTATCCTATTCTATGAAAAAAAAAAAGTAATGGATAACCATTACTTTTTCGTTGCTCCTTTGGCAGTGTGTTGGAAATTATACAAATGTAACGGGTCTCCTCATTGGATGATGAATCCACCACATTGTTTTAAAACATTCCTGCTGATTGGCTGAGTTAAGCCGACCTCGCTTTGAAATTTTGGCGGGCTTGGAACGGAAGGGAACTTCTCCGGCCTCTTTGGTTAGCGGGCTCCGACCGAGCACGGTCGCATTTAGCACCGCTCCTATCCTTTACGTTGCCGCGGGGCCTACAGTGGGCCCCCTCATGTCTCTATTTCCCGAGACAGTTATACCAATCAAGGTAATTTCATTAGGCTAATGCCTTATCATTTTATTCAGAGAGACTTTCTCCAAATCAATCGTATCCTTTTTGGGCAATTGCCTTACTTGTTCAAGAAAACTTCTCAAGAATTCATCATGGCAAGAACATTGACCGCCCCTTCGACCGAATGGAAAATGCTGTAGGAATCTGACCTCAGAAGATTAATTCCTGATCGTCGTGGGATTTGCAGCTCCATACGTGAACTTCACCCCCTTCCAAGACGAGGACTAACCCCCCCCTCAAGTCTTCAGAAGGAAGCTAACTACAGCCTCGAAAAGAAAAGACTATACCAAGCTAAGCAGTAGCTGCAAAATCAACTTATTTTGCAAGACTAATAAACATGTTGTTCATCCCAGGTATGTCTTGTTATGTTGTTGATTTCCAAACCACTGCTTGAGCGCTGAGCTATGTGTGAATAATTTCTCACAAGTAGTAACATCAAGATTCTTTACATTTGTAGTATTAAGAAGATAATGATTATTTACATTTGTAGTATTTGTAGTAAAATTAAGATTATTTACACTTGTAGTATTAAGAAAATAAAAATTTACATTTGTTGTATTAGTTGTAAGATTATACTATTTACATGTGTAGTATTAGTAATTTATGACTACACTTCTGGCATTAGTAAGAAGATTAAGATGATTTACACTTGCAGATTAGAAAGATGATTTACACTTGTAGTATTAGTAAGATTATTTACACTTGTAGTATAAGTAGAATTATTTACTTTGTTGTATTAGTAGAAAGATTAATATTATTTTCACTTGTAGCATTAGGAAGACAAATATTATTTACATTTGTAGCATTAGTAGAAAGATTATTTATAGTATTAGTAGAAAGATTAAGATTATTTACACTTGTAGATTAGTAAGATTATTTACATTTGTAGTATTAGTAGAAAGATTATTATTTTCACTTGTAGCATTAGGAAGACAAATATTATTTACACTTACAGTATTAGTAGCAAGATTAAGACTTGTAGTATTAGTGGTAAGATTAAGACTATTCACATCTGTAGTATCAGTAGCAAGATTAAGATTATTTATACTTATAGGATTACATAAAAATTATTTGCTCTTGTATGTAGTATTAGGAAGATAAAGATTACTTACGCTTGTAGCTTCAGGAAGATTGTTTATTTACATTTGTGTTATTAGTAAGATTATGTTTGTAGCATTAATAGTAAGATTAAGATTTGTTACACTTATAGTATTAGTATTCAGTTTAAAAGTATTTACACTTCTAGTATTAGTAATATTATGTTCAGATCTGTTGTAATCATCATTGACATGTTCCACCATTGGGACCTTTGAGTTTGGTTGCTCTTAGTCTGGGTCCTTGACTTTGACATTGCTGCCAAGGGTGGCCTAACCAGGAGTTTAGAAATCCCCTGATGGCATTGCTCTCAGTCATTAGACTACACCAGCCCCTCCACAACAACAAGGAGCAACCATCAGAAGAGTATATATGTAAATAATATATAAAATGATAACTCCTTATCTCATTTGGATAGATGTTACTTTAAACCTTAAAATGTATCACAACTTCATTGTGTGTGTTTTTTTTTTTTTGTTTTTTTTTCAACATGGTTAACTTTTACAAAATTAACTAAGTGGTTTATTAAAAGCTTTTATTGGTTTTCAGTGATGCTCAGGGAAACATATATAAAATTAACTAATATCAGTCAAAATTTCTATACATAAAACTTTCTCATTTCATTGTACATATCACATGTTTATCTTCATTAACTGTTTACACTGCTGTTTCATAGCTGGATATTTTTAGATTGAGTGAAAGTTTTTAATGGCATTCCCCAAATTTATTGATTCTTAAATTCTTTCAAAGGAATGTGTCAACAGATTGAAATGACATCACTTCTTTCAACAAATTAACACATTCTTAAATTCTATAATATGTAGTTTCTCAATTAAATTAAATCCTCGATTAAATCATTACAAACTATCAGTATGCTGATAAATTTCTTGTTAAGAACATGAAAATAATGACCTCAGGAATACTATTAAAAAAATATCACCCACTTTGAAATTTGCTAAGCATGAAACAGTGCTTGAAAAATTTTTATGTGTATTAAGAAGGAATTTCAAATAGAGCACTCTTATATAAAACAAAATGTTCAAATTATATACATAAATCAAATTTTTGATATTACAGATTGTGGTGGAATCTTAAGACATGATTCAGGTGTGATTGCCAGTCCAAACTTTCCCAATTCCTATCCTCTCAACACACAGTGTTATTGGAAGATCATAGGGCCTTTGGATTTCAAAATCAATGTGAGTTATAGTAATTTATTAAGTCTGCTTTATTTAAAATGGTTTCAAGAATATTTCCATAAAATTTATTTTTTATATCTCCTTTTTTATAATATATAAAGTGAATGACTCTGTAGGGATACAAAAGTTGATTATCTCCCTTTGGCCGATATGAGGTCACATGACAGCGAATTACTGGTGTTAATGGTCAGTCAGCTTCCAGAAGTCCAACTGAGCAGTTACTTTTCTAGCCAAAGCCAAGCCTAAATCGGCCTCACCCAGTTACATAGAGCAACCTACAAGCTTATGGCACAGTTTTTTATGCAAATATATCTTTGACTCGCGGTCTTCAATTTGGGAAAAGCCAAGACTCACCATTTCCTGTTTGCAGAATATGTCCTCTATAGCAATATAGCAGATAAATCCAGCTCACTTGAATCTGGAACCCTAAATATGGCTTCTCTAGAAACACAGAAGAATATTCAGTAGCTCTAACTTTCATTGAGAACTATCATGAGCAAAACCCTATCTTTTTATTTTCTATTCACACTGCTTGTTGTATAAATGTGTTATATTTTTTCTGTGAAACAAATGGCATAAAATTCTGAGAATCAAGCATTCTTGTCATTCTTTTTCTTTCAGCTATTTTGTTGTATCCATGAAATAAAGTGTTATACTCTAAATATGATAATGCCAATAATGAGGGAAATACAAATAGAAAAATAAACCTTTCTTTCATAACACACCCATCAAAAAACAACAACAATATTATTAGTAACCCATTAACTTTTTTTTTTAATCATATCACCCCGAGAAAGGCAGTAATGCCACTGATATGCAGGGGGCTACATAAGAGTAAAAAGATTAGAGGTGAGTGAAGAGAAGGAAGGGAATACAGGTGTGATGACAGTTGCAGAGGTGGAGAGAAAGGAAAGGATATACAGGGCGGTGAAGAAAGAACTAGGGTCAAGTGGTTAATAGATGAGTATTGACCTTGCATTTAAATTCCTGGAGGTTGAAGCCGTCAGGAAAGCAAGAATAAGGAAGCAAGTTCCGCAGGCGGGAAGTGTGAGAAAAGAAGCTGCAGGAGTAGAATTGTCGTCTGCATTTGGTTGATCTAACTGTGAATGGGTGAGACCCAGTTGCCAGTCTAGTTGCACAAGTAAACACCTGTTGCAGAGGCACCAGTGACTTAAGTTCGTTGGAGAAGAAGTCATGGAAGTATTTATAGAACAGAAAAGGAAGCCACATCCCATCGGTTGGAAAGTGGCTTAGGTCGAGCCGCCAAGTCAGTACCTATCACATGACTGATTCTCTTTCAGAGCCTGTCAAGAACACTGAGATGAACAGCGGGGGCACCTAACCATATATAGCAGCAGTACTCCATGCATGGACGAATGGTTGATTTGTATATATGCAGGATGGTTTCAGGCGGGAAAAACATCCTGGCTCGATACAGTGACCCAACCTTCCTAACAGTGGATTTAGCTATTGACTCACTGTAGTGGTTCCACTTGAGATCAGAAGAGAGAGTAAGGCCGAGGAGGTGCAGTGTATTGCTCTCGGGGAGACTCACTTGGTCCATGCTTATGGGAGGCAGGAGAGGTTGCCTGTGATGATTGACAGACAGCAGCTTGGTCTTAGACGCATTGAAATTTACACGCCACTTCTTACTCCAATTCACCACAGAATGTAGATCCCTCTCAAGATCAGCAGTGAGATTATGTTTGTCTGCCATGCCGGGTTTCTTACTGATGTGGGAGTAAATTGTGGTGTCGTCTGCGTAGATGCCTACTTGGCTCTTGATCTCATTTGGGATGTCATTTATGAAAATAATGAAGAGCATCTGGCGTAGGATAGAGCCCTGACGGACACCAGCATTTGTACAGTAGAATGTGGAGGCATGCCCATTCAGGATGACCTTCCTTATGTGGTTATTTAGGAAAGATTGGATCAGATCATGCAATCATCCAGTAATACTGTAACCCCATAGCTTGCATAGAAGGCCAGCGTGCCAAACCCTGTCAAAAGCCTTGGAGATGTCCAGAGCAACAGCACAAGCCTCACCAGACTCCTCAAGGGCCTGGAACATGTACTCTGTAATGGTCGTTAGAATGTCAGCCGTGGACCTGGCAAAGCGGAAGCCATACTGCCTGTCAGAGAAGAGTTTATGGGCAGTAAGATGCTGAACTATTTCAGAATTAATAATGGCCTCGAACACCTTCCCGAAAATTGGTAGAAGGCTGATAGGGTGATAGTTGGATGGGTCCGAGGGTTCACCAGAGTTCTTAAATACAAGAATGACAGAAGAGGACTTCCAGCATGCAGGAAAACAGGAAGCAGAGAGGCAGTTGTTATAGTTTAGAGAGGACAGAGGAGAGTTCAGGAGCACATTTCTTAAGAACAATCACCGGGATTTCATCACCACTGCTCACCTTATGTGGGTCAAGTTTTGATATTACACAGAATACTACTGTCAGGGTTATGTATATATCATACAGTTTAGCCTCAGTTCTAATAGGGAAGTTGGGTGAGGGTACTCCAGATGAGTCAAATGTGGAGTTGGGTGAGAATCTGTGAGCAAAGCACTCAGCCTTGTCCGCAGATGACGTGAGAACCTCAAAATCATTGATTAAAGGAGGGATAGAGGATTTGCTATTGTTCAGCACTCGTTTGCATAACCACCAATAGTCTTTGGAGCCGAACTTGCAGTCAGCTATATGCTGTCTCATTCTCTCAGCAAACAACCACTTGGCATCATTCAGGATTCTCTTGCACTCATTACGAGCAGATGTTAATAGGTGCCTATTGTGGTCAGATGATTGTCTCCGAAACAGTCGAAAGTAGTGATTCCTGTGGGCAATGGCAGCTGAACAGGCAGGAGAGAACCAAGGAGAGGAATGAGGTTTGAGACGAAACTTCCTGGTAGGTATGAAGGCATCAATGCCAGCTTTCACCCAGGACGAAATCTCAGAGGCACAGTCATCAACTGGGGGATCGAACACTTTTCCCCAAGAGACATCGCAAAGGAAGTCGTGGAAGGCGTCCCAGTGAGCTCTTTGGTAGCAGTAGAAGGTCTTATAAGTAGGAGGTTCCTTGGGAGAGTGAGAGTGGAGAGAAATATTAAGAGAGACAACAGCATGGTCAGAGTTGCCGAGAGGACAAAGCTGCGAGAGGTAAAGCATATATCTAGTAGAGAGGTGTGTCCAGAGGGAGATGCTTGGAAAGCGTGTGGGGAAGTCCACTACTTGCGTTAGGGATTGGGAAATAGCAAAGTTCATGGTGTGGATGCCTGCTGAATCAGTAACAGTCTTTAAGCCACTCAGCATGATGGGGATTAAGATCTCCAAACATAAATATGTGAGTGAATGGGTGGTAGGAAGTAGCCTTATCTATATTGTCAGAAATGCTATCTACAAGGGAGAAAAGGTAATGGAAGAAAAGGTTGCTAACCAAACTGAGAATTGACAGATGGAGACATACATATTGGTGGGCAGTGGATTCAAGTGATGTCACCCTAGTTACAGGGAGGTGTTCACTAACGTAGACCCCCATGTGGACAGCGGAATCCTTCCTTAAGAGGAGAAGATAACCAGGGATCGAGAAGTCAGGAGAGAATTGATGAGTTGAGCTTAGTCTCACAGAGTGCTAGGATGTCAGGGAACTTTTTTGTGGAGGAAAGCTTCTACGCTACAAAAGTTAGTACGACTTCCCCGGATGTTAGTAAAAGAAATGTTCAGAGATTTTGCTGATTTGAGTTTGACTGGTTTAGAGTTTTTTCTAATTCTGTTTTTCATGTTAAAATTTGTTGGTCGGGAGGGACCTTGAGTAGAGGATGCAAGCAGTCATTATCCACGATATGCGCTGGGATGGGAACTGGCTCAGGCTGCATCAAGGTGTGGCCTTGGGGTTGCCCACCAAAAGCGCTTGCTGGGATACCTATCCATGCACGACACAGCACTACAAGAACCCTGATATAATGCAACTGTTGATCAGAGCAGCTGCTCTTGATGCTACACAAGAGTTAGAGCTCCTAACTACCAGTCGGAAGCAGCAACCAGGAAACTGCCAACCTGATACCCTCACAATGATGAAACGTTGCCACCAACCAAGCACATCGCAGGAAAATCACGGAAGCACCAATACTGAGGAGAGAAAAGAGAAAGCAGGAAACCACATCCTAAACAGGGAACAAGGGATGAGCCTCTTCACCTGTTCAATAGATGTGGGTGAAGTGTGAACCGGCTGATAGTTTGGTCTATCTACTCCAATTAATAAAAAAAAAAACATAGGGTGGTGAATTGCTAAGTTTTAATGTAGTTAAAGTCCACCAGTCAAAGAAATTTCTGCCAAAAAAAGAAAACCAATCATTCAATTAAGCATGAAAACTTTAAAATTAAGTGAAAAATGACTTACTGTAATTGCCATTCCCATATGAAACGTGCGTGAGAGAACTGACAAACTGCGGGTATATATTGTAAAAGGTTTTATTTCCTTTACAGTACTTGTGCAGCTGTGAAAACTGTAATTAAGACAAACAAATAACATGAGTACATGGAGGAAGAATATGCACAAGCATAGATAACTACAAAATTTGAAGAAATAAGAAAATAAACAATGAAAATTTACATAAATAGTTATAACAAATAACAAGAGAACTTATAAAGTGTTTAAATCAGCAAGAATCATTTGAATCGCCAAAGCAATACATTTTTACAAATTAAGGAAAGGTCTAAAAGCAATAAAAAAAACTTTAGAAGAATTAAATTCTATTAACTATAAAATTTGTCTAGGGTTTGCTGAAAGTTGAATGGAAAAAATGTTAATTACCTCGTTGGCACATCGTGTAAGTCTATGGCAATTGAGTTACTCCCTAAACAGTACCGAACGAATGTGCTGCCACTGGAGATAACAAATTTATGTCTGCCCTCTTAGAAGGTCTCAATCCAAAAGACTGTTCAGGGGGGTTTCTATTTCTTACGCAGAGACTAAAAATCCTATCTTTTAGAAAAGGTTGCCGTAAGACAGCTTATTTGTTATATTTTTATTTACTTATTTTAACTTTACTGTTTTGTCTCATACTTCTCATTTAGACTTTATTATTGTTTTACGTTATCCTAAAATATAAGGAACTATATTTTCTGGCCACATTGTCCAAAGGGGTGACAAGACCGCTGGTCAAGAATACAGGGCTCACTTTGGCGAGAAAACGAACCTGCTGATTTTTACATTGGGTTCAGTAGCAAATGGTGCCTGGCGGCAGCTACACTTACTTTTAAGAATATTTAAAACAAAGCTGATCCCATCCCAGACACATTGTTACTACCAGTAAGGTAAAAAAAAAATAATTCTTTTTAACTGTTTGGTAAGTTCAAGTGATAGCGAGGCGGGGGTGAGATAGTCAACTGAATAGCTAGTGTGTGACCTGTAGACCAAAAGGGTAGGAAAATAATTAAAATACAACCAGGCAAAAAAAAAAAGAAAGAAACAAAGACTCTAACAGAGGGCTAGGAAAAAAGAAAAAGAGAAACAAAGAAAAACAGCCTTCCTTTGTTATGACCCTTTGTTTTTTGTAATTATTTTATCCCAAGCAGGTCCTGGGAAACTGCATCTGGCAGCAAAGCCTCTGAGTGGGAGGTTGTGAGAAGCATGGAGCCACCTCTTAATTGCTGTTATTCCCAGGTCCACCCTGACTCAGAGTGGTAGCACCTGTTAGGGTCCCAGTTATGGACAAATAGTTGACCCCCAAACTGGAGTCAAAACACTATGAAAGTATAAAAACACTTTTATAGAAAAATATATGTTTTTGAAGAAAAAAATATTACCAGCAATACATTTTCAAATACAAAACCAGAAGACATCTTCAGTTTTCTAAAATAATAAAAAAAAATTTTCATCAAAATCTGACTAAGTCAAACTTCTCACTATAACAGAACATTAAAAAAAATGCCTTAAAATCCTACCTTTTTGGCATTAAATAACCCATAGAGGTGTTGATATGCCGTTAAACAAAAATCAAAATCTAAAATAAAAAAAGGATAAAAACAAAAACTTTACATTAAAATCTGACTAAATCAACCTTCTCACTGTAACCGAACATTAAAAAAAAATACCATAAAACCTCACCTTTTTGGCATGAAATAACCCATAGAGGTGTTGATATGCCGTTAAACAAAAATCAAACTCATCCCAAGCAAGACACTAAAGCTACTAAAATGCAAGGGGTTAATGAGTTTGAAAGAAAGATAAAAAGAAAAACATAATTAAAGAAAGAAAAATAAAAGAACAAGAATTTAGAGAGAAGATAATGATTGACATTGCATTTAAATTTTCAAAAACAAATTGAATTTGACTGGGAAGCAAAAAGCTGGAAGATCATTTCCACAAGTGGACAGTGTGAGAGAAGAATCTGCAACTTATGATTACACTAGCAGTATAGCTCGGCATTGCTTGGGTGTAATGAAAGCTTTAAAACTAATCTATGGTCAGGATCTCAGACTCTTTGGATGTTGGCACAAAAGACTAAAAAGCAATAATTGTTTCCAGTTAAAGCAAAACCATAGATTGAAAGAAAAATGAATGGATGTAAGTCAAATTTTCATTTCCTGGTATTGATATCAAATTTTCTGCACTATTGTAAGAACTGCGACCTTGAAACTTCTGAATATCATTTCTTATGTCTTTGTCTATGAGTGTATGAAATTTGATTAAAATTGGACCACTCCTTCTATAATCCGATTTTTTCGATTCTCGATATTTATGGGGGTACCTTGACACAAAACCTAGCTAAGAACACTCGCAGATGCTTATAGTACAATTGTGTAAATTTTCAAGAAAATCAGTACAGCCGTTTCGGAGTCTATAGGTAACGGACACACACACACAGACAAAGTTCCATTTATAAATAAGTTTAGATCTAGTAAAATGAAATCTAGAAGCCAATCTGATACTATGATTAAATTAATGGAGTTCTAATCATTAGAACATTTGAATATATTTATAGAAAAGTCACAGAGAAGCTACATTAGAACATTAGGAAAGTGACTAAAGTCAAAATGCCAGGTAGTGACCAATAACATTGCAGATTATTCTTTGTATTTTATCAAGATTCTCTAAATCTAATCTAAACTTATTTATAAACGGAACTTTGTATGTGTGTGTCTGTTTTCGTTACCTATATACTCTGAAACAGCTGAACTGATTTTATTGAAAATTTACACAGTTGTACTATAAGCATCTGCAAGTGTTCTTAGCTAGGTTTTGTGTCGAGGTACACTGGATAAATATAGAAAATCAATAATCGAAAAAATCGGGTTATAGAAGAAGTGGTTGGATTTTAATCAAATTTGATACACTCATAGACAAAGACATCAGAAACGATATTCAGAAGTTTCAAGGTTGCAGTTCTATCTTTGGATGACTTATTTGACTCCGATATTGGAAATCATTACTCCGATATCCTACCGGGTCTGATCAAAATCAGTTTTTCAGACCTTTTATTTTAGTTTTTTGCTTCGGGTTTGGCTCTAAGTAGGTATAATTGTAGTTCTTAGTCTCAGCCATGATACCATTTACTCAGAGGACTTATTTAGCCTTCAAAATTCAGTTTATGACAAAAAAAGCGTATTTGATATTGATACCAGGAAATGAAAATTTGACTTACATCAATTCATTTTTCTTTTAGTCTACGGTTTCGCTTTAACTGGAAACAACTATTGCTTTTTAGTCTTTTGTGCCAATGTCCAAAGAGTCTGAGCTGCAGGACCATGGATTAGTTTTAAAGCTTTCATTACACCCGAGCAACGCCGGGCTATACTGCTAGTAAAGAGCATAAGTGCCAGATCATATCTAGGTAGATACAGCATAAGGATGAATTTATAAATATGTAAGATAGTTTCTGGCATTTTCTAGAAAATCTTTTACAAATTTTCTAAATTTTCATTCTCTTCATACTCTAGAATTGTTGCTTTAGCAAATAAACTCATGAGAAGATACTTTCCCAACCACTGCAATTGTAACTTCTTCCAATCTAAGGCCAATTTATAGCCGCCTTCTTCTTCCATGTGCCCTGTCCCTTCAGGACATAGGCGATCATGGTTCTCCATGTCTCCCTACCTTGTGGCTCTTAGTCTGTTTGCTCGTGTTACTCCTGGCAACCCCCGTTCCGTCATCCACCTGATCAGGCCCTGCAAATATGTTATCCGCTGCCTTCCTCTGTCTCTTTTTCCTTCTATCTGGCCTATCAGTGTCAGGTTCTCCAAGCCCTTCTTCCTCATTGCGTGTCTCAGGAACTTCAGTTGTCTCTTCCTGATGCTCAGTATTAATTTCCTTTTCGTTGCCGTTCTTTCCAACACCTCGTTGTTGCTTGCATGCTCAGTTCACGATATCCGCAGCATCCTTCTGTAGAACCACATTTCCGCTGCTTCCAGTTTTGTCTTCATTTCCAATGATATTGTCCAGCATTCACTGCCGTATTGAAGAACTGACATCACATAGCAATCAAGCCTACATATCCCTATAATTCTACTCCAGTAAATGAAAATAAGAATTCAGTTTGAAATTTCATTCCACTGAAGAAGCCCAGAGTGTACAACAATGATGAGGACCACAGTCCAAACAATATAACAATCACAATACCTCTTCTCAGAAATAGACAAATGTCATTTAGTTAAATTTAAATATCAAATTAATTGGAGTAGATAGACTAAACTATCACCCGGTTCACACTCCACCCACGTCTATTGAACAGGTGAAGAGGCTCATCCCTTGTTTCCTGTTTAGGATGCGGTTTCCGGTTTTCTCTTTTCTAATCTTTTCACTCCTATGTAGCCCCCTGCACATCTGTTACCACCTTGCTTGGGGTGATATGATTAAAAAAAAAAACTACATTTCAGGCCAGTGGATATATAAATGTTTCTTGTCTTCAACTTGTACAGCACATAATGTCCTTGCTTTTGAATGATTCCTAAGGCTTTCAAAAATTTCAAAATTGTTGAATGATCAACTCCTCATGATTCTACAAGTTCAGCTTGCAAATGACATGAGTCTTCATACAGTAATGTCACCAGTTCTTCATCTTGAAAAGTTCAAACCTAACTTGTGCCAATATTATAAAATTTTACAAAAAAACTATGAAACCAACATATTTATTTAAATTTATTTGTGTGAACATTATTTTTTAATAGATAGTTGTATTTGAGTAGTCTGTTTTTCAGTACGTTTCAGTTTTATAAATGTCTTTTGTCTTCAACATGTACAGGACCCAATGTCCTTGCTTTTGAATCATTCCTAATGCTTTCAAATATTTTTATCAATTAAATTAAATTTGTTTTCCTTCTTGTAGATTACTATTATTGATTTGGATTTGGAAAACAGCAATAATTGTGAGAAAGATTTTCTGGAAATTCTGAATGGTGACAGACCGGATTCTCCGAGTTTTGGCAAAATGTGCAGCCATGAAAATAAAATTTCGTACATCACTCAAAACAACAAAGCGATTATAATGTTTAACTCAGACAATACCACAAGAGCACGAGGATTCCAATTAACTTATGCAATTCAAAGAGAAGGTGAGTTTTTGTATTTTTATAGCATTTTTAACTTGATTTTTTTAAAAGTTTCTCTTTTGTTAAAATTATAGCAAGATGTTGATAGCCGTCCATATTTATTCTCTGTGTGTTTGTATTTATATATAAAAATTTAGTGTATCGAGGCAGCAGATAATTTTCTGAACATATACTATTAAATATAAGAGACAATGAATGTCTATTATATTTAATCATGAGCCATTCTAAATATCATATTTTGGCTTTAATTTCAGGTGAAAATGAAAAAAAAAATTCTCCAACATTTGGATAATTTTTTATTAAGTTGTTTCTAAGCTTTTGGCTTACATTCATTGTCTCTTATATTTAACAGTATATGTTTAGAAAAAAAAAAGATATATATATATATATATATATATACACACATCCTACCAACCATAATAATTAGTGACCTGTCCAAAACTAAGCTACCCCACACCCTTCTCTTAACCCAAAGAGGTATCTCTATGACTAAAAACTGACAACTAGACCATCCTAAAACTCCTAACCCACAATCACTTACATTGTTTTCATTAACTACAGCATCACCCCAAATCACACATAGATAGCAGTAAAATAAACAAAAAATGTCTACCCTTCCTAAAAAAAAAAAGCTTAAATCCCAATATAAGAAGTACCCTTGGAGTAGATAGACTAAACTATCGTCCGGTTCACACTCCACCCACGTCTATTAAACAGGTGAAGAGGCTCATCCCTTGTTTCCTGTTTAGGATGCGGTTTCCAGTTTTCTCTTTTCCAATCTTTTCACTCCTATGTAGCCCCCTGCACATCAGTGGCGTTACCGCCTTGCTTGGGGTGATATGATTAAAAAAAAAAAAAAGACAAAATAAATAAGGAACCTGTCTTAAACTAAGCTACCTGTCCTTACCCAAGCCCACATTCACTCAAACATCATATCACCATAAATAAACCGTTTTCACCATTTAATTTTCATTTCAACTTATCACCTGATGACAAGCGCACGTGGCAGCTTCGAAACGCGAAAATGTTTGTGTAGTGATACTATGAATTTATAAACCATTGTAATAACCATTACAATACATATATATATTGTTATGTTGTGTATAACAGAAATAGTTGAGTAAATAATCACAACGTCCCTTGGGGAAAAGTGTTTGACCTATCAGTTGATGACTGTGCCTCTGAGGTCTCGTCATGGGTGAAAGCTGGCATTGATGCCTTCATACCCACCAGGAAGTATTGCTTAAAACCTCATTCCCCTCCGTGGTTCTCTCCAGCCTGCTCAGCCGCCATTGCCCACAGGAACCATTACTTCCATCTATTCCAGAGACAGCCAACTGATCACAATAGGCGCCTGTTCACATCCGCTCGCAGTGAGTGCAAGAGAACTCTAAATGACGCCAAACAGTTGTTTGCGGAGAGAATGCGACAGCACATAGCTGACCGCAAGTTCGGCTCCAAGGACTATTGGAGGATTTGTAAACGAGTGCTCAACAATAGGAAATCCTCAATACCTCCTTTAATCCATGGATTTGACGTTCTCACGTCATCTGCTGAGAAAGCTGAGTGCTTTGCCCGCAGATTCTCATCCAACTCCACACTCGACTCGTCCGGAGTGCACCCACCCGACTTCCCTATTAGAACTGAGGCCAAACTGCATGACGTGTATATTACCCCGACAATAGTATCCAGAGTAATTTCAAAACTCGACCCCCATAAGGCGTGTGGAGACGATGGAATCCCGGTGATAGTCCTTAAGAGGTGTGCCCCAGAACTTTCCCCTGTCCTCTCTAAACTGTTTAACTACTGCCTTTCTGCTTCCTGCTTTCCTGCATGCTGGAAATTCTCCTCAGTCGTTCCTGTCTTTAAGAATTGTGGTGAACCCTCGGACCCATCCAACTATCGCCCTATCAGTCTCCTACCAATATTCGGGAAAGTGTTCGAGGCTATAATAAATGCTGAAATAGTTCATCATCTCACCGCCCACAAGCTGTTCTCCGACAGGCAATATGGATTCCGATTTGACAGGTCCACAGCCGACCTGCTAACTACTGTAACGGAGTACATGCTACAGGCCCTTGATGAGTCTGACGAGGCTCGCGCGGTTGCTCTGGATATCTCCAAGGCTTTCGACAGGGTTTGGCACCCTGGCCTCCTATGCAAACTACGCGGTTATGGTATTACCGGTCGCCTGCTTGACCTAATCCAATCTTTCTTAAATAACCGCAAAATGAAGGTCGTTCTGAATGGGCGTGCCTCTTCGTCCTACAGCACGAATGCTGGTGTCCCACAAGGCTCTATCCTGGGCCCAACGCTCTTCCTTATTTTCATCAACGACCTCCCAGATGAGATCAGGTCCCAAGTAGGCATCTACGCAGATGACACTACAATATACTCCCGCTCCAGTAAGAAACCTGTCGTGGCGGACAGACATAATCTCGCTGCTGACCTTGAGCGGGATCTACACTCTGTGGTGAACTGGGGCAAGAAGTGGCTTGTCAACTTTAATTCCTCTAAGACCAAGCTGTTGTCTGTCAACCATTACAGGCAACCTCTTCTGCCTCCCATAAGCATGGACCAGATGATTCTCCCGGAGAGTAATACACTACGCCTCCTCGGACTTACCCTGTCCTCAGACCTCAAATGGAAGCACTATATTGAATCCATAGCAAAATCTACTGCTAAGAAGATTGGGTCACTATGTCGATCCAGGATGTTTTTTCCACCTGAATCCATCCTGCATATATACAAGTCAACCATCCGTCCGTGCATGGAGTACTGCTGCCATTTATGGTCAGGTGCCCCTGCCGTTCTCCTCAGTGTTCTTGACAAGCTCCAAAGGAGAGTCTGTAATGTGATAGGTACTGATCTGGCGACTCGTCTGCAGCCACTTTCCCATCGTCGAAATGTGGCCTCCCTCTGTCTCTTCTATAAATACTTTCATGGCTTCTGCTCGGATGAGCTTAAGTCACTGATGCCTCCTCAACAGGTGTTTACCCGTTCAACCAGACTGGCAACTGGGTCCCACCCATTCACAGTCAGGTTAGCCAAACGCAGACGACAATTCTACTCCTGCAGCTTCCTCTCTCGCACTTCCCGCCTGTGGAACTCACTCCCGTATTCTTGCTTTCCTGACGGCTACGACCTCCAGAAATTTAAAAGCAAAGTTAATACTCACCTACTAACCACTGGCCTCTAGCTCTCTCTCCCCTCCCCTGTATAACCTTCCCTTTCTCTCCGCCCATGTACCTGTCATTGCACCTGCTTTCTCAGTTTTCTATTGTTCCTTTCTAACTAGCTTGTACTCCTCACTCTTTTCTAATTAATCTTTCTACATTTATGTAACCCCCTGCACATCAGTGGCGTTTCTGCCTTGCTCGGGGTGAAATGATTAAAAAAAAAAAAAAAAAAAAAAAAGTAAATGAAATATATTACCGGGAAAAGGTATGTACAACAGCGTTATTAGTAGAGTACAGGAACAAGGGTTTAGTAACACGTATCGTAGTAAGACATAGTTTGTGTATAGCACACTTCCGGTTCGCTACCGGAAATACTCAACTGACTTGGTATTGAGCTGAACAGTCAACCAGAACACTGAGCAGTCAACACTGAATGCAACGCTCGAGGTCTTTCCACTACCACTTTATGTAGTGATAGGAATAGTCCATTATTAGAACAAAGGTGGAGAGCACCCTAACACACACACATATCTATATATATATATATATATATATTGTGTGTATTTTGGCAGCATTTTTCCATTAATACAGGTTTCATTGAATAATATAGACAAGTTCTGTCTATTTATTTTGTGTAAGATCCGTTCATATGATCTGATTAGCTTGATAGTGTTGTCATGGAAAGACAAGAAATCGCAATATTTGTTGATTTTTTTATCAGGTCTGAGCTTTCGGCTTACATAAGCCATTATCAAAGGATGAACATTTAATGTTCAGTGAACATAGGACATTTAAATTATTATTAACAGAGTGGAGTTATACAGAGAAAATTAGACAGGTCCATTTTTTGTGCCGCAAAATGTTGGTGCGTTTATATATATATATATATATATATGTATAATTTCTTTATAAGAATAAAAAATTAATATGAATAGACAAAATTAAAAAATAATTAAAAAGAAAACATTAAAATGAAATAAATAAACAGATATACTCTCACTAGGGTCAAGTGAAAAAATAAAAATTCTGGAATCATATTTCTTATGATAATAAAAAGTTGTATCTTAGAAGTGCTAAATCCAAAATATTATCAGGCTTGATTAATATCTTAAGCTGCTGAATTTAGCTTGAAAAATTAACATTTTAAATAGTCAATGTTTAGAATTTATTTTTTTTTATTTGATAGTGTTTGTGATCTAATAGTAATGTAAGAATATGAAAGCAGTTAGCAACCCAGTCAGACAATCAACTTTTAAAAATTAATTTCTCTCACTCATCATTTGCTTTAAAAAGATTCTTCCATCAAATATTTTAAAATTTCACTTAAAATATGTGTCCTAAGATAATATTTGCAAACTGTAAATTGAAATATATCACAAAGCAAAAAACAGACAAAGAGACTTGACACTCTGCTGCTGAAATTTTTTTTTTATAAGCGTTTCACCCCAAGCAATGTATTTCACTGCCACTACCTCGCAGAGGGCTACATAGAGTGGAGAAAGGATGGTTAAATATAGGTAATGTCCGAGAGTGGGTGATAGGTGGGTAAGAATACCGAGAATGAGGGTTGGGTAGATGAGAGTGTTGGGAGAATAATTGGAAGTTAGTGTGATAGGAGGTGTCTATTGACCCTACATTTAAACACCTGGAGATTGTATCTGTTGGGAAAGCAGACATGTGGAAAGAAATTCCACAGGTGGGAAGCACGAGAAAAGAAGCTGTTTGAGTAGAAATTACAGTTACATCTTGTCTGTTTAACTGTAAAAGGGTGGGACCTAGTTGCCAATCTAGTATCTTGTGTAATTTCGTGCTTGGGTGGCATCAATGATCTAAGTTATTCGGAGCAGAAGCCATGAAAGTATTTGTAGAAGAGGCACAGGGAAGCCACATCACGCCGGTGAGAGAGTGGTTGCAGCCGGTCTGCCAAGTCTGTATCAACCACGTTACAGATTCTCCTTTGTATTTTGTCAAGAAGCCCAAGGAGAGTAGCAGGATTCATTGTTTTTAGAACAAACTTGTTAAAAGAGAAAGAAAATATTTTAGATAATAATGGACACAATTGATCAATTTAATTCACTCTCTTCTGGTCAGTCATATTGCCCAAGGAAGATTAACCACTTAATCAGTCAGTTAAGTGCCATACGTGATACACGCTCGGGCGATCATGTCTCGAAAGAAACATGACTGACTGGGCAGAAAATTATCCCGCTGTAGGTTGCCATTACTTTCTGTGGTAGACTGGTTGCCGACCAAGGCTATAGAACCCAATCTGTCCTGCTATTTAACCCATAACTGGAAGGAAGAGACGGATTAATACCTTTCCCAAGGGTATTTGCGCATAAGTGAATACAATGGATTCAACTGGAATTCGAACCCGGCTCCCCAGTTTCTCGTTCCGAGCCGATATCCACTGTACCACAATGCACATCCACTTAATACTTGCTTGCAAATAGATTCAATTTGTCATTTCACTTAAAGTACATTTTTCCATCAAGACAGAGAAGCACACATCACTGTAATCAAATAGATAGTGTCAGCATCTATAATGTTTCCCTGATAACAATTTAAACATTAGATACAAAATTTGCAGAACAGTTCATCAGGAAGATTAGTGAAAGAGTTGTTGCTGGTGAGTAATGAAACTTTAATTTTAAAATGTTTTACAGGATGACTCAGTCAGTTGAGAGCCATACGTGATACACACTCACTAGGGCCGAGTGAAAAAATGAAAATTCTGGAATCATATTTCTTATAATAATAAAAAGTTGTATCTTAGAAGTGCTAAATCCAAAATAGTATCAGGCTTGATTAATATCTTGGGCTGCTGAATTTAGCTTGAAAAATTAACATTTTAAATAGTCAATGTTTAGAATTTTTTATTTTTTTTTATTTGAAAATGTTTGTGATCTAATAGTAATGTAAGAATATGAAAGCAGTTAGCAACCCAGTCAGACAATCAACTTTTAAAAATTAATTTCTCTCACTCATCACTTGCTTTAAAAAGATTCTTCCATCAAATATTTTAAAATTTCACTTAAAATATGTGTCCTAAGATAATATTTGCAAACTGTAAATTGAAATGTATCACAAAGCAAAAAACAGACAAAGAGACTTGACTCTCTGCTGCTGAAAATGTTAGGTGAAAAAGCACTTTGGACATTATGACCGATATGAGATCAAAATCCACCCAACCCAGTTTCCTGATTCATTGTTTTTAGAACAAACTTGTTAAAAGAGAAAGAAAATATTTTAGGTAATAATAGACACAATTGATCAATTTAATTCACTCTCTTCTGGTCAGTCATATTGCCCAAGGAAGGTTAACCACTTAATCAGTCAGTTAAGTGCCATACCTGATACACGCTTGGACGATCATGTCTCGAAAGAAACATGACTGACTGGGCAGAATATTATCCAGCAGTAGGTTGCCATTGCTTTCTGCTGTAGACTGGTTGCCGACCAAGGCTATAGAACCCAATCTGTCCTGTTATTTGACTCATAGCTAGGGGGATAAGAGATGTATTATATTACTAAGTAGCAATTAGTGGGGGATCAGTTTATTACATTATAACAATAGAAAACCAATCCCCTACTTTATGGCCAGTAGACGCCGTAATCATTATTCCAACTAATATCGGTCAGTTAAGTGCCATATGTGATACACGCTTGGGCGATCATGTCTCGAAAGAGACATGATTGACTGGGCGGAAGATTATCCTGCAGTAGGTTATCATTGAACCCAATCTGTCCTGTTAGTCGACTCATAGCTAGAGGGAGAAGAGATGTATCATATTATTATGTAGTAATTAGTGGAGGATCAGTTTATTACTTCATAACAATAAAAAACGATCCCCCACTTTATGGCCAGTAGAAGCCTTACTCATGATTCCTACTATTATGCTCAGTCAGTTAAGTGCCATACATGATACACGCTTGGGCGATCATGTCTAAAAAGAAACATGACTGACTGGGCAGAATATTATTCAGCAGTAGGTTGCCATTGCTTTCTGCGGTAGACTGGTTGCCGACCAAGGCTATAGAACTCAATCTGTCCTGTTATTTGACTCATAGCTAGGGGGAGAAGAGATGTATTATATTATTAAGTAGAAATTAGTGGGGGATCAGTTTATTACTTCGTAACAGTAGAAAACCAATCCCCCACTTTATGGCCAGTAGAAGCTGTAATCATTATTCCAACTGATATATATTGTCAGTCAGTTAAGTGCCATACGTGATATACGCTTGACTGACTGGGCAGAAGAGTATCCCGCGGTAGGTTGCCATTGCTTTCTGCATTAGACTGGTTGCAAGCCAAGGTTATAGAACCCAATCTGTCCTATTATTTAACCCATAATTGAAGGGAAGAGACATTAATACCTTTCCCAAGGGTATTTGTGCATAAGTGAATGCAAGAAATTCAACTGGAATTTGAACTCAGCTCCCCAATTTGTCATTCTAAGTTAATATCCACTGCACCACAATGCACATCCTACTTATTCCAAAATTCAACATATTAAGTTTTCTCTCTTTGGATCCCAACAGCCTCTGAAAAATGAATGCAGTACCTACCTATAATGATGTTATCTAAACATATGGGACATGTTTCACCGAAAAGAGACGCAATCCATACATATGGGACATGTTTCTCCAAAAAGAGATGCAATCCATACATATGGGACATGTTTCTCCAAAAAGAGATGCAATCCATACATATGAGACATGTTTCACCAAAAAGAGATGCAATCCATACATATGGGACATGTTTCTCCAAAAAGAGATGCAATCCATACATATGGAACATGTTTAATCAAAAAGAGACACAATCCATACATATGGGACATGTTTCTCCAAAAAGAGATGCAATCCATACATATGGGACATGTTTCTCCAAAAAGAGATGCAATCCATACATATGGGACATGTTTCTCCAAAAAGAGATGCAATCCATACATATGAGACATGTTTCACCAAAAAGAGATGCAATCCATATATATGGGACATGTTTCACCAAAAAGAGATGCAATCCATACATATGGTACATATGGAACATGTTTAATCAAAAGTAAAAGATATCTCTCAATCAATCTTAGTTTTCTGCTATAAGGAAAGTATATCTCTTGAAAACCTTATTTGCCTTGGATGTGATGGAATTGCCATGAATACCGGTTATTCAGGAGGAATAATTATACTACTAGAGAAGAAAATGCTGAAACCATTATAGTGGATCATTTGTCTTATTCAGTTGAATGAGTAATCTCTGTGTCACATCTTTAAATACCTGGATAGAACAACTACAGGCACTTGAAGCTATTTTAGTAATGTAAGAAAGACACAAACAGAATTCAAACATTTAAAAGTGAAAAAGTTTGAAAAAAATTTTTTCAATATGAGTTTCAAGATGATAATATTGAATTAACAAAGGATCAAAGATACCTTTTTGAGATACGCCGAGCTATTGATAAAGGCGAAGCTTCAGATCTCTTGGCTGGAAAAAATCCAGGAAAACACTCCCACTCACGCTGAGGGACAACAGTAAACTAAACATTATGTCTATATATTGGAACCAAACAACCAGAAGGAAAACTGAAAGCAATTGCAACGTTTATCATGAAATGACATGCCCCTTCACAGTTAAACGATTTTGGTCATTTGGTCATGGATCTCCTCATGTTCTCAAAACAATTCATGATCTTGTTGGGGCACTCTCCACCTTTCCACTGAAATGGACTATTCGAATCACTATATAAAATAGTAGTGATTATACCTCGAGGAAGGAAGTCGAGTGAGCGAGTCAGTCGGGTATTTCTGGTATTGCACCGGAAGTGTTCTACTAGTCAATCTATCACGTCTCTACAACGATAATGTATACTAATTACCTTGTTCTGTATTCTACTAATCCGCACCTCTTGTAAATACTTCTCTTTCCTGTCAATACAACTACTTTTATACTATTACGTTGTTTTGTATTATTTCACATAATTCTGTTACCCGTCATAACAGATCTGAAGTCCTGCCCAATAACCAAAAAGTAATAGTTCATTTTGTATGTCAAAGAAATGCATATTTTCTGCATCCTGAGAACATGCTCCTTTCTATGCTCTATGATGAACATAAATATTTGTGTGAGAATTAACCATTAGGCAAATTTTCAAAGCCAGACAGGAATGCGACAATGAAGTTCAACAATTCAGATTACCAAAAATCAATTTTGATGCTTCTGCTTACTTTTCTATAATTTCTTGGACAGATTTATCATCTTATACTGAACCCCCACTTAACCATGAAGTTCACAATTGAGGAATTGTGAGAAAAGGGTAGAACTCTCCCATTTGGGGTGGGGTGGGGGCTGCCTTGTCACACCCAAGCTGTTAAATGTTGTGTAAAGGCAGGAACTGCAGCTTGTGCCTCAGTGTGTGGACAAAATAATCAGGATGGATTTATTTGAGCAATGTATTTCTCTAGACAAAAACATTACAAAATTTGAAGCAAAAAACATTTTTTTTTTTAACTTAAATGAATAAATGAAGATGATGATTATTGACAACTACAATCAGCATTTATATCTTTATTAGATGACCTGCCCTGTTGGCCGGGCTTCAGAATATGCCAACTGCACTTCTGCAGGGGGTAAAAGTCCCTCCAAGGGGGCCACCTTTTGGCCGTGGGTGGCAACCTGTAGTGCCTGAGGACGGGATCCTGGTGGTTGAGCAGGTCGTAACCCAGGTGAAAAGTGGTCATGATCTGTAACACACCACTTTAGCCCTTACCTGGGCTAGACAGGCAATCAGATTGGGCCCAATCCAATCATTCGGCTTGTCCTGTCTCCTTTTTTAATGGAAAAAGGTATATCAAGTAAGTCAAATCTGAAAAACTTTAAAAAAAACTTAGAAATGGTAACCTGCTAGTGGAAGTTCAAATGAAGAAACACGCAGATAATTTGCTCAAAATGGATACATTTCACAACATCAAATGTAGAGCGTATCCATGTGCTATAAGAAGCAGAAGCTTTCATTAGCAACACCAGAGGAAATCAAAACAGCATTAAAAAAAGAGGGTGTAAAGGAACATAAAAGAATTACCATCAGACGAAACAATGAAATTATACAGACACACACACAAATACTCACTTTCGATAAACCATCCATACCAAAAGATATCAGGATTGGCTATACAACAGAAAGGGTAGAGCAGTTTATACCAGCTCCCCTCTGATGCTTCAAATGTCAAAAATTTGGTCATCACAAAGACATTTGCAGAGGACGCCAAGTGTGTGGGAATTGTGGTGAACATGACCCAAACCACACAGAGAGTGAGTGCAAAAATATAAACTGTGCAAACTGCCATGAAGGACCTGTGATGTCTACAAGAAAGAAAAGGAAATAATGTATGTAAAACACACCAAAAATTTACCCTTCCCATAAGCTAGAAAAATTCTTGAAAGCTATATGGGAACAAAAACATATGCCAATGTTGTACAAAAGCCAAATCAAAAACCTCAGGACACCACTTTAATAGATAACTACAAAAAACTTATTGAAAAGTTAGTGAATTTGAATACAAGAGAATGGCCAACATTCCAAGAAAACCTAAAAAAATGTATTCAACAGAAACAAAACTAACCGAGTCTAGTACAAAAACAAAAGTAAATATTGATAACCATGTAGAACTGCCCAAAAAGTGTTTCAGGATGACTGAATGTACATGTGAAAGATGCCAAAGATCACCAAGTCAACCTTTGGATTCTAACAAAGACATGATTGAAAAATAAGACAAAAGATAATACTATTAAAAAGAAGGTCTCAACTACAAGAATAACACAATCTGCCCCGATAACCGCATCAAACAAATCCAAGGAACCTGAAGAAATGGAGATTGAAAATAAAACTCCACAAATAAGCAAAACTCAAAACAAAAGAACCCATAAATCTCTGAATTAAATCTAAATGGAAAATAATTTAATCCAGTGGAATATCAGAGGATTAAGGGCCAGTTATTCAGAATTGTTATTGCTCATCACTAAATACTGCCCAGTAATCATATACCTTCAAGAGACTCACCTCAAAAGCAACTATACCATTAAAATTAAAAACTATCATTCACACAATTATATCAAACATCATATTGATGGACTTTCTGGTGGGTCATCAGTGATCATAAACAATAATATCCCACACACGGAAATCAAACTAAATACAAGTCTACAAACAGCCGCTATATCAGCAACCATCCATAAAACAACAACAGTGTGTTCATTGTATATTCCTCCAAACCAAGAACTAAAAGAATCAGAGTTGGTAATTGATTGATTAAATTATCTAAGACCCTTCATTATAATGGGTGATTTCAATAGCCACAACAAGATCTGGAGAAGTAAAAAACAGATAAAAAGGGCAAAACTATAGAATCAATATTAAATAGGCATCAGTTATGCATATATAATAACACAAATACATATTTGCACCCAGCAACAGGCACATACTTTATAATTGATTTAACAATATGTGACCCTAACCTGTTTCTAGATTACAACTGGAAAGTGCATGACGATACATGTGGAAGTGACCACTTTCCGATTCTATTAGAAAACAAGGTTAATAAATTAAATAAAGGAACTCCGAACTGGAATCTGAAAAAGGCGAATTGGGATGGTTTTAAAACATCATGTCTTGCTGAATTAACTCCAGAAGCAAATAAAAACAAAGAGGAAGACATTTTATATTTTACGAACACACTACTAAATATAACTGAAAGATATATACCAAAAAGCTCCACCTCATTAAAATACCATAGGCCATGGTTCAACAAAGAATGCCAAAAAGCTGTAAAACTACGCAGAGCAGCATTAAAGAAATTCAAAATAAATCCAACAAAAGAAAACTTAAACTCATTCAAAAATAGCAGAGCCAAAGCCCGAAAGATCATTTATGACTCCAAATGAAATTCATGGAAAAATTACATGGTCAATATAAACAATAACATAAAACCAAAAGAAATATGGCAGATGATCCGAAAAATAGCAGGCAAAAATAACAATACTTCCACAAAACACATCATTCACAATAATCTGAAGATATCTGACGAGAAAGATATAGCAAATCATCTTGCCGAAACTTTCTCACAAAACTCATCCACTAAAAACCGAAGTAAAAACTTCCAAACCATCAAAACCAGAGCAGAAAAAGTAAAAATAAAATTTCCAAACAAAAATACAGAAACCTATAACCAGCTTTTTTTCTATAATAGAACTAAAATAATCTCTTAACAAGGCTCACAATACTGCAGTTGGACCAGATAAGATTCATTATCAATTTCTAAAATAATTACCAGAAACCTCACAAAAATATCTCCTACAAATATACAATAACATATGGAACAGTGGGAACATCCCTAAAATATGGAAACAAAACACAGTTATACCGATGCAAAAACTGTTCAGACGTAACAAATACAAAAAATTACAGGCCCATTGCTCTTAGCAGTTGTGTGGATGATCGATGCCAGATTGACATGGTACCTAGAAAAGAACAAATTAATAACCGAATATCAATCTGGTTTTAGAAGCCGAAGAAGCCCAATAGATCATTTGATCAGATTAGAAACATTTATCAGAGAGGCTTCTATTAAAAAAGATCTAGTGGCTGTCTTCTTCAATCTAGAAAAGGCATATGATACAACCTGGAAATACGATATAGTAAGAGACCTCAAAAACCTTGGGCTAGAGGGTAGAATGCCAATATTTATTAAAAACTTTCTAGAAGATAGAAAATTTAAAGTCCAAATAGGAAATTATTTTCTTTGAAGAAAAGGAACAATAAATGGGTGTACCTCAAGGTAGTATACTGTCTGCTATGTTATTTAATATAAAAATAATATTGTAAAAAACCTAAATAGAGGAACAAACTGTGCTTTATATGTGGATGATTTCCTGATATGTTATAAAGCAAAAAACATGAACCACATTGAAAGACACCTTCAGATCTGCCTCGATAAGCTAAACAAATGGACCACAGTGAATGGACTAACATTTTCAAAAGAAAAAACGAAATGTGTCCACTTCTGCAACCTATGTAAACTCCACCTTGACCCAGTACTGAAAATTGATAATACCGAAGTCCCAGTAGTAGATCATTACAAATACCTGGGAGACATTTTTGATCGCAAACACTCTTTCATTCCCCATATTAAATACTTACGAATGAAATGCAATAAAACTATGCAATTACTCAGAACTATAGCACATACTGATTGGGGAGGAAGCAAAGAAACATTAATAAAATTGTATTGCACTTTAATCAGATCAAAACTTGATTATGGCTGCTTCATTTATGGAGCAGCCCGAAAAACATACTTGAAAAAACTAAATACGATTCATCACCAGGGAATTAGATTAGCTGTTGAGAGCTTGTACACAGAAGCAAATGAACCACCTCTTAACTTGAGACAGGAAAAACTCTCTCTGCAATATTACTTTAAACTTTCATTATGCCCTCTAAATCCAGCTTTCAGTACTATTTTCCAACCACAATACACAGAGCTTTTTCAGTAAAAAGAAACGGCTATCAAACCTTTCAGTTTACGGATTAAAGAATTCATACAAGAGAACCAAATAGACACAACGCAAGTTCACGAATCAACTATATCTTCTACAACACCCTGGATAATAAATCAACCAAAAGTTATTCTCGATCTGACAAAATACCCAAAATACAAAACTAACCCAATCATATACCAATCAGAAATACTTGACATAAAAAATAACCATCCAGACTACCTTTATGTATATACAGATGGAGCAAAAAACGAAAATAAAGTAGGATCTGCTGCCATACTTAAAGATCGGAAGAAACATAAAAGATTACTAAATACGGCTTCCATATATAGTGCTGAAATAATTGCTATTAATTTGGTGCTCGATATAATAACTACAACCCATTGCAACAAATTCATAATCTTCACAGACTTGTTATCTGTGCTTACTACTTTAAAAACAAATCCTTTCCGATCCTTTAATCACAAGTATTAAACAGAGTGTATAATTTGACTAAAAGCAAGGAAATAATCTTTTGTTGGATCACAAGCCATTTAGGTATTCAGGGAAATGACAGGGCAGACTTGGAAGCAAAGAAAGCAATGAAAGATAAAATAGCAAAAATCAAAATTTCTTACACTCATTTTAAAGCTGTAGTGAAGAGAATAATTTTTAAAAAGTGGCAAAATTATTAGGATAGATACACTAACAGCAAACTCTACAACATAAAACCTACTATTAGAGAATGGAACATTCAATACAGAAATAGAATAGAACAGGTTTTGCTGACCCGCCTTCACATAGGCCATACCTACATCCCGCACCATCATTTACTGGAGGGCACAGAATCCCCAATATGTACCAGCTGTCAAAAAAGGTTAAGTGTCAAACACATACTTTTAGAGTGTACAAACTTCAATAGAGTGCGAAAGAAGTATTACTGAACAAGTAGTTTGAAAAAACTATTCATGGAAACAAGACCAAGCAGGATACTCGAATTCTTAAAAGAAATCGAAATGTACTCAAAAATATGACTGGTTGAATACTATCTCACACACACATAGATATATGTATTTCTACCAACTTGCTATATATTCCAAAACTTGGTTCTACCGAATGTGCATTTGCAAATCTTGTATATGTCATACATATACATACAATGTATGTAGGCTGGATTTGGCTTCAGATAACCCGTGGTGGTTGGTATGCCATAAAATCTAAACAGCCAAATTAAATATAAACATTTTTATAAAACATTTTATGAATTTAAAATGTGTTAAATATATAAATTTGTTAAATTTATAAGTCTGTTATATATATTAATTTGTTAAATATACAAACTTCTTGAAATTGTTCTTAACTTTTTGATCGATTTTTAATAATTCAATTTGGCGTTAAATAACCCAAGATGGGGTGATATGCCCTAAAACAAAACCAACCAAACAAAACTTTATTAGATCACAAGCACTATCAAATTAAAAAATAGAACATTTTAGAAATTGCATATTTAATATAAATGTCAATTTTTCAAACTATATTTTAGCAGACCAAGATATTAATCAATTTTAATAATGTTTAGGTTTTGTTACTTCTAAGTAAAAATACAACTTTTTATTACTATTAGGAATATGATTTCAGAGTCTTGACTTTTTTCAGTCCACCCTAATGCACACACACACACACACACACACAAATAAAAAGATACACTAAACACACACGTATATATATAATAATCTCTAAACTTACTTATAAATGGAACTTTGTGTGTCTGTTACCTAAGACTCCGAAATGGCTGATCTGATTTTCTTGAAAATTTACACAGTTGTACTCTAAGAGTCTGCGAGTGTTCTTAGCTAGGTTTTGTGTCGAGGTACCCCTGATAAATATCAAAAATCGTACATGCCAGAGTAGCTACTGTTTTTCAAAATCTACCATTCTTCCAGAGTGCTCAATCAGGGTGTGAGAGCATATATATATATATATATATATATATATATATATATATATATATATATATATAATTCACTATGTTGAGGGATAAAAGAAAAGAAGAAAAAGTTGGAAATTGCTAAAGAATACAATGGAGAATATAAATAAGATAAAAAATGTTGGGGCTGTGTGAATTAGTAAGGGTCTAAGTATTTAATAAGAATTTGTTTCTATGTCTGCATGTGGACATTAATTCGCTTTAGTTTAATAACTTAGGGTTATTTAGATGTTATAAGATTATAATATTTTCTAAAATCTATCAGTTTCCTGTTCTATTTTTTCCATTGTTTTATGTAGTAATTTCCCCAGGTAATAGTTGGGTTTTTCTTATTTTTTAAAACCAAAAATATTTATCTGTTTAATATTATTCAAAATTAGTTTATGATTATTGATCTTGATTTCCATTGACTATCCGTAGAGCTACAGATGATTTGTTGTATTGGTATTGGTGTCAATATCGATCAGTAATATAAAGAGATAGTGTTGTAAGTTGATTAGTTTTGATTAGTGTTGTAAGTTGATTAGTTTTGATTAGTGTTGTAAGTTGATTAGTTTTGATTAGTGTTGTAAGTTGATTAGTTTTGATTAGTGTTGTAAGTTGATTAGTTTTGATTAGTGTTGTAAGTTGATTAGTTTTGATTAGTGTTGTAAGTTGATAAAGAAAGACAGTGGTTAATTATTTTCATTTCTTATTTTTTTTCAGCATCAAATAATTAATCCTCTTGTATGATATTTTTTTCGTAGTTTGTGGCGGTTATCATAATGGTAAAGAAGGAAGGATAATGAGTCCAAATTATCCAAACAGTTATCCTCCAAATAAAGAATGTGTATGGAAAATCACAGCCCCATTGAATCATGCTATCAGCATGAAATTCATTCCACCTTTTGATTTGGAAAGGTCAACGAGCTGTCAGAATGACTACGTGATGGTAATTGATACTTTTTCTAATGCTTTTCTTCTTTTATGTATCATCACTCTTTCGAACATTAGCGATCATGGCCATCCACATCTACCTGTCCTTTGTAGCTCATAATGAATTTTGTTGTTTTGTTATTTCTCCCAGTGAAACATATACTAACAAGCTGCATAGATCTTGAACAAATGCAATTAAGATACTGTCAAGAAAACAATCTGAAAGACATTTTCAACAAAGCTGACCCAAATGACCTTTTAGAATTTCTAAAAGCAACAAAATTTTATAACAAAATCTAGTTGCAAAAGAAGATAGCATATAACCATCACACATCAAATCACAACACCTCTACTTATATCTCAACAGCAATACTCACAAAAGATCAACAAGCAGTAAACAAAAACCAAACAAATTCTTCAGCATTAAATGACCCAAAAGGGTAGATATGCTGGTAAAACAAATAACCAAACTAAACCAAACCCGATTCTAACATCCATTTACTCAAGCTCATCAAGTATGTTACATGATACTTACTTTTTTTACCTTAATTGGTCTTTTGAGGATCAGATTCTCTAAGCCCTCTTTCCTCATTAACTAAACTTATTTATAAATAGAACTTTGTCTGTGTGTGTGTATCCATTTCCTATAGACTCCCAAACAGCTGAACCGATTTTCTTGAAAATTTACACAGTTGTACTATAGGCATCTGCGAGTGTTCTTAGCTAGGTTTTGTGGCAAGGTACCGCCGATAAATATCGAAAATCGATAATCGAAAAAATTGAGTTATAGAAGAAGTGGTTTGATTTTAATCAAATTTGATACACTCATAGACAAAGACACAAGAAACGATATTCAGAAGTTTCAAGGTTGCAGTTCTTACAATAATGCAGAAAATCGATAATATATATATATATATATATATATATATATATATATATATATAAAAGGCAAGATATTTGTGTGTCTATTTATCTGCCTGTATGTCCATATTTTTTTCAGCCCTTTTATTTTAGTTTTTGCTCTGGGTTTGGCTCTAAGTAGGTATAATTGTAGTTCTTAGTCTCAGCAATGATACCATTTACTCAGAGGACTTATTTAGCCTTCAAAATTCAGTTTATGATGAAAAAAACTTATTTGATATCGATACCAGGAAATCAAAATTTGACTTACATCCATTCATTTTTCTTTCAGTCTACGGTTTCGCTTTAACTGGAAACAACTATTGCTTTTTAGTCTTTTGTGCCTACGTCCAAAGAGTCTTAGCTCCAGGACCATGGATTAGTTTTAAAGCTTTCATTACACCCGAGCAACGCCAGGCTTTACTGCTAGTTTCTTAATAAAATCCAAAGAAGAATCTAGAATATTATTGGCCATAAACCTGACAAGCATTAATATATTCATGCATAGTTCTCTTTAAGATTGTGGTATGTATATTGACTATATTTTAATGTTAAATGTTTTATTTTCTGCTTTTAAAGATTGAAGGAAAACAGTTGGGAAATACTGAAATTCAGCAACAGAAATTTTGTGATTATGACACTGTTCAACATCAAATGTACAATTTAACAAATGAAGTGACAGTCATTTTCAACTCAAATAACAGAATCAGTGGAAATGGTTTCTTAATGGAATGGAAATCAGGTATACTCTGTTATTTCTTTACTTCTTATAATGAAAGACGTTGGCTTGGAGCAAAGTGTAGGATCTGTTCCCCGCATCTCTAATGGTAATATTAGATATTTACTTATGAAGGAACATTTGGTATTCATTGACCATTTGGTATTCAATTCTAGTTAAACTTTTCTTCACTCCTTAGAAAATACTTACACTCAAAGTGTAGTATCTGTTCCCCGCATCTCTAATGATAATATTAGATATTTACTTATGAAGGAACATTTGGTATTCATTGACCAGTACAATTCTAGTTAAACTTTTCTTCACTCCTTAGAAAATACTTACAATCAAAGTGTAGTATCTGTTCCCTGCATCTCTAATGATAATGTTAGATATTTCCTTGAAGAGAAATATTTGGCAATCATTGACCGGTATAATTCCAGTTAAAATTTTCTTCACACCTTGGATATCGGCCTGGCATCAAATGATTGCATCTGTTCTTCTCATCTCTAATCGTAATATTAAATATTTATTTATAAAAAAATATTTGGCATTCATTGACCAGTATAATTCCAGTTTAACTTTTCTTCCCTCATTTGACATCAAACTGGCATCAAAGTGCAGTATCTGTTCTATTAATTTTTAATGGTAATATTACACATTTCCTTATAATGAAATATTTACCATTCATTGTCCGGTACAATTTTAGTTATAATTTTCTTCACTTCTTGGATGTTGACCTGGCATCAAAGTGTAATAACTGTTTTCCTTACCTCTAATAGTAATATTAGATATTGTCTTATAAAGAGACATTTGATATTCATTGACTGGTACAATCCCAGTTCAAACATTTCTTCACTCTGGGACATTGGGCTGGCATCAAAGTGTAGTATCTGTTCTCATCCCTAATGGTAATATTATATATTGTCTTATAAAAGAATATTTGGCATTCATTGACTAGTTTTTTTTTTGTTTTGTTTTTTTTAATCATTTCACCCCGAGCAAGGCGGAAACGCCACTGATGTGCAGGGGGGTTACATAAATGTAAAAAGATTAATTAGAAAAGAGTGAGGAGTACAAGCTAGTTAGAAAGGAACAATAGAAAGCTGAGAAAGAAGGTGCGATGACAGATACATAGGAGGAGAGAAAGGGAAGGTTATACAGGGGAGGGGAGAGAGCTAGAGGCCAGTGGTTAGTAGATGAGTATTGACTTTGCATTTAAATTTCTGGAGGTTGTAGCCGTCAGGAAAGCAAGAATACGGGAGTGAGTTCCACAGGCGGGAAGTGCGAGAGAGGAAGCTGCAGGAGTAGAATTGTCATCTGCATTTGGCTAACCTGACTGTTAATGGGTGGGACCCAGTTGCCAGTCTGGTTGCACGGTTAAACACCTGTTGAGGAGGCATCAGTGACTTAAGCTCATCTGAGCAGAAGCCATGAAAGTATTTATAGAAGAGACAGAGGGAGGCCACATTTTGACGATGGGAAAGTGGCTGCAGTCGAGTCGCCAGATCAGTACCTATCACATTACAGACTCTCCTTTGGAGCTTGTCAAGAACACTGAGGAGAACGGCAGGGGCACCTGACCATAAATGGCAGCAGTACTCCATGCACGGACGGATGGTTGACTTGTATATATGCAGGATGGATTCAGGTGGAAAAAACATCCTGGATCGACATAGTGACCCAATCTTCTTAGCAGTAGATTTTGCTATGGATTCAATATACTGGTTCCATTTGAGGTCTGAGGACAGGGTAAGTCCGAGGAGGCGTAGCGTATTACTCTCCGGGAGAATCACCTGGTCCATGCTTATGGGAGGCAGAAGTACAATCCCAGTTATAATAATATAAGAATTCTAGATGATACTGCTATGGTTAACTCAGAAAAAAAACTCTAGAACCTCCTAGACAGAGTGGTAGGAAAACGCCCCAAAAAATTAAATAACATGAACTAGTATTTGTCTACATTTCTGAGATGAGGTTGTATTTACAGTATTTACATTATTCTGACTATTGTCTTCATCTTTGTTGCCAGTTGTTTGTGTCCTTAAGAACACATGGCCCAGTGGATATAGACGTTGGTTAATTCCTGTGACTTGACCCAAAGAGTTATGATTTCAATATCAGGCTACAGTAGTGGTAAACAATTAACTTACAGGTTTAGAGGGAGATAACTCATGACTACCAGATGTGGATTTGATGTGGACCGGAGATGGGAACACGAAATGATAACTCAAAACACAATGGTAAGGTTAACAACATATATTAAGTCAAAAATAGATACAAGAGAAAAGAGCAAATATAAGCTTGGCTTAATAGGGACTGACAGAAAGACAGACTGTGCTGAGCTGAACTGAAGCCATGAGAGTGATTAACTCTCAGTTAATATACTAGTAGGAAGAGTCCATAGTTAAGTGGGTAACACCCCACAGCACCCACCTTCCAAGAGCTTTTCCCCCAAAAAGCTGTTTAATATTTCTTCCGTTTTGGATCGACAATCAAATGATCCACAAATTTTCTTTTTCTTCCAGATCACCTTATTTCGGGTGAAGCTTGGGGTGCTTCAAGATCAAAACTCTTGAAGATGGTGTCTATCAGCTCGTCATTAGTCAGTGGTGATACATTAATGTTCGTTGCCCGACATTTCCTCAATTGTTTCTGATGGCACTTCTGTGTATTCTTGGGGCCTTGAATTATATATACAAGATCTTGAATTTTGTCAAATACGCTTAGTACGTGCTCCTGATGGTCTTTCATTGATTTACTAGTAATTAGGATATCATCAAGAAAGGCGGTTCCAAAATCAAGGTTGCTCATAACCTACTGAAAGATAGCAGGCATGACCTTGACTCCAAAAGCCAGTCTATTAAATTTATACAGACTTCTATGTGTACTTATACAAAGAAATTTGGAATAGTTCTCCTCAACCTGGATTTGTAAATATGCATCTGATGTCAATTTTAGAAAAAAATTTGCCACCGTTTAATTAACTAAATATCTGATCATGGCTAGGGAGAGGATAGTGGTGGTCTTTTAGTGCGGCATTTAATCCTGTTGAGAAATTAGCACATAATCTGATTTGCTTTGATTTTTTCTTTACGAATACTGTTGGTGCAGCCCATTCACTGAAATCTATTTTAGACAGGATACCTGCATTTTCCAATCTGTCTAACGCTTCATTGATTTGGTTCACCGCCACAAATGGAACGTTCCTTTTCTTTTTAAACATGGGCTGACTACTGAAATTGAGCTTTTATCTTGGTACATTTTCCTAAACCACCTGAAAACACATCAGGGAATTTTTGCTTGAGTTTCTGTTTCAGATCCTCGATGTTCGTGGTTGTACTTTCTATTTTACAACAAAACATACTTATTGGACAGTCCCACAGATTGAATTTTTCAGTCCAATCTGTTCCAAATAAGTTTTTTGTATTTTTCATAATATTAGCTTTTAATTTTTTCGTTATTCCATTTAATGTTACTGTGAAAAATACTTCACCTAAAATATTAATTTTGTCACCTGTTACAGAACGTGCTGTTTTCTTTGTTCTTAATAAAGTTGACTTTTTCAGTTGCCTCCAGGTATGCAAATAATCGTAAGGCCAGACTCAGTTGAGCTGGAATTTTATTGTTTTGTTAGATATTTGCACAATTACGTATTTACGCAAATTTCCATCTTCTTTATTGCTTGACTGCGTCTGCCTAATTTCATTTTTTGGTTTTCTAAATTTTTAACATACCAGCAGCATGATGTTACATGGCCAGCTTTACCACAGTTTTGACAGATTTTCTTTTTGGACGGGCAAAACCTCCATCCAGTGTAGGTTTCTGTAGATATAGCACAGACCTGGTGGTGAATTTTCTTGTCTATTGGTAGTATGCTTGTTACGATATTTTGGTCGCATAGATTTACTTTTCTCTTTTTCCGGGGAGTAGTGTTTTGGTCTGCTCTGAATTTTTTATATGAGCAACTTCTGACTCCTTGATATTTCTAGAGTTTTTATGGATACAACCCTCTGGCAGTCCTCTGACAATTTTTGGAGGGTTAGACCCGGATCATTCTTTAATTTTGTCAGAACTCGGCGTCTAATTTCAGCGTCTCCAGCTGAGACTAAATCCTGGGCAAAAATCAGACATTTGAAGTCAGCAGATAAATCTGCTAATTTGAAGTCATTACAGTGTTTATTTACTGTAGCTGCAAATGTTAGTCCTGCTGATCCTCCTTGAATAGATTTAGGCACTTCCATCTCTTATGGAAAAGTGACAAGTTAGGCCCCAATAGTTCTGATAGTCACTTAACTGTTTCTGAGAAATCTAAGTTCGGTGTCCTTTTGGGGAGGATCAAGTCAATGAACCTACTGTGTTCTGAGGTACCCAATTTTCTTAGTAATAGTCAAACTTTTTTTGAATTTGACCATTCTTTGCAATCAACATTGAATAAATCTTCATACTGCCTGTAGAAAGCATCGAAGGTATTTTCATCTTCGGGTACATATTCGAAAGTTTCCATGGTACTCCAGATAGTGCCCTGGGAAAATGCAGTATCATTCTCAGATGTTTGTTTGCCATTTAATGATTTGTACAGTAACTCTTCCATTTGACTTTGATGTGCCTTGCTTTTTTAAGTGCTTGCTCTTGGAAATCTTTCTGCTGTTTATGAAGTTCCATAAACAGTTGTTGTTGTTGTAGAAGTAACCACTCTTCGGTTTTCTGCTATCATTCCTCACTTTTTTGCTGATAATCTAACTAAGCTTTCATCAATTAGATTATTACTTTCTAAAAATCTTCCATTTTTTATTTGACTAAAACGACCAATTTTTACATGAAAAAAAAAACAGAAGAAAAAAAAACAAGTAACTGTAGTTACAGTTTTTTGTAAGACGTACGCAAAAAAAAGAGAGACCACAAAAAAAATCTACTTCCAGATTATTTTTTTTTGTAATACCATTGTTTCAAGCTTGTAGAAGATTTTTCATGCGACACTTAATTATTGAAGTTTCCCACATTTATGTCGCCAAAATTTTAGAAGGAACTTGTAGATTATTTCCTGATGTGGCATTTTGACTTGAGTTCATTCGAAGCTGTTTTATTTGTTTTTTTTCTCTTTTTAGAAAAGGTTGCAGGTTGGTTTAGCTGGAGTGTTTTTTGGTACTTCGAAGTTTGTCGACAGATTTAATGTGAGGTGGTCAGTCGCTGTTAGTACACTAGCTCGAATCTTTGTTACTGTGGATCTAAAAACTGGTTTTTAGTTTTTCAAAGTTCCTGTTCGCTAGTTGATGAGGCGGGAGTATTCTTTTTATGAACTCATATTTCCTTGATGTCCGAAATCCTCGTTGCCAGTTGACGTGGACCGGAGATGGGACCACGAAATGATAACCTTACCACCATGTTTCAAGTTAACAACAAATATTAAGTCAAAAATAGATGCAAGAGAAAAGAGTAAATATAAGCTTGGCTTACTAGTGACTGACAGACAGACTGTGCTGAGCTGAACTGAAGACACGAGAGTGATTAACTCTTAGTTAATATACTGGTAGGAAGAGTCCATAGTTAAGTGGGTAACACCCCACAACAACCTTTCAATTACATCTGCCGTTCAAAGTAATATATTATGTTAGTTTGTCTCTCCTTTTCTCTTCTTGGCGGGCTGTAATTTGGTCATCTTGCTACCCTCTTGGGGTCACTCACTGGCTATTTCAGTTGACTAACCCAACCTCACCCCAATATCCACTTGGTGTGACCAAAAAGTTAAAAATAATTTTGTACCTTCCTGGTAGTACCCTTGTGTTGGGATGGGAATCAACTTTGAAATATTCTTAAAAGTAAGTCATTTTTTTGCTTAATTTTAAACTTTTCATGTTTAATTGGTTTTCTTTAAAGTTAAAATCTTAGCAATCCACCACCCTATGTTTGTTTGTGTGTGTGTGTGTTTTTTTTTGGAGTAGATAGATCTATCACCCGGTTCACACTCCACTCATGTCTAGTGAAGAGGTTCATCCCTTGTTCCCTGTTTAGAATGTGGTTTCCGGTTTTCTCTTTTCCAATCTTTTCACTCTTTTTTTTTTTCAATTGGAGTAGATAGACTAAACTATCACCCAGTTAACACTCCACCCACGTCTATTGAACAGGTGAAGAGGCTCATCCCTTGTTTCTTGTTTAGGATGTGGTTTCCAGCTTTCTCTTTTCCAATCTTTTCACTCTTGCATAGCTCCCTGCACATCAGTGGCATTATCGCCTTGCTCGAGGTGATATGATTAAAAAAAAAATGACATATGTTGCTTCATTCTGTCAGGGAACAAAGACATGTTTACAATTATTTTGTGTAGACACAATATTAACAAAGACTGTGAAAAACTTAAATTGGCATTTCATTTCAAAATTTATTTCAAATGACTCAACCTACAACACTTTTTATTTTGCAGCGTGCAACAGTTACTTCTATGAGGAAAGTGGCCTTATATTTTCACCCTCATATCCAGGATCTTACCCAAATAATATGCACTGCAATTATATAATTATGGCAGATCCACAAAGTTATGTCAGATTGAAGATTGAAGACTTTGCCTTAGAAAAGTGTAAGTAATTTCATTTGGTATTTTTATTTCTTGATTTTTTTCAATAATCATTTCACCCCGAATAAGGCAGGGCCATCAATGGTGTGCAGGTAGTTACAATGAGAAAAAGAAAAAATAACAAGGTACAGGGGATGTCGAAGAAAGGATAAGAGATGGATGAAAATCAAGTAGATAAAAGATAGCAATTGACATTGCATTTAAACTTTTTGAGATTGTAGCTACTCAAGCTGTAGGAAAAGTACATGAATACCACAAAAAAAAATATCAGTCAGTTAAGTGCCATACATGATACATGCTTCGGGTGATCATGTCCCAAAAGAGACATGACTGACTGGGCAGAAGATTTCTTTCTAAAACCCAATCTGTCCTGTTATTTAACCCATAACTGGAGGAAAGAAATGGATTAATACCTTTCCCAAGGGTATTTGTGCGTAAGTGAATGCAACGAATTCAAGTGGAATTCGAACTCGGCACCCCTGATTTGTCATTCCAAGTTGATATCCACTGCCCCACAATGCACATCCATGAAAAACATATACAAGGAACAAATTGAATACAGAAATTCAAAACTAGATGCACAAAAAAAGCATTAGTGACATTGGCCAATGACATCATCCCAAAGGAAAACAGACATAAGAGAAATAATGAGTGGATCACAGATGAGATTCTTGGCATGTTGCAAAGTTGATATTTCAAACATACGCACCGTAATGGGGGCGCTAGAGGGTGTCGTCAGTGATGTCATCGCGAGGATCACTAGGGGAGTTTGGGTCTTTCAACATCATACCTCCCTCACTGCACCGACCCGACCAGAGATGATCAGCCTCCGGCCTACCCTCGATAAGCGCTTTCAGACACTGGAAAATTACGTTTAGGCCCGGTACGAAACCTTGCAAATGCTTCTGATTGGCGACAGTCAGAGCCACTTTCCATTTAGAGGTGAACCGTACATGAGCTCGTCCGAAACATTAATTTAAACGCATAATTTCGGGGAATTTTAGCTAACAATTTGTTTTGGAATCCAGGCACTCTCTTTTTTGATCCATAACCAATTAGCTGTTCTTTCTGCTGTTTTGGTTATGGACTTGAGTGCTTCCCTTTTTTTTACTCCCACTATCCCAATATCTGTTAAGGCTTTGCATAAGAAACTTGCCTCAAATCCTCTCGTCCCCACTTCTATAGGAGTGCAGCTAGCCCTCCAGCCTTTAACCCTGCAACTCTCCAGCAGTTCATTATATTTTAACTTCTTCCTTTCATGAGCTTTTTCTGCATTTTCTTCCCAGGGGACCGTCAGTTCCCACAAGACTATCTTCTTCAAATTATGTGAGAAGAAAACTATATCTGGGCGAAGTTTTGTGATGGCAATTTGCTCTGGGAATAGAAAATAATACCAAGAAATGGAACAGAATATAGGAAACTACACAAGGAAATAAGAAGCAAATGCCTTGTCCTTTCAGAACGTAGGTGATCATGGCCTTCCACGTCTCCCTATTCCTAGTGGCTCTGAGCACACTTTCTCCTGTAACACCACGCAACCCCCATTTAGTCATTCACCTGCTCAGGCCCTTCAAATATGTTATCCATTGCGTTCCTCTGTCTCTTTTTCCCTCTATCTGACCTGTTAGTATCAGGTTCTCTAAGCCCTCCTTCCTTATTGCATGTCACAGGAACTGATGCTCAATATTAATTTCTTTTGTTTCCATCCTTTCCAAAACCTCATCATTGCTCACATGCTTGGTCCACAATATTCACAGCATCCTTCTATAGCACCACATTTCAACTGCTTTCAGTTTTTTCTTCATCTTTGATGATATTGTCCAGCATTCACTGCCATATTGAAGAACGGACATCACACAGCAATCCAGTACTCTCTTCTTTGTTTCTAAGACAAAAAACATGCTCCCCAACAGAATGTATAAAAACAAGGCTGGAAAATTCATTTTAGAGAAGGAGGAAATACTTCAGTATTGGGAAGAATATATAGGAGATCTCATCCACGACAAGAGATAGCACCAACAATACACAGAAATACTGACAAACCAGAAATATTAAAATTTGAAGTAGAAGCTGCACTGACCAAACCAAATAGAAACAATGCAGCTGGATCAGATGACACAGTAATAGAGATGTTGGCAACCATAGACGATTTTGGCATAAACAAAATCCCATAAATTATAACTGAAATCTACAACAGCAGTGAGATCTTGGAAGACCTAAGCAGATCAATTTTCATAGCACTGCATAAGAAGCCAGGTGCAGATGAATGTGAACTTCAATCAGCTTAATGAATCATATAACAAAACTCATTAATTGACTTTTGATAAACAGTAAAATCAAACTGGAAATAGGACAGAAACAGTGTAGATTTGTCAAGGGCACTGGAACAAGGAACGCCATATTTATGCTTAAAATGCTATCAGAAAGTGTTGTGGAGTAGTTTTCGCACTGAAGGTTATAATCGTGCTATGTCGGTTGCTAATCGACTTAACATACCCAACATGTTAAGAACTTGGTAATCTTCCACTGAAAGCTGACTCCTTAGTATTTGGCTGTCAACTAATATCAACTTCCAAGTAGCTCTACTGAACTCCAATAGAAGTCTAAAGAACTCCTATGAACTTCCAAGTACTTCTAACTAATATCAACTGCCAAGTAGCTCTACTGAACTCCAATAGAAGTCTAAAGAACTCCTATGAACTTCCAAGTACTTCTAACTAATATCAACTGCCAAGTAGCTCTACTGAACTCCTATGAATTTCCAAGTACTTCTAAGAACGTCTCCCATTAACTTCCTGTTAACTCTTATTAATATAGGAGGGAGAGTCCATTATCTGAGGAATAGGTGTGTTTCCCCATAACAGAAAGGGCAATAGAAATACAGAAGGACATGTACCTGTAATTCATTGACTGAGCAAAGGCATTCAACAAAGTACACCACAAGCACCTGATAAAAACTCTTGGCAACCTTGACATATTTGGGAAAGACCATAATGTAATAAAGAACCTGTACTGGTCGCAAACTACTTGCATACGGATAGAATACGAGTTCAGAAGATATACAAGGATAAAAAGGAGTGTAAGACAAGTATGTGCCTTGTCATTGGATCTGTTCAACTTATACAGCGAGACAATTCTGAAAGCTCTGGAGGCCCCGCCAGAATTAATCATTGGCAGCTGCAATCTGAACAATACAAGATACACAAATCATACCGTATTGATAGCAGATACAGTTAAGAAACTACAAGACCTCCTACAGTGGAAAGAAAGAGCGACATATTAACCACAAGAAAACTGAATGAATGGTAATCATTAAAAAAATGAGCCCAAAATGCAAACTACAAGTTGGGGATACTAAAATCAGATACAGAAATTTAGATACTTGGGAATCATTCTAACAGAGAACGGAAAATGTGATATGGAAATCCAAAGGCATATTGGCATGACCAGGGATGCATTCCAAAAGCTGAGTAAAGTATTAAAAGACAGGAAAATTTTGCAAGAAACAAAGAAGAGCGAATTGGATTGTTATATGATGTCTATCTTTCAATATGGCAGCAAATGCTGGACAATCTCATCAAAAATGAAAGAAAGGCTTGAAGCAACCAAAATGTGGTTCTACAGAAGGATGCTGAGGATACCATGAATGAAACACGTGAGCAACAACAAGGTTTTAGAGAGGATAGTCACAAGAAGAAAACTGATAATTAAGATCAGAAAAACCAGCTGAAGTTTTTTGGGACATATAGTGAGGAAAAAGGACTTGGAGAACTTGATGCTCACAGGACAAATAGAGGGGAAGAAAGACAAGGGAATGTAATGCATGACATACTTGATGGACTTGAGCAGATGGATTGAGTAACAGGGATTGAGTGGGATAACAAGAGAGCAGTTATTAAGAGCAACAACGAATAGGAAGATGTGGAAGACCATGATCACCTACGTCCTGAATGGACACGGTACATAGAAGAAGTTATCAGGGAAGCAAGCAAACAGTAGGAAGTTCCACAAATAAGAAGTGCAAGAAAAGAAACTGTTAGAGTAGAAGAAGCAGTTACATTTAACTATTTAGACTAATTGGAGTAGATAGACTAAACTATCACCCAGTTCATACTCCACCCACGTATATTGAACAGGTGAAGAGGCTCATCCCTTGTTTCTTGTTTAGAATGTGGTTTTCAGCTTTCTCTTTTCCAATCTTTTCACTCTTACATAGCCCCCTGCACACCAGTGGCGTTACTGCCTTGCTCGGGGTGATATGATTAAAAAAAAACAAATTTCAAGGTAAAAAGACAGAACCTTAATGCCAATCTAGTCATACAAGCAAATACATGTGGTGGAGGTTGTAGGGTTTGATACATTCACACCCACACAAACATGGTCATTCAGCATTCACATGATAACCTAGTTTCCCACGCTAACAGCATGCCGATATAAGCCAGGAGTGTCATGTGTTACGGCAGCTAGGGTTCTGTCCTGGGCAAGAGCAGACATGTTTATTGCCTAACTCATACATACACATACACATACACATGTGTGCAAATTATCAATTAGTGGCACAACTTTTATTTTTCACCAGCATGCACACACAATGCAAAAAAACTCCAATTGGAAACAAACATTAACAGTATGTACATTAACTTTATTCAAACTGAACTTTATTCAATTTAATCTTCTATCAAACATTTACATTTCTCTCCAGACAAAGGGAAAGAACTTTTCTTTTTTTATTTGATTTGCATGCTTTTAACTCTATGTAACCTTCGTTAATATATTGTTGTTTCTGGTTACTTTCACCTTTTCATGTTTCCTTATTTCCTGTTCTATTTCATGATGCAAGTTACGCCGAGCCAACTCTTAAATATAAATTAGTAATGGACGCTTCGTCTTCCACAGGGGAACCAAGGGAGAAAAGCCCATTAGAACAGTTGCCATGTGTTGTGAGGATGCATCTATATATGAAAATAATATTAATAATGTACAAAAAGTTATAGTAATGGATTCTATTGAGTCCTAAGTGTTATTCCCAAAAAGTTTTAATTTATGAAGTCATCAAAAAATAAGGAAATTAGAAATAGAACGTTTGGAAGAGGCCAGAATGTTCCAGTAAAATCGAGAGAGTTCTAAAAGTTCTAGAAATATGCAAATTAGATGTTAGCCCCTATAAAAATAGGTTTTGGACAGTGAGTAGTCAGTTGTTACCAGGGTTTGCTGATATTATCAACTCAGTTTTTATCCAGCCGAAAGAATCTATTAAATTTGCCAACCAACTTAAACCTGAAAGAGAACCTCATGGAACTCTATGGGTAAATACATATTTTTGACTCTTTCATTGACCGAACTAATAATTATCCCTTATATACACATTTAAGGATTTCCAAAAAGTATAGCACTTAACTTCTACGCCGACTTAACTGGGTAAAGATACTTGACACCTGACCTTCCCCTTCTCTACTCTTAACACTCACCAGTAGTAAATTCTGTGTTTCTTGTTTTGAATGCAACAAAAATTGTATATTTGTAAATATTTTATTTGGTGTGTTTTGTAAATTAAATATTTGTCTGTGATTTATCTTTGAGTTTTGATCAATCATTTTTTTTTCCTTTTGTTACACTAAACACGTAACGCCATGAAAATACTTGTAGTAAAGACAGAGGGAAGCCACATCACATCAGTGAGAAAGTGACTGAAGGCAAGTTGCCAAGTCAGGACCAATTATATTGCAGATCCTTCTTTTGATTTTGTCAAGAACCTTGAGATGAATAACACGAGCACACAACCAGATATAGTAACAGTATTGAATGCACAAACAATTTGTAGATCTATAAATACATAAAGTGGCTTCTGACAAGAAAAACATCCTAGCAGTAGATTCAGCTATAGCTTTGATGTAGTCATTCCATTGGAGGTCATTTGAGAGAGTAAGGCCAAGAAAGTGAAGTGTGTTTCTCTCTAGGAGACTAGCATCATTCATTCAAATGGTAGGCAGGAAAGTTTCTCTATATTAAATATAGATACATACTTCAAGATACTGTCTCTTGAATGTCAATGATGTCTTTATAATAGTTAATAGTTTCATTATGATTGATTTGATGTGACAATGTTTGTTTTGTATAATAATAGTTTCTAGGATTCTTGGTCTTTCCTTACAGTGAGTTTCCTATAATGGTATTATCAATTAATGTCTCATGTTGATTCAATATCATGATTGATGTTTTTGTATAACAATAGCTTTTAGTGCTTTGAATCTCTTTTTTTTTTTCCAGTGAGTGCTATATAGTATCTTCAGTTTTTTTTATAATCTTTTGATTTTAAACCAAAATTTTATGCAGTACATTTTGCTTTACATATACACTACCAGCCATAATTATTAGTCCACCCCAGTGTTTTATGTATTTCATACTATTTTTAGTATTTATTGCCAAGTGAATAATTCTAAATGAAAATAGAATGGTTCTTTTGTTATCATTACTTTGCAAAATTTTACAAGACAAAAAGCGACAATTTACCCATCGCGCCCTGCATATTTGCTATATATATCTCTATATACATATGCACTATCAGCCATAATTATTAGGCCACCCCAGTTTTTTAAAAAAATGACATCTTTCAAACTGTTTTTAGTATTTATTGCCAAGTGGATAATTCTAAATGAAAATAGAATGGTTCTTTTGTTACTATTAATATGGAAAATTTTACAAGGCAAGGAAGCAAAGATGAACTTGTTCGAATCACCCTAAATTTTCTTCATTCTTTCATTGATGAAACTGCAATATAGGTAATTATTAAATATTTATAAATTCATTTGATGCACATGTTATTGTGCAGTATTAACAATAGAACCAGTCTATTTTCATTTACAATTATTCACTTGGCAATAAATACTAAAAAATAGTATGAAATCATTTTTTTTAAACACTGGGGTGGCCTAATATTTATGGTCAGTAGTATATATCTACATTGATGACACAATTATTTATCTCTGTCTCACTTATAAGGCTGATCAAAATGGTAGCTGATATTTAAAACAACCTCAAATCTGTTGTTAACTGGAGTAAGAAATGGATTGTTAATTTTAATGCCTCCAGAACTAAACTACTCTCCACTAATCATCTGAGAGACCACTCTATACTTTGCAACAACATGGCTGATGCTAACCTCTAGGAAACTAATTCTCTGTGGTTTCTTGGACTAATATTCTCAGCTGACATGGTGTGGAATGACAATATTGGATTCACTGCAAGGTCAGCTGCTAAGAATATTGGTTTACTGTGTCATGCAAGACAATTTTTTTCTCCAGAATCTATCACACGTATCTATAAATCTACCATTTACCCAAGCTTAGAATATTGCTACCATATATGAACTGGTGCCCCTGCTATTGATTTTAAACTCCTTAATAAGATTCAAAGAATAATAAGCCATATTATCAGTCTTGATCTGGTTCTCGGCCTGAGTCATTTTTCCATATTGATAAGATTGTCTCTCTATTTTGTCTTTTCTATAAATACTTTCATTGTTTAGATGAGCTCTTTGGTATGTAGACTTTTAGAAGTTAAGTGTAGCATTTGTCTACAGTTCTGGGATGAGGTATTATTTACATTGTTCAGATTATAGTCCTCATCTTTATTGTCATGAAGCCACACATCACAAAAAAGGGGGAGCTAGAAACCCTAACCCTGCTGAGAAATTAGAACTATATCATATTACCAGCTGACAAAGTCAATGCAACTGTAGTGATCGACAAAACAGAATATCCCAACAAAACTGGAAGACCTCATGAGGAGTGATAGCTATAGCAAGGTAAAGAATGATCTCACATTGAAAACAGAATGACAGCTCTCGCAGAACCTAATCAGGAACAAAGATCACTTCCAGCCTATAACATACAGGAAGTTATCTTAACGCACAGCAAGCTACTTCACATGTATGGCCTACCTAAGATTCTCAAAGAAGGTATTCCACTCGGGCCAATTGTGGTTCTGAGTATGACCGTAAACTGCATCTGGTAGCAAAGCCTCTGATTAGGAGTTTCTGAGAAGCATAGAATCATCTCTTAATTGCTGTTGTCCCCAGATCTACCCTGACCCGGAGTGGTAGCACCTGTTAGGGTTCCAGCTATGGGCAAATAGTTAACCCCCAAAACTGGAGTCAAAACACTATGAAAGTATAAAAATGGACTTTTATAGAAATATATACATAAAAATTGACTTTAATAGGAAAATATACATTTTTGAAGGAAAAAAATATTACCAGTAAGACATTTTTGAATACAAAACTAGAAGACATCTTCAGCTAAAATAAAAAAAATAACATTTTTCATCAAAATCTGATTAAATCAACCTTCTCACTAGAACCAAACATGAAAAAAATACCTTAAACTCCTACATTTTTGACATTAAATAGCCCACTGTGGTTGATATGTCGTTAAACAAAACTCACTCAAGTCAATTGTTAGCAGCCAAGGCTCAATGTGCCACCTTCTGAGTCACTTTCTAGTAGATCTAATTTGACCCCCTGATAGGAAAGTCACTATCATATGCCTAAAATTCTGCTCATTTTGTGGAACTTATCAAAGATGCTCCCATCCAATGCAACTAGACGTTGAGCCTGGATGTGATAAGTCTGTTTACCAAGGTACCCACAATCGATAGTCAGCGACAAACTAGTCTCAGACTCATCTCTAAGAGAATGTACCAGTATACCCCTAGATAACCTGACTTTCTGCACATAAACAAAACACTTTGAAATGGGATCAGACATATATCGGCAGGATGAAGGCTTAACCCTAACCCTGCCATTATCACCATCATTAACTAACATTGTTGTGAACCCTGAATAGGTCTGGAAGAAAGCTCAAACTCAGGAATTAGTGAAACATATTAAACGAAAAACAAATACAAGAGTGTTACACATCAGTCTGACTGCCAAGTATGAGACTGGGATGACTCAACTCAACTCAGTTCCACCTCGAGAGGCATATTCTCTTGGTATTCATAATAATAGGAAGAGTTCATTATAGTCCAAAAAGGGTAGGTCCCATAACACATATACATGGAATACTCTGAAAAGATGCCATTAGAATCCACATCACTAAAGCTAACTTTATGGCTGAGATATGACACTTTTATACTCTGGTCACACCAGGAAGAGGTCCAAATGCTACTGGACTATGTGAACTCAATAATATCATCAATACAATTCGCAATCAAAATTAAAAAGAACAAAAAAATAGCATTCCTGGATGTACTAATGTCTAAAACAGAGAGGGGATTCAAGTTGTCTGTATACTGTAGGCCAACATTCACCAAACAATATCACAACTTCAACTTCCACCATCCATACAATGTAAAGAAAGGGATCATCTACTGCCTACAACATTGAGCAAAAATCATAAGCGGCAACCCAGAGACATATGAACAGAAACTAGTTAGTATAAACAGTACCTTAAAACATAACTACCTCGGGTACATGACAACAGCTCCAACAAACATGGAAGGGTGTGTGCATAAGGATCACAACTCACAGATAAAAGCTTTGGTCTGTCTACCCTATGTGAAGGGGTTATCAGAGAAAATACAAAGAATCTGTGATCCATATAACAACAGGAGGACCTTCAGTTATGGTTCTAAACTTTGCAGATGCATTTCCCATATTAAGATCTCCAGTAGTGGTCCATATAACATCAGAAGGAACTTTAGTAGTGGTTCTAAACTTTGCAGATGCATTTCCCATATTAAGACCTTCAATAGTGGTCCATATAACATTAGGAGGAACTTCAGTAGTGGTTCTAAACTTTGCAGATGCATTTCCCATATTAAGACCTCCAATAGTGGTCCATATAACATCAGGAGGAACTTCAGTAGTGGTTCTAAACTTTGCAGATGCATTTCCCATATTACGATCTCCAATAGTGGTCCATATAACAACAGGAGGAACTTCAGTAATGGTTCTAAACTTTTCAGATGCATTTCCCATATTAACACCTCAGTAGAGAACACAACTAAGCACTGTGTGTATGTCATTTCATGTGGCTGTGTAAAGAAATACAAAGGTAAAGCTGCAAGAACTTTGCAAGGCCGTAACACAAACAGATACAACAAAATCAGGCATAGCTGACCATATATGGAGGGAGAAAGAGGATCATCCCCCCCTATTGGATGTAGTAGAAATAATTGATAGAGAACACCATTGGAAACTACGCAAACTTAAGAAATCAGTGCATATACTGGGCCACAAAAATATCTCTTAAGTCAGCCAAGCATAGAAATGAATACAATATAGGAACCAGTAATACAGAATGCTAGAGAAAATCATTAGCATTAAAAATTGCAATATGAGCTCTGATAAAAACAATTATATTTATAAGCCCCAGAAATTCATACATTGATATCCTCAAGAACACATGGCCCATTGGATATAGATGTTGGTTAGTTCCAGTGACTTGACCAAAAGTATTGTGATTTTAGTACCAGCCTAACTTAGAGAGTTAAGTTAAAGAGAGATGGTTACCTGAAATGGTATTACACATGGAATGAGAATTATATACCCCAGAGATATCAAAATAAAGAGTTTGGTTCAAAATTACTTGCACCTGAAAAAGGCCAGAGCATACAATGGCCGAAACATCACAAACAATAGTCCGAAGAATGTAAATAATGTTAAGTGTAGTACTCAATGGCATTGAGATCTCATCAGTTTAGAGTTGAGCTGGCTAATATAGCTGTAAGTTCTATGATAATTGTTTCTTTTCACTCATTTCTCTTCTGTGAAACTCCCTACCTGTACCATGCTTTCAAGCCAATTTTAATCTACAAAAAATTAAATGCAATATTGACCACTATCTATTTTTTCTCTTCAAACTCATGACATAAGTGTCTGCTTCTAATTCTTCTACACTCAGTAAACTGTTGTCATAGTGGCTTTACTGCTTGCCTTAGAATAAAACCAGTTATATATACCATCATCTGCAGACAGTCCTGTTTCGCTGTATCACAGCTCATCAATACGATCAGACATCCAATTGCTTCTAGCCAGGATTAAAACATGACTGAATTGACATCAGTCGGTGATTCTACCTCTAAGGTATGGATGCTTGGTAAAGGAAGGCGGATTTTAGTGTGTTATATACACAATTTAAACATGCTAGTAGCTGAGAGTATTCAAATTCATAACAGAATGAACAATTCATGAATTAAATAAAATCTGTTTTACGAAATTTTAAAAAATATATTATTTTTTCTTTTATCTACATTATATTTTAGAAAAATTTATAGTTTTATATATATATATATATATATATATATATATATATAAACTGTATAATATCTATATATATAAATATATAAAACTGTATCATATATATAAAACTTTATAATATACTAGCAGTATATCCCGGCATTGCTCAGGTGTAATGAAAGCTTTAAAACTAATCCATGGTCCTGGAGCTCAGACTCTTTGGACGTTGGCACGAAAGAGTAAAAAGCAATAGTTGTTTCCAGTTAGAGCGAAACCTTAGACTGAAAGAAAAATGAATGGATGTAAGTCAAATTTTGATTTCCTGATATCGATATCAAATAAGTTTTTCATCGTAAACTGAATTTTGAAGGCTAAATAAGTCCTCTGAGTAAATGGTATCATTGCTGAGACTAAGAACTACAATTATACCTACTTAGAGCCAAACCCGAAGCAAAAACTAAAATAAAAGGGCTGAAAAAAATACAGACATACAGGCAAATAAACAGACACACACACAAACATCTTGCCTTTTACATATATATATATATTATCGATTTTCTGCACTATTGTAAAAACTGCAACCTTGAAACTTCTGAATATCATTTCTTATGTCTTTGTCTATGAGTGTATCAAAATTGATTAAAATCGGATCACTCTTTCTATAACCCGGTTTTTCAATATTTATCGGGGGTTTCTTAACACAAAACCTAGTTAAGAACACAGATGCTTATAGTACAACTGTGTAAACTTTCAAGTCAGTTCAGCCTTTTCGGAATCTATAGGTAACAGACACACACATACGCACACACAGAGACAAAGTTCCATTTATAAATAAGTTTAGATTTAGATAGATATATATATAACATTTTATAATATGTGTGTGTGTGTGTATATATATATATATATATATATATATATAAATGATTTTAGATTATTACAATGGGTAATACATATTTCACTGTGTCCAGATGTTGTTATCGCGTACAACAGTTGGTCCTTAAAATGTCCCCACCCCCAAAATATTATTTTCTTTTATTTAATTTTATGTAGACACTCACATGTCCATATTAGAATAGGCATTTGTAACAGTTATTTACAAAAATTTCTCGCTCATTCAAAAAAGAACCCCAAAGAAAGAGGAAAGCAAGGATAAAGAAAAGATAGATGATTGATTAATGTAAAGAAGAGAAAAAAGGAGAAAAAAGAAAAAAGAGTTTAAAGAAAAAAAGGGGAAACTTAAAAAAACTGACTGGAAAGCAAGAAGAGAAAAAAAAGACAGAGATACAATCAAAGGAAATGCAGTATCATGAGAAATAAATGTTGACATCATTTCTCATAATAGCATCTCAAACCACCTCACTGTTCTCTTAGAAAAAACTTGGAAAAATTTAACTATGAAATTTAATTTCAAATATACTGGGATATATTTACGGTACAAAAAAAATTGTACATCATAATTTTAATACAATTTGAAAAAATAACTACTCTTACTATTATTTTAAAAATTAATGCTAATTTAAAAAATATTGTTAAAATAATTAAAAATACTAAAAGTAAAAAATATATAAATATAGAAACAGGAAAAATTTGACAAACCTAACAGAAGGGGGGGATACACAAAAAGAAGGAAAGAAAAAGAAAAAAATGCTAGATTGAAACCAGCGTATATAATTCATTCTTAGAAACGTAACAAGGGATTTTTACCCTTAAATTAAAATATACCGACTACAGGGAATATTTATGGTGAAAAATAAATCATAACTCATATATCTTAACATAAATTACATTATAACCACTCGTAGTAATTTATTCTATTTATAGTTAAAATAATAAGTCCCAATAAGAAAATATAATTTATTAAAATACAATCTTAAAAATTATCTAAAATGCTAGCAATACTAATAATTGATAATATAAAATAATAATAATAATAATAAAAAATAAAGTAATAAAGAGATAACGTGGTTGATACTGACTTGGCAGACCGGCTGCAGCCGCTCTCTCACCGGCGTGATGTGGCTTCCCTGTGCCTCTTCTACAAGTACTTTCATGGCTTCTGCTCCGATGAGCTTAGATCACTGGTGCTGCCTAAGCCCGAATTTACATGAGATACTAGATTTGCAACTAGGTCCCACCCTTTTACAGTTAAACAAATAAGATGTAACCGTAAATTCTACTCCAACAGCTTCTTTTCTCGCGCTTCCCGCCTGTGGAACTCCCTTCCACAAGTCTGCTTTCCCGACAGTTACAATCTCCAGGTGTTTAAATGTAGGGTCAATAGACACCTCCTATCACACTAACTCCCAACTATTCTCAGAACACTCTCATCTCCCCAACCCTCATTCTCGGTATCCTTACCTGCCTATCACCCACCCTCTGACATTTCCTATATTTAATCATCCTTTCTCCAGTCTACGTAGTCCCCTGCACAGTAGTGGCAGTGACATGCCTTGCTCGGGGTGAAATGCTTATAAAAAAAAATATGTATATATACACACACACACACACAAATAAATATATATATATATATATATATATATGTGTGTGTGTGTTTGTGTATTTATATACATATGTATTTATATATACATGTATGTATCAAACAAAATTTCTCTCAGACGTAGTAATAATAATAATAAAATGGTGCAAAGTGGCTGTTACGGATGTAAAGACCAATTGCTTATTAACAGAATGAGCCTAGAAAACTGCTACAATACAAAGAAAAATCTTAGTACTGCCTGGATAGATTATTGTAAGGCATTCCATAGTGTGCCACATCCCTGGATTTTAAAGACTTTAAATATATACAAGATATCACCTGTCATCATCAATTTCATCAAACAATGCATGTGGATATGGAAAACAACCCTTTATCTTAATCATATAAATGGAACCTATAAGTCTGGTGAAATAAACATCAAAAGAGGTATATTTCAAGGTGATTCTTTATCTCCCTTACTATTCTGCATATCATTAATAGCACTAACCTGTCAAATTAACAAGACAGAATGTGGTTATAAAATAGGCCAAAAGAAAATAAGCCATCTATTTTACATGGATGACTTAAAGTTATATGCTAAGAATGATAACAAGCTGGAAGATCTTCTGCAAATTGTAAAATGCTTCAGCAAAGACACTGGAATGAAATTCAATTTGAATAAATGTGCTAAAGCTACAGGTTTATGTGGATCACTACAACAAACATCCTCAATTAGCTTAGACCCTGCTGTAACAATAAAAGAATTAAAGCCAGAAGAAGATTATAAATACCTAGGTGTAAATGAGAGTGACAAAATTCACCATAAAAAAAATGAAAGAAATAGTGCGTAAAGAGTACTATAGAAGGCTATGACACATTAAAAACTGAATTGAATTCTCAGAACAGAGTTATGGTCATTAATAGCCTTGCAATCCCAGTTGTCCAATATAGTTTCAACATCTTAAACTGGACTCTAAACGACATCAGGCGAATAGATTCTAAAACAAGCTTCTTTCTAAGCATAAGATGCATCATCCAAAGTCTGATGTAGACCATCTATACATACCCCGTAAAGAAGGTGGAAGAGGTCTTATTCAGCTGGAATTGTCATACAAGACAACAATTATTGGCTTACTAACATACATAGAAACAACAAAGAACTGAATGATACAATTAGTCAAACAACATGAAAACAGAAAGAAAAAATATTCAATAATAAAAGAAGGCACTAAATACAAACAAGATTAACATTTAGTAGATTCTGTAGAAAAGCAAAACAGAAGCCAAGAACCAACTATTGCAGCAAAAAATATGAAAATGAAAGATAAAGCTCTTGAACAGATGAAACAATGCTGGCAAGACAAACCTTTGCATGGCCAATATTTAGAACGTGCCAATAAATCCAATGTTGATAAAATTACTACTCATCAATGGTTACGTGCATCTGGATTAAAGTCTGAAACTGAAGGCTTTATTCTTGCAGCACAAGACCAAAGTCTTTTCACTTGAAACTTTCAGGCAAATATTATACATAATAATGTGGATCCAAAATGCAGGTTCTATGATAAACACCAAGAAAGAATAGACCATCTAATCTCAGGTTGTTGTGTACTTGCCCCAAAATGAATATAAAAATTGTCACGATTGAGTGGGCAATATTTACATTGGACAATGTGCAAACACTATGGAAAATCTGTAAACAAACACTGGTATGAACATCACCCAGCACTGGTTACAGAAATAGAAAATGTCACCATTCTATGGGATTACACCATCTACACAAACAGAAAAACTGAAGCAAATAAAACTTGTCTATTAATTGATATGGCTTGTCCAGTGGATTGTAACATAGCAACCAAGGAATTCGAAAAACTGTCAAAATATAAAGACCTGGAAATTGAAAACGAGAGTCATACCAGTGATAGTAGGTGCACTTGGAATGATAAAAAATGGAACAAAACAACTCATTGAAAGAATCCCTGGAAACCCCAGCTTAAGAGATATACAAAAATTGTCTTCTTAAGTACAGCCCACACACTAAGGAGAACTTTGTTTATGTAACACTAGGGATGATAGGGGAGATAGAAAAAACATGAAATGGAGCCATAACAACATGCCACGACCTACCTTAGGTCTTCCCACAGACTTGGTTGGTAGTGTTGACCATACCAGAAATCGAAATATGATGAAAAATGACATAATAATAATATTCATTCTATCACAAAAGACAAAGGAAATATAAAAAATAAAAATAAAAATAAAAAATATAATAAGCTTTTGCTGTAAACTAATGTCAACCTGACATGCAAAATTTAGTTGTAATATGATATTAACATACATGTCAAAATTTAACGTTGAAATTTAATTTAAATTATAATGGGATATATTTATGGTACAAAATTAAATTATGCAACATAATTTCAATACAATTTAAAAAAATAACTACTCTTACTAGTATCCCAAAATATCCTATTAAATTTTTTTTAAAAATTCAGTTAAAATAATTAAATCACTAAAAAATAAAAATGAAACATTAAAAAGATAAACATAAAAAAAGAGGGAGGGGGGAAATAAAAAGAAAGATAAAAATTAGAATAATATAGAAAAGAATTTAAATTAATTTAAAATAAACTTCCTATATCAAACCAACGTCTATTACATTAATATCCATTCTTAGAAACACGACATGGGATTTCCTCTTAAATTAAAATATACCGATTATAGGGTATATTTGCGATGAAAAATATATCATAAATCATACAACCTAATATAAACTACAATATAACCACTAGTAGTAATTTATTTAAAATAAAGTTAAAATAATAATTCCTAGTAAGAAAAACTAAATAAATTAAAATATAGTCTTAAAAAAGCCCCTTAAATAATAATAGACAATAATCATAAAATAATTATAAAAAAAATTATAATAATAGAAAATAAAAATTTGTAATAATATATATATGTGTGTGTGTGTGTCAAACAAAATTTCTAAATAATAATAGTAATACTCGTTCTATAAAAAATGAGGAAAAAAGAAACGTAAAAAATACTTATAAATATAATAATTACAAAAATAAAAATTAAAAAAAACAACTTTTGCTCTAACAGCACATTCCAAAATTTTTCAAAATAAACACTGTTTTAAAATTAAATTAATGTAAATTAATATAATTTACATGAATTCAAATCACAATCAGGATTTATCTATACTATTTTATATCTATTTTTGTGTCTGCATTTAAGTATTAATTCATTCTGCTGATTAAATAGTTCCTTAGCATTATTATATTTTATAATCATCAATTTTTCCTCCAGGCATAAATTGCACCTATCCCTGAAATTGTTGGGAGTATTGACGTATTTCACATTCTTCCATCTGACACGTGGGGTAAATCCTCAGTCTTTAATATTCCAATATTGCTTAGAAAGGGCAGTTTGATGTTTCAGGGAGGCATTGGAAAAAGATTGTCTGTGGTTGTACGGTCTCTGCTTCCAACTACCCGCAGATATCCCTATATAAACTCTTTTATTGTTGGGCTCCTCCACTGGACAAATAGTTGCTTGATAGATAGCTGTTTTGGAATTACACCTGCCATGAACTGGACAATTTGTCTTATTGATGTAATTACAGGAAGGTTTGTCTCCCAAAGGTTTGCTAAAGAAGTCTCTAAGTAATTTGTTATTATGTGATTTGACTAAGTTTTGCATGTTTTTTGTGGTAGAATAACTAATTTTAAGAGTTTTTCTATTGAATAATTTACTTAAGGGGTGGTGTTGGTGGAAGTGTTTGCTAACTAAATTTAAAAAATATTTACCTATGTTTACATTGGACAACTTGCAGAAAGGAGGGTTGAACCATATTATTGTTTTTTAACTTTACTTTTTCTTTCTAGTTTTGTGTTTCAATTTTTCTTCGTATAATTTACTTAAGGCGTGGTGTTAGTGGAAGTGTTTGCTAACTAAATTTTAAAATTATTTACCTATGTTTACTTATATATATATATATATAGTCAGCTGCAGACAGATCTGTTTTGCTGTATCACAGCTCATCAGTACGGTTAGACTCCGATTGCTTTTTAACCCAGGATTGAAACCCGACCGAACTGGCGTTAGTCGGCGATTCTACCTCTGGGCTATGGGTGCTCGGTAGAAGAAGGCAGACTTTTTAGCGTGTATATTATCATTATACATGCCCAATAGCCAGAGTGCTCTAATTCATTATTGAATGAGTGATGCATACATGCCAGAGTAGCTAATGTTTTTCAAAGTCTCCCATTCTTCCACAGTGCTCAATCAGGGTGTGAGAGCGTAAATAGGTATTTTTTCCGAGTGAAATGGGTATAGAAGAAAAAGTGAGCAGCCATGATTGCTTTGTTTAAAGTGTAGATTTATTTTTGCTATTATTATAATTGTTATTTGCTTTTTGTATGATATATTAAGTGTCCATAATGTGTTGCTATATTTATATATATATATATATATATATATATGTATCCTTCATATTTTTGGACTGTGGTCCTCATTTTTATTGTCGTATTAATGATGTTTTGGTCACCATATGCTATGACCTTTTTCAGGACCTGTCTACATTTCTGAGATGTGGTATTGTAATCATTCACACTATTTACATTTTTTGGACTGTTGTCCTCATTTTTGTCATATTCGTGATGTTTTGGCCATTGTATGCTCTGGCCTTCTTCAGCATCTGTCTTTATTTTTGAGATTGGTTTTTGTAATTATTTACACTATTTACATTGTTTGGTCTGTTGTCCTCATCTTCATTCTCATATTCACGATGTTTCGGCCATTGGATGCTCTGGCCTTCTTCAGCATCTGTCTTTATTTTCGAGATTGTAATTATTTACCCGTCCTGTTGGCGGGGCATCAGAATACACCAACTGCCCCCCTGCAGAGAGTAAAAGTCTCTTAATGTGGCCAACAGGTGGCCACGAGTGGCGACCCGTGTCGTCTGGGGACGGGATCCTGGTGATTGAGCAGGCCATGGCCCGGGTGCAAAGAGGTCATGGTTCTGAAACACATCACTTCGGCCCTTACCTGGGTTAGACGGGCGGTCGGAGAGGCCCGATCCGATCAACCGGCTGGTCAGGTCAAGCCCTAACATCTACTCCCAAACATACCCTCCAAAAACATTTTCTACCAAGACTGATGTATCCTACCATACATATTCCCCCCCACCCCCCAAAAAAAACAAAAAACAACCAGACCATGGAAAGTTATATATAAGAAAACTCCCACCAGCTTTCTATGAATAGATGTTAGAAGGCGCTGGCTAAGGGTCAATCGGCGGTGCAAGATACATAGGCCCGGACATGGCTGCAAGCCATCCAGCTGTGCACCTACATCATGGGGCGGTGCACAGAGGGAGGAGACAGGTGCTCCGGGTCTCTCGCGCCGTCGAGTATATTGGAGGGGAAGTCCCTGATCAGTCAGGGCGAATGGGTTCCCCCCTGACAGATCCCGTTCGTGGGCTCCAGCCTGGTTTGGTGGGTGGGGATAACCCTCCAATGAATAATATATTATATAGTATGTCTAATAAATATTCCAAACGCCCCCATATAGAATCTCCATCAGACTCAGAAAGTGAGTTTATTACAAAACATTTTCTTCAGTTTATTGTTTTGGAGTCGTTAGAAGAAAAACAATTAACAAAGATTTCCCCATTTGTTATTGAAAAAGTACTTTCTGGTGCTATAGTACCAAAGATGGTGAAGAAACTTAAAATGGTACGCTACTTGTCCAAGTAGAGAAAAAATCATATTCTGATATACTTTTAAAAATGAAAACCTTTTCAGAAACAAAGATAAAAGCATATCCACACAACACACTGAACAAATCTAGAGGGGTAGTCAGAAGCACTGAGCTTTCACTCTGCACTATCAAAGAAATTAAGACTCAGCTAAAAACAGAAGGTGTGATAGACGTAGGACGCATTCAAATTAGAAAAGGAACAGATATCATCGAAACAAATACATATATATTCACTTTCAACCTCCCCAAAGTCCCGAAGGAATTAAAAATAGGATTTACAATTGAAAAGATCAACCAGTACATCCCAAACCCTCTACGGTGCTTCAATTGTCAACTTTTTGGACACAATAAAGACAGGTGCACGAGACTTCCAACACGCAGAAGATGTGGAGAAAGAGATTCTGACCACCATGGGCAAGAATATAACAAAAAAGCAAAATGTGTTGTCTTGAAGATCACCCATCAGACTCCAAACAATGTATAATCTGGAAAAAAGAAAGAGATCAACACTATCAAGTTTACACGTAATATATCCTTCACTGAAGCTAGAAAGATAGTCGAAACAACTGGCTTATTCCCCACTAAATCATATGCATCAGTTACTAAACCAAAACCAAACAACTTTGAAAAACAAGAATGCCATTCTTTCAAACTCCTACTCAGTAAATTATCAAAACTTACACCAGAAACACTCCCCACTTTTTTGAAAGAAATTAATCCACTCACTGAATCTGACAATAACACTGAACCTTCAAGCATGGAAAAACCATCAACAAGAAATACCTTGATGGCGGAACAAAAACCTCTTCTCCAGAGGGAAACTATCTAAAAAAAAGTCGACTTTATGGAAGGAATCTAAGTCCCCTCCTCCAAAGAAAGTCACTACTACTCAGGAGCAGACTGTACAGAGATCTTCTAAACAAAGAACTGTAGTGGAGAAAAACACCAAAAAAAAAAAAAAAACCGATGCACATTTGTAGATTCAGAAGACATGGAAACGGAGAGTATCCCTCCTGTAGAAAACAACCATTTCAATACTCATAAAGATAAACGGAAATCAAATACATAAAATTTAACCATGGCCAGCAAAATAATTCAATGGAATTGCAGAGGTATAAAAGCCAATCTGAATGAACTTCTTCTACTAATATCCAGTCTATGTCCTTTAATAATATGTCTACAAGAAACTTTTTTAAAACCGTCTGAAAGCATTAAACTCAACTTCTCTGAATACAACCACATTGTAAATAACCCAAGTAGAGCTTCCGGAGGAACATCCATTCTTATCAATAACAAAATAGCACAAAGCCAGATAAATTTACAAACTAATTTACAGGCAATTGCCGTTACAACCACTTTACATCGGACTGTCACATTTTGCTCCATTTATCTACCTCCAAATGACCCTGTAGACGAAACAGAAATAGAAAATCTTATTAACCAACTCCCTCGTCCCTTCCTACTATTAGGTGACTTTAACAGTCACAGCACTAGCTGGGGGTGCTCAGACACAAACAGAAGAGGAATCATAATAGAAAATGTTATCAACAATAACAACCTATGTATATATAATAATAAGAAACCAACTTTTATTCACTCTGCTACAAACACATTGTCAGCAATTGATTTTTCTATAAGTGATCCAAGTATCTTTATGGATTACGACTGGACTGTTCATGAGGATACATGTGGAAGTGGCCACTTCCCAATAACATTAGAACATACTGGCCCTGAAATAATATCAAAAATACTTCACCGGAACCTTAAAAAAGCCAACTGGAATAAATTCAAACAATTATGCAAATATAAACTCCTACCTGGAAAATATGAGAAAGACCCGATCACTCATTTTACAGATACTATTATTTCTATAGCTGAGGAATGTATCCCTAAAACAACTTCTTCAACTAAATATAACCGGCCTTGGTTTAATGACGATTGTAAAAAGGCTATCAGGCTACGGCGTGCTGCATTAAGAAAATTCAACCACCAACCCACTACTAATAATTTAAACCATTTTAAAAATTACAGGGCTAAAGCATGCCGAATAATAAAAGAAGCCAAATGGGAGTCATGGAAAAGCTTTGTTTCCAAAATTAATAATAACACCAAAAGTAAAACCATATGGAATATGGTGCGGAAAATTTCAGGAAAAAACATCAGTCCCCCCCTCAAGCACCTCTGTATAAACAACAACAAAATAACCCCAAAAAAGGACATAGCCAACCTGCTTGCAGACTCTCTTGCAAATAACTCGTCATCGAAAAATCATAGGAAAAAATTCCAGACTATTAAACAGGAATCAGAAAAAAATCAAGCTGAACTTTAAAAGTAATAATGAAGAAGAGTATAATAAACCTTTTTCTTTTAATGAATTGAAGGATTCATTAAAGAAGGCCAATAACACAACTGAGGGACCAGACGAGATATCGTATGAGTTCTTAAAACAACTACCTGATCAATCATTGAAGTATTTACTATTTTTAACGACATCTGGATCAGTGGTAATATACCTGCCATATGGAAACAAGCCATAGTCATTCCTGTAGTAAAACCAGGAAAAGATGCATCTGACCCCTCCAATTACCACCCCATAGCACTAACAAGCTGTGTATGTAAGACTCTTGAAAAAATGGTTAATAACAGATTAATTTGGTTTTTTGAAATCAATAAAACAATAACCAATCTTCAATGCGGTTTCCGTAAACAGCGGAGTACTATGGATCATTTAATAAGACTGGAAACTTTTATTAGGAATATCTTTATCCAAAAAAAACATATTACTGTTATTTTCTTTGACTTGGAAAAGGCATACGATACCACGTGGAGATATGGTATCATGAAAAATCTCAAAGAAGCTGGACTGATGGGAAGATTACCTATTTTCATCAATAACTTTTTAAACAACAGATTATTTAATGTCCGTGTAGGAGCATGCCTCTCGGACCCCAAGGAACAGGAAATGGGAGTCCCACAGGGGAGTATTTTATCTGTAACATTATTTAACTTAAAAATCAATGATATTGTTGGATGTATAAATCCAGGTGTGGATTGCTCACTGTATGTCGATGATTTTTTAATCTGCTACAGCTCAAGGTATATCCACATAATTGAGTGGCAGCTTCAACAATGCATTGATAAAATAAAAAAAATGGTCAACCAAGAATGGATTTAAGTTCTCCACTAACAAAACAAAATGCATGCACATTTGCCAGCTTAGAAAATTACATCCAGATCCTCTGTTAAAACTGGACGAGACTCAGATTCCCGTTGTAGACCAACATAAATTTTTAGTACTAATACTGGATAAAAAGCTTACCTTTATTCCACACATCAAACACTTAAAAGACAAATGTAACAAAGCTATCCAGCTGATGCGAGTTATTGCCCACACAGATTGGGGAGCTGATAGACAAACCTTACTGAAGTTATATAAATCATTAGTGCGATCGAAATTGGACTATGGCTGCTACATATATGGCGCCGCCAGAATGTCATATACAAAGTCATTAGACACTGTTCATCATCAGGGGCTTAGACTGGCCTTGGGAGCCTTTCGAACTTCTCCCATTGATAGTCTATATGCAGAAGCCAATGAACCGCCATTATCAATTCGCCGCAACAAACTAGCTTTACAATATTTGACCAAAATCCTCTCTTGCCCATCCAATCCTGCCTACGACTGTATTGTAAACCCATGATATCACCCTCTCTATGATAAAAAAAAGAAAACAATTAAAATATTTGGCCTAAGGATGAAAGAAATCCAATATAAACCTGGAACGAATCCACGAATCACTCATTTCAGAAAGCCCTCCATGGGAAATCATCCAACCAACAGTATTGCTAAATCTCACCAAATTCCCTAAATCAAAGACCAACCCTACTGATTTCTACGAAGAACTGAACAAGATTGTTGATAGTTTCCCTTCCTATAAACATGTATACACAGATGGATCGAAAGAAGGTGAGAAATGTGGATGCTGTGCCCTACTAGATAACGTCACAAAAAAAAGATGGAGCATCAATTTTTAGTGGTGAAGCCACAGCTGTTGAGCTGGCACTTGATCTAATTACTGACAATGTAAGTGACAGCTTCGTTATATTCTCTGATTCACTCTCTGTACTATTGTCCATCCACAACAAGAATCGCAATAACCCAATTATCGTTAAACTTTTAAATCGATTAAACGTGATGAACAAAACCAAGAATATTGTCTTTTGTTGGATCCCCAGCCACATTGGCATTCGTGGTAACACGAAAGGGGACGTGGCTGCAAAGGAGTCTCTGAGAGAGAATATCTTCAATATGAAGGTCCCATTAACAGATCAAAAGCCTGCAATAAAAAAATATATTCAACTCAAATGGCAAAAACGTTGGTCGACCTGTCAGAACAACAAACTCTTCCAAATTAAACCAAATTTGGGAGAGTGGAAAGGTGCATGAAGGAAATCCAGAAAGGAAGAGGTAATACTGGCTCGAATTAGGATAGGACACACCTTTTTTACCCACTCCTGGCTGTTAAGAGGTGTAGATCCGCCCAAATGCTCTAAATACCAAATGAATAATACCATAAGACATGTACTAATTGATTGTACAGACCTGGCAAAAATTCGTCAACAGTTTTATAAAGTACAGACCTTAAGATCTTTATTTGAAAACATCAACATGGACAAAATACTAGCCTTCCTTCGGAAAATTGACCTATTTAATAAAATTTAACTCTATTATATAGCTTCAACATAGACATATAAACTATAACATTTCCTCCCAGCTATGGGTAAAATAGCATGCTGTGTTCCGAATATGCCTGTTTCCAGGGAATAACTCTCATTTAAAATAAAAATAAGCTTCTGGCCTTAAATGACCCTTTAGATGTTGATAGGCTGTTAAACAAACAAACAAATATTTGTAATTATTTACACTATTTACATTGTGTGAACTGTTGTCCTCATCTTTATTGTCATATTCACGATGTTTTGGCCATTGGATGCTCTGGCCTTCTTCAGCATCTGTCTTTATTTCTGACATTGGCTTTTGTAATTATTTACACTATTTATATTGTTTGAACTGTTGTCCTCATCTTCACGACGAAAAGCAAAAAGAATTGCAAGAAAAAATGTTACAGATGCAGTTGGATAGTGAGAAAAAACAACAAAAATTCCAAAATCAAAAGTGTAACGGTCGAGGAACACAAAGATCATCTGCGTGAAGTATTCAAGAGAATACGCAATTATGGTTTTAAAGTCAAGGAGAATAAATGTGATTTTTTATTAAAAGAAATCAAATACCTAGGCCATGTTGTGAATAAAGATGGTAAGAAACCAGATCCTAATCGCTCTTATGCGATTCGGAACATGCCGGAACCAAAAGACGTGAAAACTCTACAAAGATTCTTGGGTTTGGTGAGTTATTATCAAGATTTCATCCCGAATCTACATAAGTTGCGTGCACCGTGGAATGAATTACTGAAAAAAGACAAAGTATGGTGCTGGTCAAAGGAATGCAAGCAAGCGTTTGAAGAAATCAAAGATAAATTAACATCAGATTTATTTTTGACTCATTACGATCCTAAGTTAGAAATTGTAATAACTTGCGACGCCAGCACATACGGGATTTGCGCATGTATTTACATAGATGGAAGGACGGAGAAATGAAGCCGATCGCACATGCGAGCAGGTCACCACTGCCGTATGAACGTAGCTATTCACAAATTAAAAAGGAGGAATTGGCAATAATTTTCGCGGTTACCAAATTCCATAGATATATTCATGGGAGACATTTTACACTTCAGACGGATCATAAACCGCTGTTAACCATTTACGGTTCCAAAAAAGGACTTCCCACGTATACTGCGAACCGGTTGTTGAGATGGGGTACCTTACTATTAAATAACAACTTCAACTTACAGTACCTACCATCAGGCAAGATGGGGCACGCAGATGGGTTGTCTCGGCTCATTCCAAAATCTAGCGAATTTTTGGAGGACACGGTAATAGCGGCACTTAGATCTGAAGCAGAAGTAAAAAATACGCTTACGGAAACTATCAGAGGATTACCTGTGTCATTGTCAGACATCAAGAAGGAAGCATTAAAGGATGAATGCATCAAGGATGTAAAAACAAAGCAACAGGGACACCCACGAAAAAGGCTTTGCAGTTATTTTTACAAGTGTATAGAATTACACCAAACAAAGCCGCGCCGTCAGCACTGTCGCCGGCCGAAATGATGTTCGCGAGAAAGGTGCGATCAGTTTTCGACAAATTAATCCCGACGAAGAAAGTGGATACACCCATCGTGAGCACACAAAAAAGAAGATTCTTGATAAATGAAAAAGTTTATTTCAGGAATTACAAAAATAATACTGCTTCCTGGATGCCAAGGAAAATAAAAGAACGCGTAGGAAACATGCTTTATATGGTTCAAGGGCCAAAATTTGTACACAAAAGGCATGTGAATCAAATAATAAAGAAACGACTTTCGGAGGAAACAACTGTCGCGTCTCAAAGGTGGGACGAAAATGTGGAAGATCTGTATGACACATTTCAGCTACAGATGCCTCAGGGGCAAGAAGTAAATAGTAGAAAATCCACCAAAAAAAGGAAAGCGACGCACCAGTTAACAGTGGATCCGAAAAGGAAAAAGTATGACTGACAGCAAAAGTCTTAGGAGGGGGGGTGTTGGGACGCCCGCGCCTATTTGGCTATAATGGACTATTCCAATACTATGTAAAGTTTAAAGTAATCGTGACATCTACGTGAGGAGAGTGTGCCGAGCAGCAAATTGTAATGAGTGAATGGGTCGTGATAGTGATTAGCTAGGTATAAGATAGTTCAGTGAGTACCAACATTTCCCCCTCCCCTTTTAGGCCTTGTGCCACAATTTTTTGTATGTTTTACTAAAAATAAAAAGTGTGCCGAGCAGCCGATCGACAAGTCAGTCGTAGACTTCGGTGACGACCCGGAAGTACCCATTGCTCATACTACGTCTTACTAGTGGTTGAGAGGATTAACCTCTATTCTAATAACCTTTGTAAATACTATTTTCACGGAATACAACAATTGACCTATTCCAGTTGTTGAGTTATTTATTCTTACTCACGACATAACACTAACTTCGAATATATATTCCATTATCTATTCATAATTATTGTAATCTTTTTCTTATTCCCTAACTTCGAATATATATTCCATTACCTATTCATAATTATTGTAATCTTTTTCTTATTCCCATACTTCGAATATATATTCCATTACCTATTCGTAATTATTGTAATCTTTTTCTGATTCCCTTACTTCATCAAGTATATATTCCATTACCTATTCGTAATTATTGTAATCTTTTTCTTATTCCCTAACTTCGAATATATATTCCATTACCTATTCATAATTATTGTAATCTTTTTCTTATTCCCATACTTCGAATATATATTCCATTACCTATTCATAATTATTGTAATCTTTTTCTTATTCCCTTACTTCGAATATATATTCCATTACCTATTCATAATTATTGTAATCTTTTTCTTATTCCCTAACTTCGAATATATATTCCATTACCTATTCATAATTATTGTAATCTTTTTCTTATTCCCTTACTTCGAATATATATTCCATTACCTATTCATAATTATTGTAATCTTTTTCTTATTCCCTTACTTCGAATATATATTCCATTACCTATTCATAATTATTGTAATCTTTTTCTTATTCCCATACTTCGAATATATATTCCATTACCTATTCATAATTATTGTAATCTTTTTCTTATTCCCTTACTTCGAATATATATTCCATTACCTATTCATAATTATTGTAATCTTTTTCTTATTCCCATACTTCGAATATATATTCCATTACCTATTCATAATTATTGTAATCTTTTTCTTATTCCCTTACTTCGAATATATATTCCATTACCTATTCATAATTATTGTAATCTTTTTCTTATTCCCTTACTTCGAATATATATTCCATTACCTATTCATAATTATTGTAATCTTTTTCTTATTCCCATACTTCGAATATATATTCCATTACCTATTCATAATTATTGTAATCTTTTTCTTATTCCCTTACTTCGAATATATATTCCATTACCTATTCATAATTATTGTAATCTTTTTCTTATTCCCTTACTTCGAATATATATTCCATTACCTATTCATAATTATTGTAATCTTTTTCTTATTCCCTTACTTCGAATATATATTCCATTACCTATTCATAATTATTGTAATCTTTTTCTTATTCCCTTACTTCGAATATATATTCCATTACCTATTCATAATTATTGTAATCTTTTTCTTATTCCCATACTTCGAATATATATTCCATTACCTATTCATAATTATTGTAATCTTTTTCTTATTCCCTTACTTCGAATATATATTCCATTACCTATTCATAATTATTGTAATCTTTTTCTTATTCCCTTACTTCGAATATATATTCCATTACCTATTCATAATTATTGTAATCTTTTTCTTATTCCCTAACTTCGAATATATATTCCATTACCCATTCATAATTATTGTAATCTATTTCTTATTCCCTTACTTCGAATATATATTCCATTACCTATTCATAATTATTATAAATTTTTTGTTCATTTCAGCTTTTCGCTGCAGAATGGATTACATAAGGATAAAATATACAAGCGGGTTTCAACAGTCATTGTTATTCTGTGGGAAACGAGGACTCTACAAGACATTTATGGTACATCCTCCCCTGACAATTGAATTTAAGACAGATAGGGAAATCACTAATCGAGGCTTCAAGATGTCTTATCAAATTGAAAGTGAGTAAATTATGATAGTAAAAATTATTGGAAAGGAAAGTTAACATTTTTCTTACAATTCTGCTTCCTTTCATGTCTCTAGTTAGCACAACTATTATGTCCTGTCAATATCTCTTAAATAATAGATTATTCACTGTTTTGATCATGTGGAAAGAGGGGAAAGACACTACTTGGTTTCAGTGAGAAAATGAATGAATGAGAGAAAGCAAGCTAAAAAAAGGAAAAGCCTAAGAATAGTAGAAAGAGGGAAAAGAGACTACTTAGTTCAGTGAGAAAACAAAAAAAAGATAGATGTGAGAGCAAGAATCATGATGCATAGCTAGTATATAATTTTGCGAGGAAGTGTATTTTATGAAATATACAAACTGGCAAGCAAAAGAAAAATAGTCATCTAAGTTCCTCATGTCAGGAAGTCAAAGTTCAAAGTTTCCCATGTCAGGAAAATATTTGATTGTTTTGAAACCAGCATAACCAAGGTCAGAAAATGAGAGCCTGGAAATGTTTGTAAACAAGGTGCTAAAAGATGACGTATTAGTAGAGTCAGTAAGAGTTAAGATCGGAACCCAGACCGAGAAAGACACAAGGAGACCTGCAGATGTGCTCACAACCTCTGGCTGCCTTGATGTATGTGTGCTGACTCCTCCAACCCCACCTCCTTCTCTACGCCGCATCATCTGAAGAATAAAGAAAATGTCATATGCCTTTATTTATACATATACATGATCCGGTTGTCATTTTATCAGCATGAAAAAAGGTAAGCAATTTTATAAGAGAGAAGATAACAAGTTTGGGAACCTGTTGCCGAATTAATAATCGTCATTCCGTCAAAGGATATACAATATATACGTTGTTTTGGTTACAGTTTAATTTTTGTTGTCTTGGTATCAAGGGTATACAACAATCAGATTACGCTGATAAAAAAACATACTACAGAATGTGCGTTCGGGTATTGCGAATATCAGCCCAGAATGAGAACTCAGTCTCCAATTCAAATTTCAGTTGAATTTGTTGCATTTCTTTGCACACAAATGTCTTTAAGAAAGGTAGCTTCTCCCTCCAGCCATGAGCTAAATAGCAAAAAGTTTTATAGCCTTGGTTGGCAACCAGTCTACTGCAGAAATTAATGGCAACCTACGGTGGGAAAAATCTCCTACCTTATCAGTCATGTCTCTTTCGAGACATGATCACCCAACCATGTATCAGCATTTAACTGACTTTTAAGCTTAATGGATATAAGATGGGAATTGACATTACATTTTAATTCTTGGATATTGTAGCCATCAAAAAAGCGAGTATACAGAAGGGGGTTCCACAGGCAGGAAGTGCAAAAAGAGAAGCTGTGGAGTAGAAGAGGTGACTGCATTTGGTTGATTTAACTGTAAAAGGGTGGGACTTTGTTGCTAGTCTGGTTGCTCAAGTAAACTCTTGTGGAGGGGGTGTCAGTGAGCTCAGCTTGTCGAAGCGGAAACCATGAAAATATTTGTAAAAGAGACAAGCTTAATCTAAGCAGTAGAAGTAGCTTGTCTCCTTGGCTGCCAAAGAGAATTTAGAGTCTTGTCTTTATCGGAATTTAATGAAATTCTTTTCAGTGAAAGTTTTTCTATTTTTTTGAAATATCATCACTCAGTTTGAGTAAGATTCTGTCTGAACAAAATGGATGCCTGCCTTTTTTTAACCATCACAGAGAAACTTTCCTGTCTTACAACAGAATGGATACTGCTAGTCTCCCAAACGCGACACACTGTAGTTCCTCAGCCTCACTCTCTCAGGTGGAATGACTAAATCAAATCAATAGCTACATCTGCTGCAAAGAAGTTCAGTTCACTGTGTTTTTATTGTCAGAATCCATCTTGCACATTTATAAATCTATCATTTGTCCGTGCATTGACCACATCTGGTCAGGCGTTTCTGCTATTCATCTCAAAGTTCTGCAATGTAATTAATCCCAATTTAGCAGATCAACTTTGGTCACATCCATCCAATAGGAGAGATTTCCCTCTGTCTTTTCTACAAATATTTTCATGGCTTCTGTTCTCACAAGCTTCATTCCTCGATGTCCTGACCACGTGAATTTACATATTTTACTAGATTAGTTGTCCACGCCTTCAGGCTGGGTACACCTACAGGATGTGCGTTGTGGTCCAGTGGATATCGTTCGGGGAGCCGAGTTCGAATTCCAGTTGAATTCATTGCATGCACTTACGCGCAAATACCCCTGGGAAAGGTATTAATCCGTCTCTTCCTTCCAGTTATGGGTTAAATAACAGTACAGATTGGGTTCTATAGCCTTGGCTGGCAACCAGTCTACCACAGAAAGCAATGGCAACCTACTGCGGGATAATCTTCTGCTCAGTCAGTCATGTCTCTTTCGAGACATGATCGCCCAAGAGTGTTTCACGTATGGCACTTAACTGACTGACTGACTAGATGAGTAACTAGGTCCCACTCTTTTACCATCAAATTAGTCAAATATAACCACCAGATCTAATCTAACAGTTTCTTTTCTCACACTCCCACCTGTGGAAATCCCTTCCTTATGCTTGATTCCCTGATAGCTTCAATCGCCAAAAGTTTAAATGTAACGTCACTTGCCATCTTCTATCTCCTTGACTCCCATCTTATCTTTTTTTTTTTTTTTTTTTTTTTTTGACACACCCGCTGTACTTTGTTAATTTTCTTCTTACCGCTCACTGTAATCTCCTGGACACCAATGACAGCACTGTCTGGGTGAAACAATTTAAAAAAATATATGCTTTGACTCAAACAAAAATGTTCTTTTATTTATAGAATGTGGAGGAGTTTATACTGCAAATTCAGGAATCATAGAAAATACCAGGCATCGTAATAGGTACTTACGTCTAATGAATTGCACGTATCTTATTGTAGTACAAAAAGGTAGAGTGGTAAGTCTCAAGTAAGTAACATTTCATTTTTGTTTCTTTTTCATTAATCAGTATTAACTTATTTCTCTGCTTGTTAAATTGCTTCATAAAAATGCTTCATCAATCATTTTTCTCTGGGTCTCTAAATTGTTTCATCATACTGCATTCGCTCATTTTTTTTCTCCACGTGTTAAATCACATCATCATCAATGTCACTTCAAAATACTTCATTCGTTTTATTCTCCACATTTTAAATCGTTTCATTAGCATTTTAGAATATTTTCTTCAGTCATTTCTTTTTCTCACTCGTTTATTCACATAAAACTTTTAAAATGACAAGTAAATATTGTTTTAAAATTATGGCTCTGCCTTAATTATTTTTTGTTGTGCTATTTTTTTTTTTTTACTATATTTGTTATATTTGGATTCATTTGAACTGCTTTTCAGGTTTAATGAATTCAACGTTGAGCCACACAGAAAATGTAAATATGATCATTTGTCCGTGTATGATGGAAACTCCACAGGAGCCCGACTGATAGGCAAATTCTGTGGCTGGAATTTACCTGATCCAATCAAGTCAAGGACAAATGCACTTTTATTGCATTTTGTCACAGATTCAAGTGCACAGTATGCAGGATTTAAAGCTTTTTATAAAAATGCATTTGGTAAGTTCAGATAAAGTTACAAATTAGAGTAATATCTTATTCATTAACACCTCCACATTTACCACGAAATATTTTTTTTTAATCATTTCACCCCGAACAAGGCGGAAACGCCACTGACGTGCAGGGGGCTACATAAATGTAAAAAGATTAATTAGAAAAGAGTGAGGAGTACAAACTAGTTAGAAAGGAACAATAGAAAGCTGAAAAAGCAGGTGCGATGACAGATACATAGATGGAGAGAAAGGGAAGGTTATACAGGGGTGGGGAGAGAGCTAGAGTCCAGTGGTTAGTAGATGAGTATTGACTTTGCATTTAAATTTCTGGAGGTTGTAGCTATCAGGAAAGCAAGAATACGGGAGCGAGTTCCACAGGCGGGAAGTGCGAGAGTAGAAGCTGCAGGAGTAGAATTGTCGTCTGCATTTGGCTAACCTGACTGTGAATGGGTGGGACCTAGTTGCCAGTCTGGCTGCACGAGTAAACACTTGTTGAGGAGGCACCAGTGACTTAAGTTCGTCCGAGCAGAAGCCATGAAAGTATTTATAGAACAGACAAAGGGAGGCCACATTTCGACGATGGGGAAGTGGCTACAGTCGAGCCGCCAGATCAGTACCTATCACATTACAGACTCTCCTTTGGAGCCTGTCAAGAACACTGAGGAGAACGGCAGGTGCGCCTGACCATAAATGGCAGCAGTACTCCATACATGGACGGATGGTTGACTTGTATATATGCAGGATGGATTCAGGTGGAAAAAATATCCTGGATCGACATAGTGACCCAATCTTCTTAGCAGTAGATTTTGCTATGGATTCAATATAGTGGTTCCATTTGAGGTCTGAGGACAGGGTAAGTCCGAGGAGGCGTAGTGTATTGCTCTCCGGGAGAATCGCTTGGTCCATGCTTATGGGAGGTAGGAGAGGTTGCCTGTAATGGTTGACAGACAACAGCTTGGTCTTAGATGAATTGAAGTTGACAAGCCACTTCTTGCCCCAGTTCACCACAGAGTGTAGATCCCGTTCAAGGTCAGCAGCGAGATTATGTTTGTCAGCCACGACAGGTTTATATTTCCAGTTATTAAATACTATTGCAGCTATGCAGCTCAGACCCTACCTCAGGTTTGTTCTTGGAGTGCAGCTCAGACTCTTGGTTCCTTCTCAGGGCGCAATTTGGACCCAACATCAGTCTCGTTCTCAGGGTGCATCTCAGGCCAGACCCCAGGTTCATTCTCAGGGTTCAGCTTCTGTCAAAAGCTTATGGCTTACAAAATAACTCTTTAGCCAAATTGTAGGTCCGAACAATTTCTTCAGCGGCCGTTCTCCATGCTGTGATGTTGGCGGGGCTTGGTTGTAAAAGTCGAAGTCTCTAGCTGGGGGCACAAGATAAACTATAAGGAACGAACTTCCACAACTTGGATGAGTTAAATCGATGCTTTATTTCGTTCAGAGTTAGTCTTGCAGTTGGGGCAGGCGATGTGACACTCAGCTCTAACTCTAATTAATGGAGATCAAATGCTGAACCGACCGACTCAGACGAACAGAGTTTCCCTTCTTTGGTGTGCCTGACACACGTACCTACTTCAAGCACACGCCCGGCTGAACTGATTGGCTCGGAAAAATCACTTGTATTTATATTGAAATAATCGGAAGTCCACTAGATACCACTGGCTTAAAACAAAAGATAAACATTGGTGACTGTAAGTCCAAAATTTCAAGGTACTTAAATTTCGCTTCCTTTGATGTGTAAACATCCCACAGACACCCCGTCTGCACTCAGCCTCCAACGACGTATTTCCAGGATTTTTTTTATCTTTTTATCTTAATAAAGCTTCGTGTGAAGGCCGTGGATGTTTTTATAGCCCTGACACTTTACACGTAACCAAGCGTTTTTTTATTGCCTGGAGAAAGGGAAAATTCTATTATCTTTTCTTTATTTTCTTAATGTGTGGTCAAGATACAGTAAAGACGGTTTTTGACCTGGTCAACTAAAATCTATTTTCTGTTTATCTTTTATCACATCAAATCACTTAGTCAAATATTTTATTGGAAGACTGGTAGGATTTAACAGTAATCTGATGCCCTTTTTTCTTCCACAAATTTACTTATAAAAGAAAAATCGTTTATTTTTTCCTTTTCTTTTTCACTTCATACTTTTGTTAAACAAAACACATGTTTTTAAACTATTTTTCTATTCTTAACCATTTTCTATTCTTAATCTATTATAATAAAATACATATTTTACAAATCCACCTTAATATACACCTAGTTATTGTGTCACAATTTAAAGCCATGAGAATTTGTAGCAGAAAGCAAATCTTTTTCTCAAGTTATTACCTACTGCTAGATGAGCAAAGCTGAGATGAAGTATAGGTGATGGGCTAGGTGAGCAGTCTAACGGGGTTGGGTGTATTCTCTTTCTTATCAATCTCCATTCATTCTCTTCATCTCTCTGCCTTTTTCATGGCTGGTTACTTGCAAAGAACATTCTTATTTGTCTAATCATCTGTCTAAAAAAGTAATTTATCTTCATTTAGTGGCTTTCTTTGTCCAAGCCACTAGCCATATACTTGTGAAGTCTACTTTACTTACTGATACCAGCGCTGTAGCTGATGCTAAGAAAACACCGGGCACAGAGAAAATTGCCCGGATTTACTAGCTGACAATGTGATGACGTCATTAGTGTCATCCATTTCCAGAAACTATGATTTTTGCAGATTTTTTTGGCTATTCCAATAGAAATTAGGCACAGAATGTTAACGAAAGCAGGAAATCGGGTTTGGACTTTCTGAGTATAACCAGTTTTTTCTCCGAAAATTAATAAATAAACAAACAGATTTTTACTGCGTTCATTCGGATGTTTTCTTCATTTTCTTTCTTTCTTTTCTTCATGAATTGTTAAGTTTGATTTCTGACAAAGACATTTTGCTTTGCCCGGATTTTCACTATGATTGCACAGATCGGCCCGGATCCATGTCCGGTAGTCAGATGCGACCACGCTGATAACCATCAGGGAAAATAAATGTCTGAATCCATTTTTGTGGCAAGTCAGCTGTTTTCCATTTAACAAGATATCAGCAATCATTGATATCGCGACATCTTCCTCCCCACTTTCTTTGGTGTGTTTTTGCTTCTGCCTGAATTTCTAGGTATCACTATTTACATGCAAACTATTATCCCCATCTATGTTGTTATTATTACAACATTTTGGTTGTTGTATTCCTCATCCGGTTGAATTCCCTGCAGAGATTCCTAGCTATGGGCAGTGGAACAACAACATTATACTGCCATAGATTTAATGAAGGATTCAGTTGAAAATTCTCTGTAGGTTACCAGCATCAAAATACACCTGGAGAAGGATGAGGAATATAATAACAACATAGATGGGGACAATAGTTTGCATGTAAATAGTGATACCTAGAAATTCAGGCAGAAGCAAAAACACACCAAAGAAAGTGGGGAGGAAGATGTCACGATATCAATGTTAGCTGATATCTTGTTAAATGGAAAACAGCTGACTTGCTACAAAAATGGATTCAGACATTTATGTTCCCTGATGGACTTTTGAATTTTTCTACAAAGCTGATTTTTGATGATTTATACCCGCTTTCCTTAAGGATTTTATTTTAAATTACCTTGTGCTTATCAAATATTTCTTTACTGGATGAGTGTGTGTTAATGCGATGTTCTACCGATGATGTGATGTGCTTAGATTCGATCTCATCCATAGAAAATCCTAAAGAGGAAAAAATATATATTGGGAATACCATGAACGTATTTAAAAAGCGCTTTTACAATCACCTCTCATCCGTCAATAACAAAGAAAAACAAAACATGATGTCTCTCTCCAAATACTTTGGAAATTAAAAAACGAAAATAAAACACCTAAGGTTAAATGGAAAATCCTCAAACAAGCAAGAACAGCAAAATCTATAAAAGAACCATATTTTCTTTGCCTTCAATAAAAAATAGAGATCCTTAAATATATAAAGAGTAACAAGCTTTTACACCAGAGGCACGAAACCACAGTAAACTGTAAACACATTAGAGACCTAACCCTACAATCATGCTAGGAAATACTAGGAGTTTGACTAGATATTCTTATTATAAAAGACTAAAAATATACAGAAAACTCGATCTAATAAACCCTTAAAGTAAGGTCTAATACCCACAACAACATCTAAATAAATAAAATGTAAAATTAAAAAAAATAAACAGGCTCCCAAACTATAATCTCGGAATAATTAAAATTTAAAGGAAAACAAATCGATCCCCTTAATTCAAAATCAAGATTAAAATATACAAATTTAGATAAATTATAAAAAACTAATAAAATACAAATTTACATTTGCCTTCTAAAAAATACAATTTTTGATTTTTATAAATAACCTCGCCTAAATACAAAACAATCCACACTTAAATAGATCAAATTACAAAAGTCTACAACAAAGTTTAATATTCCAAAGGAAAAAAAATAGCTCCCAAATTAAAAAAGAAACAAAAAAATTAAAAGGAAAAAATCGATCCTCTAAATTCAATATTAAGATTAAATATACAAATTTAGAAACATTATAAAAGCTAACAAAATAGAAATTTGCATTTACTTCAGAAAAAATGCAAGTTTAGATTTTTTAGAAACAACTTTGCCTAAATACAATAATACCTGAATAAACACCTCGATCCCACAAAAATAAAATACAAAATATGCCGTACTGAAAAAATCAAAATTAAAAAGAAAAAACACCCCTATCACGTCTATCTAAGGAACCCTAAGATAAACAGCCTCGCCATTAATGAAAGAGAATAAATAAAATTTGTCTGGTAACAACAGACACAATTAAATCAAACACTAGCTAAGCAAGACGCCTAAAAATTCTTAAGGTCAACAAACAAGATAAATTCCCAATCACACACACAAAAACCCCACACAAACACACAAAACTGACCAAGTAATCAAACCCCTCCACACACCAATCTCTGCGAAATTCTAACCAAAAGATATACCCGACTGATAAAAACGGACACTCCAACAGATAATATCATTAATCAACAATTTAGCACTTACACACCAGGCTCTTCAAAACTCTAACAAACAACACAAGACACATTCCCTTCATTATCAATAACCCCAACCAACCTCCCACAACAACAATGAACCAAATATAGGGAGCAGACGAATTCATTTTTGCTTTTACCTCCCGAAGAAACGTTGGGCACCCAACGTTGAAACAAACATATGATTTTCGAGGACATATATTAAAAAATAATGTACATGTTCTAAAACATAATTTATAATAAATATATATATATATATATATATATATATATATATAGTCATCCACAGACAGATCTGTTTCATCTATCACAGCTCATCAGTAAAGTTAGACAGCCAATTGCCTTTTACCCAGGACTGAAACCTGACCAAATTGGCGTCAGTCGGTGATTCTACCTCTGAGCTACAGGCATTCGGTAGAAGGAGGCAAACTTTTTAACGTGTATATTATCATTATACACACCCAATAGCTGAGAGTGTTCCAATTCATTGCTGAATGAACGATGTGTAGATGCCAGAATAGCTACTGTTTTTCGAAGTCTACCATTCTTCCAGAGGTGTGTGCGTGCATGCATGTGGAAAACAGGATACTTAATCATAAAAAAGATGACAAATTGAAAACTGTTTCATTGAATCGCAATTTGATTGTGTTTCACCTTTCTAGGCTTTATCAGACCAAAAATAAAAGAAAGAAATATATTACAAAACATTGACAAAATGGATTAACAACTGACATATTTTAATTTATTTGTTTGAACATTATTTTAATAGATTTTTTTTTAAAATCATCTCACCCCAAGCAAGGCATTCCACTGCCACTATTGCGCAAGGGGCTACATAGGGGAAGGTAAAGAGAAGGAGTGGTTAGACATAGGGAATGTCAGGTGGAAGGTGACAGGTGAGGATGAGGGTTGGGCAGATGGGAAGAGTGCTTGATAGAATGGGAGCAGGTTAGTGTGTTAGGAGGTGTCTATTGACCTTACATTTAAACTCCTGGAGATTGTAGTTGTCGGGGAAGTAATCGTGTCTGCATTTTATCGGTTTCACTGTAAAAGGGTGGGATCTAATTGCTAATCTAGTATCTCGTTCAAATTTGTATTTAGGGGGCACCAGTGATCTAAGTTCATCTGAGCAGAAGCCGTGAAAGTATTTATAGAAGAGACACAGGGAAGCCACGTCGCGCCGGTGGGAGAGAGACTGCAGGCGGTCTGCCAAGTCGGTATCTATCACATTACAGACCCTCCTCTGAACCTTATCGAGAAGCCCGAGGAGAACAGCAGGGGCACCCGACCAGATATGGCAGCAGTATTCAATGCACAGGCAGATGGTAGATTTATAAATGTGCAGGATAGATTTAGACAGAAAAAACTTCTGGGCCCTACACAGAGAACCAACTTTCATAGCAGCGGATTTAGCAATGGATTCGATATAGTCATTCCATTTGAGGTCCGCTGAAATATCAGAGTAGATACTCTGTTTTAAATTAAACAGTATATTTGTATATATAACTATATATACTGGCCTTTGAAATCACTCGTTCGAGCAATCTAAGATGAATCAGATCAATTGATGGCTTCTCGTATGTTGTTAGGGGCTGCAGGTTCAAATTCTGTTGAATGACTCATATTTTCCTAACACATTTTTACAAAAATATTCAGGCCAGTAGAGATATATACACTGTTTAATTAAAAACAGACTATCTACTCAAATACGAGTATCTATTAAAAAATAATGTTCAAACAAATAAATTAAACAATGGAAATATATGCATGTGTATTTGTATGCCTGCTTAAATCATTTGTACTTTTTCCACTAAACTGGCAATTCTTATAATGAAAGAAAAGAATGAAAAATATTGACTTTTAAAAAGACAAATGTAATGATGAAAGTACACAGGTGTAGGCTTTAAGAAAGCTTTATTAAACTGAGAATAAAAGGTTTGCATATAGTGTCCTTTTATAGTCTAAGCCAACAGGAATAGGTCTCTCAAAGAGGAGAGTGACAAACTAAGGGGAGACCACTTTTGATTAATCATAACATCATTAGATTTAGTCTGTATCTTATATATATATATATATATATATATATATATATATATATATATAAACTTATTTATAAATGGAACTTTGTCTGTGTGTGTGTCCGTTACCTATATATTCCAAAATGGCTGAACCGATATTCTTGAAAATTTACATCGTTGTACTATAAGCGTCTGCGAGTGTTCTTAGCTAGGTTTTGTGTCGAGGTACCCCCCCGATAAATATTGATAATAAAAAATAATCGGGTTATAGAAGGAGTGGTCCGATTTAAATCAAATTTGATACACTCATAGACAAAGACGTAAGAAACGATATTCAGAAGTTTCAAGGTTGCAGTTCTTACAATAGTGCAGAAAATCGATCATATATATATATATATATATATATATATATAAAAGGCAAGATGTTTGTGCGTGTGCCTGTTTATCTGCCTGCATCTCTGTATTCTTTTTCAGCCCTTTTATTTTAGTTTTTGCTTCGGATTTGGCTCTAAGTACGTATAATCGTGGTTCTTAGTCTCCGCCATGATACCATTTACTCAGAGGACTTATTTAGCCTTCAAAATTCAGTTTACAACAAAAAAAACTTATTTGATATTGATACCAGAAAATCAAAATTTGACTTACATCCATTCATTTTTCTTTCAGTCTATGGTTTTGCTTTAACTGGAAACAACTATTGCTTTTTAGTCTTTTGTGCCAACGTCCAAAGAGTCCGAGATCCCTTTCATTTCACCCAAGCAATGCCGGGCTATACTGCTAGTATATATATATATATATATATATTGTATATATTTTGTATATTTAGGCAACATTTTTTCATTAATGCATGTTTCATTAAATATCATAGACGAGTTTTGTCTATTTATTTTATTTAAATGTTTTCATATTGTCTGATAAGCTTAATAGCTTTATCATTAAATGAAGAAAGAAAATTACAATATTGATACATAGTTTGCTTTTTTTATAATCCAGTCTAAGCTTTGTGAAATGGCTAGATATAACCCTAAGCTCTATGCTAACAGTTTCTTCTCTTGTACTTCTTGCTTGTAGAACTCTCTTTCGGCTTACTTCCTTGGCAAGGTCTCATCATTTTACACTTGAAATGGCTAGATGTAACCCTAAGCTCTATACTAACAGTTTCTTCTCTTGTACTTCTTGCTTGTAGAACTCTCTTTCGGCTTCTTACTTCCTTGGCAAGGTCTCATCATTTTACACTTGAAATGGCTAGATATAACCCTAAGCTCTATACTAACAGTTTCTTCTCTTGTACTTTTTGCTTGTAGAACTCTCTTTCGGCTTACTTCCTTGGCAAGGTCTCATCATTTTACACTTGAAATGGCTAGATGTAGCCGTAAGTTCTATGTTAACAGTTTCTTCTCTCATATTTCTTGGAACTCGCTTATGGTTTCTGCTTCTCTATTAAGTGTGAGTTTCAAAAAATTCAATGCATTGTCAATTGTTATCTTCTGTCTTATTAATTCATGTTTTTATTGTCCTCTCTCCTTGATAATAATTTTTTTTTTTTTTAATCATTTCACCCCGAGCAAGGCAGAAACGCCACTGATGTGCAGGGGGTTACATAAATGTAAAAAGATTAATTAGAAAAGAGTGAGGAGTACAAGCTAGTTAGAAAGGAACAATAGAAAGCTGAGAAAGCAGGTGCGATGACAGATACATAGGTGGAGAGAAAGGGAAGGTTATACAGGGGAGGGGAGAGAGCTAGAGTCCAGTGGTTAGTAGATGGGTATTGACTTTGCATTTAAATTTCTGGAAGTTGTAGCCGTCATGAAAGCAAGAATACGGGAGTGAGCCCCACAGGCGGGAAGTGCGAGAGAGGAAGCTGCAGGAGTAGAATTGTCTGCCTGACTGTGAATGGGTGGGACCCAGTTGCCAGTCTGGTTGCACGAGTAAACACCTGTTGAGGAGGCATCAGTGACTTAAGCTCATCCGAGCAGAAGCCATGAAAGTATTTATAGAAGAGACAGAGATGAGGCCACATTTCGATGATGGGGAAGTGGCTGCAGTCGAGCCACCAGATCAGTACCTATCACATTACAGACTCTCCTTTGGAGCTTGTCAAGAACATTGAGGAGAACGGTAGGGGCACCTGACCATAAATGGCAGCAGTACTCCATGCACGGACGGATGGTTGACTTGTATTTACTCATATTCTCTAACACTCAGTAACTTCTTGCATCCTAGTGACTTTATTACCTGGCTTGGAGTAAAATGATGAAAAAAAAATGTTACCATAAGTTCTATGTTAAGAATTTCTTCACTTGCATGTTTTGATTCTTGCAGGTTTGATTTTCGAAAGTGTAAATGCAATGTCAACCGTTATTTTCTCTCTCCTTAAAATTTTGTTCTTTTATTGTACTCTCTCTTTAACAATGTTTTTTTTTTTTTTAAATATTTGGCGGACCTGAAGGAGACTACCACCACCTTTAAATTTATTGTTTTTTCTTTTTTTCTTTCACTTTTTTTCAGTGCAATCTTATCGATTACATCCTAAACTTTCCGACTGACAAAAAAATTTGGAAAAAAATTTCAATATTTAAACAACTTTAGTGGGGAGCTCAGTTTTTTTATACAACTTTATAGTAAATCAATCCTCTATTTTGGAACCATTCGCCGGTACAACATTACCACCACCTGCAAATTTGTTGATTATCAATTTTTTTTTTACTTTTTTCAGTGCAATCTTCTCGATTAAGCCCTAAACTTTCCGATTGACAAAAAAAATTTGTAAAAATTTCAACATTTAAACAATTTTAGGGGAGGCTCAGTTTTTCATACAACCTTATAGTAAATCAATTCTGAGCAATTAACTTTTTTGCTTGCGCATATTCAACAACTGAATCCTTTGTGAAATTTTTGAATAAAGCCAATCTTGGAGTTTCTAAGGAAGATGCCATTGTAAGAACTGAAAAAGATTTGTAAAAGACAAAAAGAAAAGCAACAATTCATCCCCCCCCCCCCCCAAAAAAAACAAAAAAACTAAACAATGTGACCCCAACATGAGCGGTTCCAAAATGGAAGATCAATTTACTATAAAGTTATATGAGAAACTGACCGCTCACCCTAAAATTGTTTAAATATTGAAATTTTTCCAAATTTATTATGATAATTAAAAACTTTATGTAATAACCAATAAGACTGCACTGAAAAAAGTAAAAAAATATAAAAACAACAAATTTAAAGGCTGTTGTAGCCTCCTTAAGGTCTGCTGAATATTCTTTCGCACTGAGAATTCCTTCCTCCTGTGTGTTAGTGACTTTGTTGAACTTGCTTGGGGTGAAATGATTAAAAAATAAATTATTTTTCAAGGGTATTTGCATGAAAATGAATGTGACTAATTTGATTGGGATTTGAACTCAGCTTGCCCATTTTACTTACTCTGTTAATAACCATTCCATTATGATTGCCAAAGCCGTAAGAACCTAATATATGCTGCTATTTATTGACATGGAATGGATTCATATCTTTTTTGAAGATATTGGTGTGAGTGAGGAACTTGGGTGAAATTTAGATTTGGTTTAGTGATTTCACTTCCCAGGCCATGATGACACTATTGCATATCTAAAATCTATTATAATAATAATAAAAGACTTTTGAAAATTTATAATTCTTTTGTAGGAAGTGATGTTGGTTGTGGTGGTGAACTCGGTAACAGTACAGGCCTTCTAAGGTCTGTTGATATCAACAATGATGGGTTTTATGAAAACAATATGTATTGCCATTGGAAAATTACAGTGGATTCTGATAAAGCTGTTCAACTCGTATTTGAGTCTTTTGATGTTCAAAGTTCAGCAAACTGTGAAAAAGACAGCCTGACTGTAAGTTTTCGTTTGTTTTTATTTCTATTTTTATTACATTATTTTTATTTAATTAGAATTAAATTGTGGTAAACCCCTTCATATTTGTTTAAGGCAGACCAACAACAAAAAGGCTGAGACAGACACAGACAGATAATGAAAGGACTCAGTCAAATAGATAATGAAAGGACTCAGTCAAATAGATAGATAGATAGACAATGAAAGGATTCAGTCAAATAGATAGATAGATAGACAATGAAAGGATTCAGTCAAATAGATAGATAGATAATGAAAGGAATCAGTCAAATAGATAGATATTGAAAGGAGACAGACAAATGGATAGATAGATAATGAAAGGACTCCATCAGATAGATAGATAGATAGGTAATGAAAGGACTCAGTCAAATAGATAATGAAGGACTCAGTCAAATGGATTAATATAATGAAAGGACTCAGTCATATGGATAGATAGATAGACAATGAAAGGATTCAGTCAAATAGATAGATAATGAAAGGACTCTGCCAGATAGATAGGTAATGAAAGGACTCAGTCAAATGGATAGACAGATAGATAAATAGATAGATACTGAAAAGACTCAGTCAGATAGATAGATAATGAAAGGACTCAGTCAAAAAACCCAGACCAGCAGAATATCATACTGCTACCAGAGAGCAGACTGAGACTCGTTCCAAGACTTCCTCTGAGACATCCCCTGGAACAACGTCTTCAATCTTCCTGTCGAAGACTGTGCCTCCGAGGTCTCCTCTTGGGTTAAGGCTGGCATCGATGCTTTTATCCCAGCCAGGAAATTCCAACTAAAATCAAATTCGTCCCCCTGGTTCTCACCCGCTTGCTTGGCCACCATTGCCCACCGGAACCATTTCTTCCGGCTCTATCGAAGATGCTCATCGAACCAAAACAGGCGCCTTTTCGCCTCAGCACGGAACAAGTGTAAAAAAAGTACTGAACGAAGCTAAGAGGGCATTTGCTACCAGAATGAGGCAACGCATAGCATCCTCTAAGTTTGGCTCCAAAGATTACTGGTGACTCTGCAAAAGCATGATCAACAAGAGCAAGACTTCAATACCCCCACTAATCAATGAGTTTGAAATTCTCACCTACCCAGCGGACAAGGCTGAATGCTTTGCCCATAGATTCTCAACCAATTCGACACTGGACTCGTTAGGAATACCTACACCCAACTTCCCACCCAGAACTAAGGCTCAACTAAATAACGTCCACATTACACCCTCGCTGGTCAGCAAGATAATTGCACAATTTCACCCACACAAAGCGAGCGGCGGTGATGGAATCCCAATCATAGTACTGAAGAAATGTGCCCCAGAACTCTCCTCTGTCCTCTCTAAACTCTATAACATCTGCCTCCTGTTTTCCTGCCTGTTGGAAGTCCTCCTGTGTAGTTCCTATATTTAAGAATTCTGGCGAACCCTCAGACCCCGCCAATTACCGTCCTATTAGTCTCCTTCCGATCTTTGGCAAAGTTTTCGAAGCCATTATCAACGCCAAGGTGATTCAGCATCTCACGGCCCACAGGCTTCTCTCTGACAAACAGTACGGGTTTCACTTCACCAGGTCTACTGCTGATATGCTAACGACCATTACCGAGTACATATACTGGGCACTTGACAAGAATGGCAAAGCCCAAACTGTTGCCTTGGATATCTCCAAAGCGTTCGACAGGGTCTGGCATGCTGGCCTCTTGTGCAAACTGCGGAGCTACGGGATAACTGGACATCTGTTTGACCTCATCCAGTCATTCCTCTCTAACCATACATTGAAGGTGGTATTAAATGGGCATGCCTCCTAAAACTACCATACGAATGCGGGCGTCCCTCAAGGTTCTATCCTAGGTCCCACGCTCTTTCTGATCTACATTAATGATCTCCCCAATGCCATTAGATCCCAAGTTGGCATGTATGCCGATGACACAACAATCTACTCTTGCAGTGATCAAAAACCAGGTGTTGACGACAAAGTGAACCTCGCCGCCGTACTTGAAAAGGACCTCCAATCTGTAGTGACCTGGGGTAGGAAATGGCTAGTAAATTTCAATGCTTCTAAAACGAAGCTGTTATCAACTAACCACCATAAACAATCGCATCTACCTCCCATTAGCATGGGACAGGCTAGCCTCCCAGAGAGTAAAATACTATGCCTTCTTGAACTTACACTTTCGGCGGACCTCAAATGGAATGACTATATCGAATCCATTGCCAAATCTGATGCCATGAAAGTCGCCTCTCCGTGCAGGGCCCAGAAGTTTTTCCAACCTGAATCTATTCTGCACATATACAAATTTACCATCCGCCTGTGTATTGACTATTGCTGCCATATCTGGTCGGGTGCCCCTGCTGCTCTCCTTGGGCTTCTTGACAAAATACAAAGGAGGATCTGTAACGTGGTTGATACTGACTTGGCAGACCGGCTGCAACCACTCTCTCACCGGCGTGATGTGGCTTCCCTGTGCCTCTTGTAGAAGTACTTTCATGGCTTCTGCTCCGATGAGCTTAGATCACTGGTGCTGCCTAAGCACGAATTTACATGAGATACTAGATTAGCAACTAGGTCCCACCCTTTTACAGTTAAACAGATAAGATGTTTGCTTTCCCAACAACTACAATCTCCAGGTGTTTTAATGTAGGGTCAGTAGACACCCTAACTCCCAATTATTCCCAGAACACTCTCATCTACCCAACCCTCATTCTCGGTATCCCTACCCGCCTATCACCCACCCTCTGACATTTCCTATATTTAATCATCCTTTCTCCACTCTATGTAGCCCCCTGTGCAGTAGTGGCAGTGACATGCCTTGCTAGGGGTGAAAGGCTTATAAAAAAATAAATAAATAAATAGATAGGTAATGAAAGGATTCAGTTAAATGGATAGATAGATAATGAAAGGATTCAGTCAAATGGATAGATAGATATTGAAAGGACTCAGTCAAATGGATAGATAAATAGATAGATAATGAAAGGACTCAGTCAAATGGATAGATAATGACAGGACTCAGTCAGATAGATAGATAATGAAAGGACATTTTTTAACACAGAACTAGAAGACCTCTTCAGTTTTCTAAAATAAAAAAATAAAATAAAAATAATTTTTTCATCAAAATCTGATTAAATCAACTTCCCACTATAACCAAACATTAAAAAAAAACTACCTTAAAACCCCACCTTTTTGGCATTAAATAACCCACAGATGTTGATGATATTTACTCTTCTCTCTCACTTGAGAGAGATATGACATAAGGTCTTTTTTTAATGTGGGGAATATGAACGCATATGCCTAGGTTGTGGTCAAATATTATCTATCCACTGCTTACGCAGTGGATATGTTCAAAACTGGTCTAAACTAGTTTTCTTCTTCTTCTTCTATGTGCCTTGCTCCTCCAGGACGTAGGCAATCATGGCCTTCCATATTTCCCTATCCCTGGTGGCTCTGAGCACACCTTCTCCTGTTACAACATGTAATCCTCGTTCCATCATCCACCTGATTAGGTCCTTCAAATATGTTATCTGTTGCTTTTCCCTGTCTCTTTTTCCCCTCTATCTGGCCTGTTAGTATCAGATTCTCCAAGCCCTCCTTCCTCATTGCGTGTCCCAGGAACTTCTTATTGGTCTTATTTTGGCCATTTTGGACCCCAGCCCGAAGACCAGAAACCACAGAGGTTGATATGCCGTTAAACAAAACTCATTCACTCAAGAGCAGTTGTTATTAAGACAGGAGTAAATAGCTGTCTTATCTACATAAATACCGAATTGAGAACTGATAACATTGGGAAGATCATTGACAAAGTTCAGAAAGAGTATGGCGCCAAGGATAGTCGCCCCCCCCCCTGCCAATTAGTATGAAATGATCTGAAAGCGTTTTTGCTTATCATTTTTTTACAGTTAGATTCACTCTTATAAAAGATCCAGGAGCAACTCTAGGTAGATGGCTACGGATTAAGAAGCATATTTTATGTGGATAGGAGAGGGAAGATAACGTAACCCTGGATTTAAACAGTTTAAAGGTACAGTGATCAGAAAAACATCCTCTTAGGAGTTTATTCCACAGAGCAGTGGTTCAAAAGAAGAAACTTCCCCAGTGGAACATATCTCACCAGTGGAATACAAAAAGGAATGAGGGTGGTTCACTACACTGTGCATGGTATGGTGGGTTCTAGCTGTGAAGGTTAGAACTGATGGAACTAAGGAATGTAGTTTGTCTGAGCACTTTCCATGGAGGTATTGACAGAGCAGAGAGAGAGGCTTGCCATATCCCACTTATGAGAAAGTGGTTGAAGAGTGGAAAATAATTTGTCACCCACAAGGACACAGACACACTTTTGAATATCAAGACTGGAAAGTGAGGATTAGGCAACAGTACTTATTTTCTGCCTGACCTGGCTCTTGTAATGGTAGAGGATGGTATGAAGAATCAGGTGCTTACTGGAACAATGCAGGGAGCTGACCATTATTCTGGTATCTTTAGTGTTGGATTGTATGTAAACAAAGTCTGGGTGAGTTTGAGGCTCAATAATCACTAAAGGCATGAAATCTCCCCGGTGGAACATATAACCTTCATCACATGATTTGTTAGGAATTATTGGATTAAAGCAAAAGTATTCCTTCTCCTAGACTGGTTGCAAACCTAGAGAGCTGATTCCACCCTACTTTTAATCCTTATCTGGTTGGGGGACAAGGATATGGTTTTCAAGAGTATTTGCATGAAAATATTATAACCCTAAAAGGTTACTGTGTGAGTAATTACCAAAATGGAGGTTGGGAATAATAGTATATCAACAAGTAAAAGACTTACACACTGCATGTAGATACACTGTTAGTGAACTGCTAGTCAGTATAATCACTCTTCTACTCCAATAGTGTCCATATATTTAAGAGAATAGGAAAATACCATTTCTGTATATAGGTGGGAATAGAACAGAAAGCAAATGAATTCAGCTGGAATTTAAACTTAAGACACCAGTATACTCTCTGCAGTGATAAATGCTAAACTGTGCACATATCTAAACAGCCAGTATTTCACCTTTATTTTCTTTGTACAAAGTTTGCTCCAAAATAAATGCTTATTTTATGTTATTGGGGGATCATTTTTCCTTATTTTTTTATCTAAATTAATATTAATCATTAATTTAAATTTCTACAGGTACTGGCTTATCTAGACAAAGAGAAATATTGCGGTTATCAAACTCCATCATCAATCACTTCAGTATCAAATGTAATGGAAGTCTGGTTTAGAACAGATGCTTCTGTCGAGAGATCAGGATTCAGAGCAACATACTCATCAGTATTAAGTAAGTCTTTAGTTTTTGTTTTTAACATTTGTTGAGGTTTTTTTTAAATAATTTTCTTTCCTTTTTTCTGTAACCTGATGCAGGATCATTGGAGCACATGAGATTCTTTATGATAGACCTGCACCCTCCAGATCTATTGTAGGTCTATGAAACTTTTTTCTTTTAATTAAATTCATACTATGCAAGGCACTAAAGCTACTAAGATACAATAGGTTACTGAGTGTGAAAGTTAAAAAATGAGAACAATAGAAGAGTACTCAGCAAGACAGGAGATAATGATTGACATTGCATTTAAATTTTTGAAGATCAAAGTTGACCAGAAAGCCTGAAGTCATTAAAGATTTTTACAAACAAGTGCAAGCGAAGAAACTGTTAGCATAGAACTTGCAGTTCATCTAGCCATTTCAACTGTAAATTGACAATTTTGGTTACATTTTATCGGTTTCACTGTAAAAATGGATAAGGAAAATAACCAAGAGAGATGAAAAACAAAAGCTGGGATTATAATTTAACAAAATGTAATATAAAGCATCAATGATACATGGAAACATGTCTGTGTAGGAAGGTGTGTTCAGTGTATGTGATATGAGGATAAAAAACATTTCACTTTTGTCGATAGTCTGAAATAAAAAATATACACTTTTTTCTTCTCTCTCTGGTCCTGGGTATGACAACTGCATCCAGCAGCAAGGCCTCTGATTGGGAGGTGTGAGGAGCATGGAACCACCTCTTAATTGCTGTTGTTCCCAGATCCACTCTGACTCAGTGTGGTAGCATTTGTTAGGGTCCTAGCTAACCCCGCAAATGGGTCAAAATGCTGAAAGTATAAAAATAGACTTTTATAGAAATATATACATAAAAATAGATTTATACACATTTTTGAAGGAAAAAATTATTACCATAACACATTTTTGAAGAAAAAAAAATTATCACCAGCAATACATTTTTTAATACAAAACTAGAAGACATCTTCAATTTTCTAATAAAAAAAAATAAAAAAAAGATTTTTTTTTCATCAAAATCTGACTAAATTAACCTTCTCACTATAATCAAACATTAAAAAAAAATACCTTAAAACCCCACCTTTTTGGTATTAAATATCCCAAACAAATTGATATGCTCTTAAACAAAGCTCAAACTCTTTCTTTTTTTTTTATATTTTACTTTTTCTTTAGTTCAGTTATTGACTTTCTTTGCAAAGTTGCAAGCTTCTGTTGCCAAATGATATTCATTTCTTTTTCAATCTCAGCAGCATAAATGTTTTTTTTCAGTTCTTAAAGGTTTAATGGTGAGTTGACCAAGGTACTCTCAATTGTCCTTAACTGGAAGAATCCCACATGCCTTTACATTCAGTGATTAACACATTTAGCAATTCACTATTGCTTTTTGGTTTGTGACTATTTAGTCAAACAAACAAATGTCCATGTGTGGCATGGGATTAGTTAGTGAGTTGGATGCAATTTTCATTGATAACATAAAAAGGAGTGTTTATTCCTTGAAGTTCACTGACCAACTGGTTCTCAAGTATTTTCCACACAATCTTTCATCATGTGTCACAGGACTCTGCATGTGTGCAATGAGCTAGTTTTGGCCATCAATCAATCATATTTCTAAGGGTCATTGTCTGGCTTATGTTAATTTGCTGATTTTGTAAGGTTGCCAGAAAGAGAAAATAAATGCCACAGTTAGATAAAGAAAGAGTGATTGATAGTTTATTGACAATATGTCTTTCTAGTATGGTGAGGGCTAGGATTGAATACAGGAGAACATAAAACACAATGAACAAACTTTCTTAATAGCAGACCTAGCAATGGATTGAAAATTGTCTTTCCATTTTGTCAGTCAAGAATATTAGCCCAAGATGGCACAATAATCACCCCACTGGAGGTTAGCACCAGCTATACTGATAGAAGGTAGAAAAGGGTCTCTCAGATGATTAATGGTGAGCAGTTTTCTTTTAGAGACATTAAATTTAACAAGCTATTTCTTGCCCCAATTAACAAACTGTATATCATTTTTTTAGATCAGCTGCATTGTGGTATAATCGATGTTGGTTCTGAATTAGAAATTGGAGATCGAGTACAAATTCCAGTCAAATTCATTTCACTCACATACAAATACTCTTGAGAAAGGTTTTAATCCATCTCCTCTCCCTCCAGCTATAGGTTGAACAGAAGGACAGACTGAATTCTATAGACTTGCTTGGCAATTAATCCAGAAAATAATGGCAACCTACTGCAGGAAAGTCTTCTGCCGGGGCAGTCATGTCTTGAAAGAGACATGATCACACAAGCATGTATAATGTGCGGCAATTAACTGTGTCATCAGGCCCATGGCATGTTCTCTCTAAGACACCTTATATGACCACTTATGTTTCATACAAAAATCTTAATTTAATCCTGAAAAAAATGACATATACCATGTCGGTGCAAAAGTTTTTGCTGATAAAAAAATTTCGTCTTGAAAATGAAAATCTGGGTTTTTAAAAATCTTTATTCATAACAATAATGACCTTTGCTCTCTATAACTTGATTCCATCTGTCAACGAGCTTATAAATGCCTCACTTGTAAAATTCTTTAGGTTTTGATGTGAAATATGAATCTAACTCATGTTCAGTCTCTTCTTGTGATTTTAATCTAAGGCCATCTAAATGGTTTTGTAATGCTCAAAATAAGTGATAATCTAAGGGAGTTAGGTCAGGAGAATATGCAGGATGGGGCAAGATGGCACTTCTCATCACCTGTGACAAGCCTACCAAAAAATGGTGTCTGTTCTCATATCTGATTCACCGCTGAATGACATGATGTGTAGGATACTTATTTCGGCCGATTTACTGCCTTTGAGCAATTACTCGGCAATTGTTTGGTTTCAGAACTCTTTTTTCGCGTAGTAATTGCAAAAAGAAAGTAAAAAGACAGAAAAATTGGAAAACTATGCATGAATTCAGTCTGCAGTGAATAACATTTTTGAACCGTGGTTAGGCGGTGAGATAAACAGTGACAAGAAGTTCCATATTTTTCTGTGTGATAATATGAAAAAAAGGCAGGTTTTTTTCAATAAATAATTATTGATTTAAGTTCAGCATATACATTTGCATGGAAGTAGGGATGTTTTGGAAAGATTTGAAGGGAAAAAGGCCTTCGGGGAACAAAACAAAAATTTACCAGATGAGAGTGAGACAAACACGTCAGAAAAAGATGTAAAAGAGGCCTCAACCAGTTAAAGCCAGGTTTTTCTCATTAAAGTGGAACAGTTTGGGATGTCTAGATATAAACCTCTCTGCAACTGGTCAAGCTCCAAGTCTTTGTAAGATGCTTCATGCCAAAAAAAAGCTGTGAGAAAAACAGCAGTAAGAAAGACACAGTGTCTTGTGAAGTTGATTCTGTTGGCATTTTGTTCCTCAGGTTTCTGTGGTACTGTTATTTTTGTTACTTCCGGTCTCTTCCCCCCCCTCCCCCCCCCCTCTCTCTATTACCTCTGTAGTTGCTGGGAGAGCAATCTGCTGGGTGTTCCCCCAAAAATTTCAATATTCTTTGTTTACACCATAAAAAATGTTTTCCAAAGCTGAGCAAAGTAAAACAAAGATTTAATTAAAAACAAAGGAAAAAGGGTAGACCTGTATGACTGGCACCCTTCCTGCAATTTTTTTGCTTTTTATTTTTTTTTTTTTTTTTTACTTTTTCAGTGCATTATTAGATCCTAAACCTTCAGATTAGCAAAAAGAATTTTGAAAAAATTCAATATTTAAAGATTTTTAGTGGGTGCTCAGTTTGTCATACAAGGTTCTAGTAAATCGATCCCCCACATTGGAAACACTGGCTTTGATGTTGAGTAAAAGGCATTCTTGAGGTTTTTGAAAAAGAAGTTGCCATTGTAAGAATTTAACAAGATTTGGAAAAAAATATAAAGCAAAAAAATTACAGGGTGGGTGCCAGTTGTACAGGTCCACCAGAAAAAGTACTAAACTGTTACATAATATCAGTCCATTTATCTGACAGCAAATTCGGAATAATCTTCTAAAAAATGAAGAGAATTTGAACCAACAGAAATTTGGATGCTGAAAATGTCATAGACTGAACATGTAAACAACCACAAAGTTTTAGAAAAAATGGAAATGGAAATGAAAATGACAGTTATATTTTTCAGAAAGAGAACGTTGCCATTTCTAAGACACAAAATGAAGAAAGAGGACTTGGAAAATTTGATACTCAGACGATATATTGAAGGTCAGAAGGATAGAGGAAAACAGTACATAATCTACTTAATAAGCATGTGTATATGGATTGTAAAACAGGGTTTCAGTCAGTTAACTCATGATACACATTTGGGCAATCATGTCTCAAATAAGACCCTGCCACCAATCTAGTCATACTCTTAAATTCATGAAGTCTAGGTGCCAAAGAGGAAAGTTCATCAGAACCATAACCATGAAAATATTTATAGAAAAGGCACAGAAAAGTTACATTATGGCAACGGGAAAGTTATTTTAGATTGGCTTGGTGTACAGCATATCAACCCCGTGGGGTCATTTAATGCCAAAGCATTAGTTTTTTTTGTGTTTTTTTTTGCATATCAACCCCGTGGGGTCATTTAATGCCAAAGCATTAGTTTTTTTTTTGTTTTTTTTTAATTGTATCACCCTGAGCAAGGCGGTTACGCCACTGATGTGCAAGGGGCTACATAATAGTGAACAGATTGGAAAAGAGAAAACCGGAAACCACAAACAGGGAACAAGGGATGAGCCTCTTAATCTGTTCAATAGACGTGGATAGAGTGTGAACCGGGCGATTGATAGATCTATCTACTCCAATTGAAAAAAAAAAATGAGAAGATTGGTAAAGAGAAAACCAGAAACCACATCCTAAACAGGGAACAAGGGATGAGCTTCTTAATCTGTTCAATAGACGTGGGTGGAGTGTGAACCGGGCTTTCAAAAATGTATGTTTGTTGGTAACATTTTTCATTCAAAAACTTATTTTTGTTGGTAACATTTTTCCTTCAAAAAGTTTTATTGGTAATATTTTTCCTTCAAACATTTTTATGTATATATTTCATAAAAGTCTGTTTTTATCCTTTCATAGTGTTTTGACCCCTGTTTGGTGGGTTAACTACTTGCCCATAGCTGGGACCCTAACAGGTGCTACCACCCTGCATACAACAGCAATTAAAAGGTGGTTCTATGCTCCTTGCAACCTCAAAATCAGAGGCCTTGCTGCCAGATGCAGTTTACCATCATACCTAGGACCAAACGAGGAAAGGGAATGAAGCCAAAACAAAAAAATGTTCACTTGCACAGAACTTATGGTTACATTTAGGCATTTCAAGTGTAAAATGATGAGACCTAGCTGCCAATCTAGTACTGCATTTAGATTTGTAAATATTTATAGAAAAGTTATGGGCAATTAATGATATAGTGGTGGGAAAGTATAAAAAAGTAAAGATGTCAGGTCAGGATCAATAAAATTGCAGATTATTCTTTGGACTTTTTTTAAGAATCTCTAAATATATAGCTAATACACTAGACCAGATGTGACAGCAGTACTCAATGCATGACCGAATGGTAAACTGATAAATATTTCAGATTCTGGTGAGAAAAATTTTCTAGGATGAAACAGTAAACCCTCTCTTTAGCAGCAGATGTAGTAATTGATTCAATATAATAAAGTCAACTAACTATACTTTCTTGTAAGCTAACTTACTGCATATTAATCCTCACATCACATACAATAAAAATATGATTATTAATATAAGACTGATATTAGTAGATAATACCAAAGCACTATGCAGTACTTGTTGTAAGGAAATACTCAAAATACTTTTGAAGCCATTTTTAATCATTATTTACATTATTCGGACTATTGTTCTCATCTTTGTTGCCATTTGTACGATGTTTCGGCTGTTGTACGCTCCAGCCTTCTTCAGGTGCTAGGAATTGTCTATATCTCTGACATGAGGTAGTATTTACAGTATTCGGACTATTGTCCTCATCTTTGTTGCCATTTGTATGACATTTTGTCTGTTGTACACTCTGGCCTTCAGGTGCTAAGAATTTTGAACTGAACCCTTTATTACAATCATTGTATATCATTCTCATTCCTTGCATGGTAGTAATGTCATGATTGGAAGTCATGAGTTATCTCCCTATAACCCTGCAAGTTACTTATTCACCACTGCTGTAGCCTGGTATTGAACTTAAGGACACATGGCCTAGCAGATATAGACATTGGTTAGTTTCTGACTTGACTCTTAAAGTTGTGAGTTCAATACCAGACTACAGCAGTGGCGAACAAGTAACTTGCAGGGTTAGAAGGAGATAACTCATGGCTTCTAATCGAGGCTTTACACAAGAAATGAAGATGATATACCCCAGTGATTGTAATAATGGGTTTGGTTCGAAATTTCTCGCACCTGAAGAAGGCTGGAGCATACAATGGCCAAAACATCATACAAATGGCAACAAAGATGAGGACAATAGTCCAAATACTGTAAATACTACCTCATCTCAGAAATATAGACAAATACCATTTTTAATTATTGATCTGAGAAAATGGTTAGATGTAGCTGATAGTTTAGACATTTAAGGAAGAAGGTGAATGCCATGCATGACATCCACATGAGTGTCTAGACCAGATGACTTCAATTCAGAATATGACTCCAGTTCTTAGTTTAATATTTTAGTTTTGTAGCAATTTGCAGCATTGGGCAAAACTACTTCTATTCTACGTTCAATTTCCTTATCTCCAATACTAAACTTTGTATAACTGATCAATACACACTGTGCTTGATGATAATGAAAGATAAAATTTATTAATAGCTAGAAAAGTCAGGTAATTGTGAAGAGCTATGAATTTTAATGTCCTGAAGGATACACATGACATAAAAGAAGAATAAGTTTGTGTAAATGGTTGGCAGAAGAGTTTAAGAGAGATAACAAAAGACAAAATTTATTAAAAACTACAAAGGGTAGGAAATTGTGGAGAGCCTTAATTACAAACATCCTAAAGTGACATGGTACATAGAACAAACACCTAATTATCTAAACTTATTTATAAATGGAACTTTTTGTGTGTGTGTGTGTGTGTGTCTGTGTATCCGAAACGGCTGAACTGATTTTCTTGAAAATTTACACAGTTGTACTATAAACATCTGCGAGTGTTCATAGCTAGGTTTTGTGTTGAGGTACTCCTGATAAATATCGATAATCGAAAAAATCAGGTTATAGAAGGAGTGGTTCGATTTTAGTCAAATTTGATACACTCATAGACAAAGACAGAAGAAACAATATTCAGAGGTTTCAAGGTTGCAGTTCTTACAATAGTGCAGAAAATTGATAATATATATGTATATATATATATATATATATATATATTTTTTTTTTTTAATCATTTCACTCCGAGCAAGGCGGAAACGCCACTGATGTGCAGGGGGTTACATAAATGTAAAAAGATTAATTAGAAAAGAGTGAGGAGTACAAACTAGTTAGAAAGGAACAACAGAAAGCTGAGAAAGCAGGTGCGATGACAGATACATAGGTGGAGAGAAAGGGAAGGTTATACAGGGGAGGTGAGAGAGCTAGAGTCCAGTGGTTAGTAGATGAGTATTGACTTTGCATTTAAATTTCTGGAGGTTGTAGCCATCAGGAAAGCAGGAATACGGGAGCGAGTTCCACAGGCGGGAAGTGCGAGGAGGAAGCTGCAGGAGTAGAATTGTCGTCTGCCTGACTGTGAATGGGTGGGACCCAGTTGCCAGTCTGGTTGCACGAGTAAACACCTGTTGAGGAGGCATCAGTGACTTAAGCTCATCCGAGCAGAAGCCATGAAAGTATTTATAGAAGAGACAGAGGGAGGCCACATTTTGACGATGGGGAAGTGGCTGCAGTCGAGCCACCAGATCAGTACCTATCACATTACAGACTCTCCTTTGGAGCTTGTCAAGAACACTGAGGAGAACGGCAGGGGCACCTGACCATAAATGGCAGCAGTACTCCATGCACGGACGGATGGTTGACTTGTATATATGCAGGATGGATTCAGGTGGAAAAAATATCCTGGATCGACATAGTGACCCAATCTTCTTAGCAGTAGATTTTGCTATGGATTCAATATACTGGTTCCATTTGAGGTCTGAGGACAGGGTAAGTTCGAGGAGGCGTAGTGTATTACTCTCAGGAAGAATCACTTGGTCCATGCTTATGGGAGGCAGAAGAGGTTGCCTGTAATGGTTGACAGACAACAGCTTGGTCTTAGATGAATTGAAGTTGACAAGCCACTTCTTGCCCCAGTTCACCACAGAGTGTAGATCCTGCTCAAAGTCAGCAGCGAGATTATGTCTGTCCGCCACGACAGGTTTCTTACTGGAGCGGGAGTATATTGTAGTGTCATCTGCGTAGATGCCTACTTGGGACTTGATCTCATCTGGGAGGTCGTTGATGAAAATAAGGAAGAGCGTCGGGCCCAGGATAGAGCCCTGTGGGACACCAGCATTCGTGCTGTAGGACGAAGAGGCACGCCCATTCAGAACGACCTTCAATTTGCGGTTATTTAAGAAAGATTGGATTAGGTCAAGCAGGTGACCGGTAATACCATAACCGCGTAGTTTTCATAGGAGGCCAGAGTGCCAAACCCTGTCGAAGGCCTTGGAGATGTCCAGAGCAACCGTGCGAGCCTCGTCAGACTCATCAAGGGCCTGTATCATGTACTCCGTTACGGTTGTTAGCAGGTTGGCCGTGGACCTGTCAAAGCAGAATCCATATTGCCTGTCGAAGAACAGTTTGTGGGCGGTGAGATGATGAACTATTTCAGCATTGATTATAGCCTCGAATACTTTCCCAAATATCAGTAGAAGACTGATAGGTTGATAGTTGGATGGGTCCGAGGGTTCACCACAATTCTTAAATACTGGAACGTCTGAAGAGAATTTCCAGCATGCAGGAAAGCAGGAAGCAGAAAGGCAGTAGTTAAATAGTTTAGAGAGGACAGGGGAAAGTTCAGGAGCACACCTCTTAAGGACTATCACTGGGATTCCATCGTCTCCACACGCCTTATGGGGGTCGAGTTTTGAAATTACTCTGGATACTACTGTCGGGGTAATATATACGTCGTGCAGTTTGGCCTCAGTTCTAATAGGGAAGTCGGGTGGTTGTACTCCGGACGAGTCGAATGTGGAGTTGGATGAGAATCTGTGGGCAAAGCACTCAGCTTTGTCCGCAGATGACGTTAGAACCTCAAATCCATGGATTAAAGGAGGTATTGAGGATTTCCTATTGTTGAGCACTCGTTTACAAATCCTCCAATAGTCCTTGCAGCCGAACTTGCGGTCAGCTATGTGCTGTCGCATTCTCTCAGCAAACAACTGTTTGGCGTCATTTAGGGTTCTCTTGCACTCATTGCGAGCAGATGTGAACAGGCGCCTATTGTGATCAGTTGGCTGTCTCCAGAATAAACGGAAGTAATGGTTCCTGTGGGCAATGGCGGCTGAGCAGGCCGGAGAGAACCACGGAGAGGAATGAGGTTTTAAGCAATACTTCCTGGTGGGTATGAAGGCATCAATGCCAGCTTTCACCCATGATGAGACCTCAGAGGCACAGTCATCAACTGATAGGTCAAACACTTTTCCCCAAGTGACGTCGCAGAGGAAATCACGAAAGGCATCCCAGTCAGCTTTTTGGTAGAGGTAGGAGGTTCTATAAGTAGGGGGCTCCTGGGGGGAGTGAGATTGGAAAGAAATACTGAGAGAGACTACAGCGTGGTCGGAGTTGCCGAGAGGGCAAAGCTGTGAAACTTGACAGGCGTCAGGCGCAGAGGTGAAACATATATCTAGCAGTGAGGAATGACCCGAGGGAGTGCTTGGGGAAGCGAGTGGGGATAAATCGATACCAGGAAATCAAAATTTAACTTATGTTCATTCATTTTTCTTTCAGTCTACGGTTTCGCTTTAACTGGAAACTTTTTAGTCTTTCTTGCCAACGTCCAAAGAGTCTGAACTCCAGGACCATAGATTAGTTTTAAAGCTTTCATTACACTCAAGCAACGCCAGGCTATACTGCTAGTTGCTGATAAGTGAATATCATTCTTCTGTAAAAACAAGGTTGTTCATGAATTCTTATGCCCATTGGGGGAACACATCTCCAATATTAATAAACAAACATCATTAAATTCTTGCATTAGTTTGTGGTGATACCAAGCAAGCAAGAGACCAGATGTTTGCCCTCAGAGGTCCAGATAGCAAATGACCAAAACTGGTCTATGCACATCTGGGCTCCATGCAGATGTTCCAGTGAAAAACCAAAAATAAATAAATATCAAATTCCTCTTATGGACCCTTTTCAAGAGCCAATGTGAATTTTGTTTATCGTCCAATGGGAAGCCCAGAATTAAATCCAGGTGTGAATTCCCAAATGACTTGTTCGAAGCCCTGAAGACAAAATAAAAGGACGACCCAGGAAACATCGCCAGTTGAGAAAATACCATGTCAAGCGATCTTATTATATTGCCTCTCTTTTCTCTCTCATCTTCTTCTTCACTGTTCACTGAGCCACTTACCCTAAGGACTGAGCGGAGACTAAAAAGACACTCCTAACAAATTAATGCACACACATACATATGCACAAACTCTTTTTGGCAATTGCTGCTATGAATGTTTTTAACAACCTTTGTACCAACCAAAAGACATTACTTTTATTTGTAAAAAAACCTTAATTCATATATATATAAATGTTGTTTCTATACACAATTTGATTTTCTTGTTTTATACCCCTCTTATAGTGGGCTATCTACTAACAAGGCCAAATTCTGTTAATCTGTTTCAACACACAAATACACTTCACTATAAAGGATAACCCACTATAAGTTATACAACTACTACAGTCACTTGTAGGCTAACTTGTTACTTATAGAAAGCTGGTGCAATTCATGTACATATTGATCATTACTAACTTCCAAGATGTGAATCCTATCATGTATTTTTTTTAGAGGAGAAAAAATAAACATTTGTTTTTCTAATTCTAGATTTCTGTGGAGGACAATTCCAGGCAAATGAAACAGCAAAGGAAATTACCAGCCCCACACGGGCATCACTCTACCAGCCACACTATGGGTCACCCAAATGCCGTTGGATAATCACCGCACCTGAAAATTTTCATGTTATGATTAATATCACACAACTTGATATCCTTCCAAATTGCAGTGGAGAATATCTTCTAATTAGAGACATACCTGTGGTATGTTTTGAAACCCTTTCTTTTTCTTAATTTTTTTAAAAAATTGTTCTTTATTAAACAGAACAATTTTAAATATGGTTTTGTGCAACTGTTTATATTTCAGAGAAATGGTATCTGTATTATTCACTCAGGGCATCTTAATCTGACAAAAGAAAAGAGTGATGGTGCAGAATGCTCAAATTTGCAATAAATTCTTAGCTAATCCTTGTACCATAGTTAAGAAAATAATAAAAAAATAATGAGTTTGGAGTGAGAACAAGGATGTGTTTTCTTACTGGATTTAACACTTTCACTTCATCATTGTAATAGCATTATTGCATGGCTGTGCTGGCCTGTAGAGAATAGAATGAAAGTATAACATTTTCCCTTTTACATTAGACTGAAGGATTAAAACTTATTTCTGCATTGTTATAGCATTATTGCATGGCTGTGCTGGCCTGTAGAGAATAGAATAGAAGTGTAAAACTTTCACTTTTACATTAGACTGAAAGATTAAAACTTGTTTCCGCATTGTTATAACATTATTGCATGACTGTGCTGGCCTGTATCAAATAGAGTGATAGGTTTAAACTTTCACTTCTGCTTTGTTATATGGCTGTGCTGGTCTGTAGAGAATTATAAAATGTTATGTCAGGTGTGAGTTTGAGGCCCAATAGACTTTAAAGGCTTGGTGTCTCTCTGATGGGACATTTGTTCACAGTATAATTGATGATAGAATATTTGGTTTTTGTGGCATTGAATGTAATCAGCCAGCTTTTATCCCACTGGGTAGTTTGTGCAAGATCGGCAGAGACATCTTATGAAATAGATTCCAATCAATCTCTCTCTCTCTGCCATGTAATTTTATGACTCAAAAAATTCTGGTTTTCCACAACCTCCCTTTATCATCCTGAATAGTACTTACTTTTTAATTTCACCCCCACCCCACTTCTGCTTTCTATCATTTGCTTTACCATCCATTTGCACAAATCTGTCACATTGGTTTAGGCTTACAGCTACGACAGGTTGAAATACTAGTTCCTGTATGATGACCAAAGATGAGTAATATCTAGATTTGGCAATACCAGGTGCTGTAAATTTGGATGTGTGTATGGTAATTCAATATAATTATCAATTGAAGACCATAACTTCTTTTCAAATATAAATTAAAAACTTATATTTCAAATATAAAGGTATTATTAAGTTGCTATAATGTCTTCAAAGTGGTAATCTAGTTTTGTAAGTTGCTATAATGTTCTCAAATTGGTAATACAGTTTAAGTTGCTATAATGTTCTCAAATTGGTAATGCAGTTTTAGTAATACAGTTTAAGTTGCTATAATGTTCTTAGTAATACAGTTTAAGTTGCTATAATGTTCTTAAATTGGTGTTGCTATGATGTTCTTAAATTTGTTATACAGTTTCTTAAGAAATTACAGCAACTTAAGAAACTGTATTACTAATTTAAGAACATCATGGCAACTTAAATTGGTAATACAGATTCTGAAGTTGCTATGATGTCCTCAACTTGGTAATATAGTTTCTGAAGTTACTGTGATGTCCTCAAGTTGGTAATACAGTTTCTGAAGTTACTGTAATGTTCTTAAGTTGGTAATACAGTTTCTGAAGTTACTGTAATGTTCTTAAGTTGGTAATACAGTTTCTGAAGTTACTGTAATGTTCTTAAGTTGGTAATACAGTTTCTGAAGTTACTGTAATGTTCTTAAGTTGGTAATACAGTTTCTGAAGTTACTGTAATGTTCTTAAGTTGGTAATACAGTTTCTGAAGTTACTGTAATGTTCTTAAGTTGGTAATACAGTTTCTGAAGTTACTGTAATGTTCTTAAGTTGGTAATACAGTTTCTGAAGTTACTGTAATGTTCTTAAGTTGGTAATACAGTTTCTGAAGTTACTGTAATGTTCTTAAGTTGGTAATACAGTTTCTGAAGTTACTGTAATGTTCTTAAGAAACTGTATTACCAATTAATGTCCATCATAGCAACTTTAGAAACTGTATTACCAATTTAAGTTGCTATGATGCCTTTAAATTGGTAATACAGTTTTTCATTATTCTGTAATAAAAACATTTTTGCATGGCTAATTTATTCTTGATTTTATTTGCAGATACCTGGTCACTACTACAAGTACTGTGGTAGAAATCTACATCCCATTTATTACTCCCATAGACCTTTTGTAGAAGTTAATTTCATCACACCAGCTCTCAGTGAATCAGAAAAATTCACACTGCAGTACTCATTGGCAAGTGAGTGTTTTAACTGGAATTCTTTTCATAAAAATTGGTAGCATAAATTTGGGAAAATGCAAGTAGTTGGCCCTCCTATGCAATGAAACACAAAAATGTTTGTCCCCTTACATGTTGAGATGCAAAAATAGCAAAAGTGGATCCTCATATGAGATGTTATATGAAAATATGATCTATGGATCCTTTCATGTGCCATGAGTTGTGGATCCTCCTATGTGAAGTGAAAATATGAGTAATGAATCTTCCTATATGAGACTAGCAGTATAGCCCAGCATTGCTCAGGTGTAATGAAAGCTTTAAAACTAATCCATGGTCCTGGAGTTCAGACTCTTTGGACGTTGGAAAGAAAGACTAAAAAGCAGTAGTTGTTTCCAGTTAAAGCAAAACCGGAGACTGAAAGAAAAATGAATGGATGTAAGTCAAATTTTGATTTTCTGGTATTGATATCAAATAGGCTTTTTCATCGTAAACTGAATTTTGAAGGCTAAATAAGTCCTCTGAGTAAATGGTATCATGGCTGAGACTAAGAACTACAATTATACCGACTTAGAGCCAAACCCAAAGCATAAACTAAAATAAAAGGGCTGAAAAAAATACAGACATACAGGCAGATAAACAGACACACTCACAAACATCTTGCCTTTTATATATATATATATATATTATTGATTTTCTGCACGATTGTAAGAACTGCAACCTTGAAACTTCTGAATATCGTTTCTTATGTCTTTGTCTATGAGTGTATCAAATTTGATTAAAATTGGACCACTCCTTCTATAACCCAATTTTTTCAATTATCGATTTTTGATATTTATCGAGGGTACCTTGACACAAAACCTAGCTAAGAACACTTGTAGACACTTATAGTACAACTGTGTAAATTTTCAAGAAAATCGGTTCAGGCGTTTCGGAGTCTATAGGTAATGGATACACACACACACAGACAAAGTTCCATTTATAAATAAGTTTAGATAGATTTAGATTAGATTAGATGACATCAAAATATGAATTATTCTTTAAGATAAAATGCAAAAATATAATGATTTACAATTTTCAAATATTAAAGTTATCATGACCTACATTTGGAAAGGACATTTTATATATATATATATATATATATATATATTGAGATGACAACTCAACATATAATTAAATTATTATAAATCCAGAATTTATTTCAGCTGTGTAAAGAAAATCTATTTATTCATCCATGGCCTGAACAAAGCAATTGTAAAAACCTTTTTTTTTACATTGCTAAAATAAATTCTGGATTTATAGCCATTTAATTATGTGTTCAATTTTTCTCTCACTGCTCTGGATAATAGCCATTGAGCTCTCTATTTTTATATAAATGATAATTTATATTAATTAGATAAAATCTTTTGGATTATTCTCTCCATCTTCTTGGACTACCATTCTCTCATATATATATATATATATATATATGTGTGTGTGTATGGATATCAATGAATATACATATACAGGCATGTACTTGCTTGTATATTTATTGATATCCACGCCCATACTTATTTATATCTAACCACACACATATGTGGATAGATATAAATAAATGATACATATCTATCATCAATTTTCCTGACAAGATTTCCAAAATATTCAGGCCAGTTGACATGAAAAAGAAAGTGCAAAACTTCCTAGCTGAAGAAAGTGAAAAGAAAGAACTATTCGCAAACTACAAGAAAACTGGTTATCAGTAAAAAGAGGAGCTTAAAATGCCAACTACAGGCTGGAAATATTAAAATCAAGCAGGTACAGAAATTTAAATACCTGGAAAGTGTTCTAACAGAAGACAGAAAGTGCGACACTGTGATCCGAACACATATTGGCATGGCCAAGGATGCATTCCAAAAGCTGAGTAGAGTACTGAGTGTATCTGTAAATGACGCAGGAGTTGAGATATTTTCTGTCTTCTAATCCTTCACTTTCCAATAATGGTTGCAATCTCTTTCTCCCTGATAATGAAGTTCAAAGTATTAACTCCTCTCTTAATTTGTTGTTGGGATTGGTTTATGGTAGGTTATCAGGAAATCCCAAGTCATTGGTGCCACATCCACAAGAATTTACTTGTGCAACCAGACTGGCAACTTTTTCTGATTTCTTTTCTGAATGCATGGTCATCTGTAAAAAGAGGAACCCAAGATGCCAGCTACAGATCGAGGTCATTAAAATCAAGCAGGCACAGAAATACCCGGGAAGTGTTCTAACAGAAGACTGAAAGTGTAACACTGAGATCCAAAGGCATATTGGCATGGCCATAGGGTTCATTAAAATCAAGCAGGCACAGAAATACCCGGGAAGTGTTCTAACAGAAGACTGAAAGTGTAACACTGAGATCCAAAGCCATATTGGCATGGCCATAGGTTTCATTAAAATCAAGCAGGCACAGAAATACCTGGGAAGTGTTCTAACAGAAGACTGAAAGTGTAACACTGAGATCCAAAGGCATATTGGCATGGCCATAGGGTTCATTAAAATCAAGCAGGCACAGAAATACCCGGGAAGTGTTCTAACAGAAGACTGAAAGTGTAACACTGAGATCCAAAGGCATATTGGCATGGCCATAGGGTTCATTAAAATCAAGCAGGCACAGAAATACCCGGGAAGTGTTCTAACAGAAGACTGAAAGTGTAACACTGAGATCCAAAGCCATATTGGCAAAGCCAAGGATGCATTCCAAAAGCTGAGTAGAGTATTAAGAGACAGGAAAATTTTGTTGGAAACAAAGAAAAGAATAGAAAAGAATACTGGACTGTTATGTGATATCTTTCCTCTTATATAGCAGTAAATGCTGGACAATGTCCTCAAAGATGAAGAAGAGACTCAAATCAACAAAAATGTGGT